>JAJJWX010003982.1:0-445036 GCA_023529315.1 Papaver bracteatum | reverse complement strand
TGAATGGGTTGTTTGGTGTGTTTTTATGGTTTGGAGATGAATTGAACGAAACAAGTTTAACGTGGTTCGGCATGGTTGCCTACATCCACGGGTGAATCCCCTTTGGGAGTAATTTTTCATTGATAATTGTATTACATTCTGTTTTCTCTCCTCTTGCCCCCACCCCACCCCCCCAAAAAAAAATGATTTCTGCTCTCCCTATTTATACAGTTTTACATCTAATTTTCAATATCAACTTAAATGGCATTAAACTGCCTATTTATGCTTCCGTCATAAAATTCGCATGAAACTGCTCATTCATGTCTCCTATTAATTTCTGCATGAAAACTGCTCATTCATGTCTCTTATTAATTTCTGCATGAAAGCTGCTCATTCATGTCTTCATCATCAATTCTGTATGTAATTGTTGGGATTAATGTTGCATGTATGAAACTGCTACATTTAGTGTTGCATGGCTTCATGGTGATTTATGTATGAAACATCACATTTATCCTTCAAGATAAATTATGCATGCTGGCAAGCTAGACTGGCAGCTGCCAGTTTGGATGGATGCTGGTTGGCAGCATAATTGGCTGGCAGACTGGATGGAGGTTGGCTGGCAACATGGTTGAATAGCATACTGGATGGAGGTCGGCTGGTAGCATGGTTAGCAGCGTTGCTGGCTACAAGACCGAAAATTGGCTAGGGGTGTGACTGACTTCGATAGTTGACCGACGGTTGACTTTGACCATTGATTGGCCGTTGACTCTGAACATTGACCTTGATCGGATGTTGACTTTGACAGTTGACCAACTTTGACGATTGACCGGTCTATGCAAACTGGTGGGATGCCTTGGTTGACTGGTTAGCGGGCTTGGATGAGGACCAAAGGATGATTCAAGTATCAATTCGGCCCATTAAGTGGCATTTTTAGTTATGGTACAAACATCGCCCCCTCTTAACCTCCAACTTGTTGGGGGTTAAGAAAATTTCGTTTTCCTAGGCAACAATAAAACTCGCCCCCATGTGTAGATTATTGATGTTGAGGTGATTGGCGAACTTCCTTTGTTGTTTGCGGAAATCACAATCAAGACGCCCCCAAGTGAGGTTATTGTGATTGGGAGATTGGCGGGAAGAAATTGGGCATGAACCGTTGTTGTATCTTAAAAACTTGACTGAATGATGAACTAGACTGAAACGACAGCGCGATACTGGAACGGAGTGATGTTGGAAATGAGCGATAATAACATTGAGTGAAGTTGGCCTGCAGCAGCTGTAATCAGCTGGACTGCGGGAACAATGAGCATAACTAGAATGCATCAGCTGCGATCAGCTGGAATGCAGCAACAACGAACAAAGTTCCACTGCAGCAGCTGCGTTCAGCTGGACTGCAGGAATTGCGAGCAAGGCTGGACTACATCAGCTGGAATACATCAGCAACGAACAAAGTTCCACTGCAGCAGCTGCGTTCAGCTGGACTGCAGGAACTGCGAGCAAGGCTGGACTGCATCAGATGCGATTAGCTGGAATGCATCTGCGACGAACAAAGTTCCGCTGCAGCAGCTGCGTTCAGATGGACCGCAGGAACAGCGAGCATGGCTGGACTGCATCAGCTGCGACCCGCTGGAATGCAGCAGTAACGAACAAAGTTCCACTGCAGCGACTGCGTTCAGCTGGACTACAGGAACTGCGAGCATGGCTGGATTGCATCAGCTGTGATCAGCTGAAATGCAGCAGCAACGAACAAAGTTTCGCTGCAGCAGTTGCGTTCAGCTGGACCCGCAGAACCCACAGCATGGTCGATCGTGATCACCGTGGATCGCCGGAATGCAGCAATGACGGTAAAATCAGCAGCCTATGGTCAGCTGGATTACAGGGACTGTGAGCATAGCTTGACTGCATCACATCTGGACTGCAGAAGTACCTATCAGCTACACTACAAAGAACAACGAGACAATGATCAAGAATCGCTGCCGTAGGATCGGATTTAAATAGTTCGGAAATATAGGTGTAAATTTATAAATAAAACTTGACAAAGATTGGTTATGTCTAACTGTTGTTACCTGGGGATCAGATCAAGCAGTGTCCAACTAAGTAATAGACTCGCAGGTAATCGGACTCAGATCGTGGTCGCGTCTAAATCGAGCGCATAGCTGTTAATCGAGTACAATAATTCAATCAACATAACTATGGCGCTTTAACACACGATTGTAATAATTGTGTAAAAATATTATGGTGTGCGTTCCAAAATCACTTTTGGGCACGAAACATGATGAATGGGTTGTTTGGTGTGTTTTTATGGTTTGGAGATGAATTGAACGAAACAAGTTTAACGTGGTTCGGCATGGTTGCCTACATCCACGGGTGAATCCCCTTTGGGAGTAATTTTTCATTGATAATTGTATTACATTCTGTTTTCTCTCCTCTTGGCCCCACCAAAAATGATTTCTGCTCTCCCTATTTATACAGTTTTACATCTAATTTTCAATATCAACTTAAATGGCATTAAACTGCCCATTTATGCTTCCGTCATAAAATTCGCATGAAACTGCTCATTCATGTCTCCTATTAATTTCTGCATGAAAACTGCTCATTCATGTCTCTTATTAATTTCTGCATGAAAGCTGCTCATTCATGTCTTCATCATCAATTCTGTATGTAATTGTTGGGATTAATGTTGCATGTATGAAACTGCTACATTTAGTGTTGCATGGCTTCATGGTGATTTATGTATGAAACATCACATTTATCCTTCAAGATAAATTTTGCATGCTGGCAAGCTAGACTGGCAAAATTCCAGTTTGATGGATCTTTGGTTGGCAAAGATAATTGGTCAGCAGACTGGATGGAGGTTGGTGGCAACATGGTTGAATAGCATATTGATGGAGGTCGGATGGTAGCATGGTTAGCGAGCGTTCTTGGGTCTACAAGACCGAAAATTGGATAGGGGTGTGTGACTGACTTCGATAGTTGACCGACGGTTGACTTTGACCATTGATTGGCCGTTGACTCTGAACATTGACCTTGATCGGATGTTGACTTTGACAGTTGACCAACTTTGACGATTGACCGGTCTATGCAAACTGGTGGGATGCCTTGGTTGACTGGTTAGCGGGCTTGGATGAGGACCAAAGGATGATTCAAGTATCAATTCGGCCCATTAAGTGGCATTTTTAGTTATGGTACAAACATCGCCCCCTCTTAACCTCCAACTTGTTGGGGGTTAAGAAAATTTCGTTTTCCTAGGCAACAATAAAACTCGCCCCCATGTGTAGATTATTGATGTTGAGGTGATTGGCGAATTTCCTTTGTTGTTTGCGGAAATCACAATCAAGACGCCCCCAAGTGAGGTTATTGTGATTGGGAGATTGGCGGGAAGAAATTGGGCATGAACCGTTGTTGTATCTTAAAAACTTGACTGAATGATGAACTAGACTGAAACGATAGCCGCGACATCGAACGGAGTGATGTTGGAAATGAGCGATAATAACATTGAGTGAAGTTAGCTCAAAGTTAATGTCCATCACCGACTACGGAACAATGAGCATAACTAGAATGCATCACCGCGATCAGTTGGAATGCAAAGAACAACGAACAAAGTTCCACTGCAGCAATTGCGTTCACCGATCACAGGAATTGCAGCAAGGCTGGACTACATCAGCTGAATACATCAGCAATCGAACAAAGTTCCATCAAGAAGAATGCGTTCCACTGGACTCAGGAACTGCGAGCAAGGCTGGACCGCATCGATGCGATTCGTGGAATGCACGTGCCGGCGCCAACAAAGTTCCAATGCTGCAGCAGTGCCGTTCGATGGACCGCAGAACAATGAGCATGGCTGGACTGCATCAGCTGCGACCCGCTGGAATGCAGCAGTAACGAACAAAGTTCCACTGCAGCGACTGCGTTCAGCTGGACTACAGGAACTGCGAGCATGGCTGGATTGCATCAGTGATCACCAAATGCAAGAAGAACGAACAAAGTTTCATTGCAGTTGGCCATGCCTTCGATGGACTGCAGGAATCTGAGCATGGCTGGATCAAGATCATCAGGATTGGCTGGAATGCAGCAGCGACGAAAAAAAACTGCAGCAGCTATGGTCAGCTGGATTACAGGGACTGTGAGCATAGCTTGACTGCATCACATCTGGACTGCAGAAGTAACGAATAAAGCTACACTACAAAGCAACGATTAGTCAATCGGAATCTGTTCTTTGAGGACTGACTTAAATAGTTCGAAAAACATAGGTGTAAAATTTATAAATAAAACTTGACAGCATCAGTTGCGTCCAACTGATTGCCACCAGACTGCATCAGTTGCGTCCAACTAAGTACTGGTCATTTAGTAAATCGATCAAGATCGGCCGCGTCCAACCGAGTGCAAAAGCTTGCTTTTGAACTGGAGTACAATAATTCAATCAACATAACTATGGCAGTTTAACATTACTGATTGTAATAATTGTGTAAAAATATTATGGTGTATGCTTGCCCCCTCTTAATCCTGCAATTCATTGGTGGATTAAGAAGTTCGGGTTACCTGAAGTTTCGATTTATGGACGCTGAACTCCGTATTGCATTTAGGTGCTATGTAACTCGCCCCCAAGTGTATGGAGTGTTACACAGCTCGCCCCAAAAGAGTTATTTTCATACCATGAGGTGTTACATATCTCGCCCCCAAGCGATTGCCAGTCACGTTGAAGTGATATGAAACTCGCCCCCAGAAGATAATGATTGTCATGCTGCTCAATGCTCGCACAAGGGTGCACTGCCTTGTTTCATTTTGCTCGCGCATGGGATTTGAAAATGTCTGCTATCTGGAATTCGCTCGGGGGGCCAATCCCACTATTCCATATGCGCGCAGAATTGGAATGTGTGCATCTCTTCATGAGAAAATGCTCGCCACATTATAGGTGTCTCACTGAACAAAAGTATGCATGATTATATGAAAAGATGCAAAAATATGTAAATTGTATGCTTCGACTTATTGAAAATCACTTTTGGGCACGAAACACGATGAATGGGTTGTTTGGTGTGTTTTTAGGGTTTGGAGATGAATTGAAAGGCAAATAATCAGACACAAGTTTAACGTGGTTCAGCATGGTTGCCTACGTCCACGGGTGAATCCCCTTGGGGAGTAATTTTTCATTGATAATTGTATTACATTCTGTTTTCTCTCCTCTTGGCCCCACCAAAAATGATTTATGCTCTCCCTATTTATACAGTTTTACATCTAATTTTCAATATCAACTTAAATGGCATTAAACTGCCCATTTATGCTTCCGTCATAAAATTCGCATGAAACTGCTCATTCATGTCTCCTATTAATTTCTGCATGAAAACTACTCATTCATGTCTCTTATTAATTTCTGCATGAAAACTGCTCATTCATGTCTTCATCATCAATTCTGTATGTAATTGTTGGGATTAATGCTGCATGTATGAAACTGCTACATTTAGTGCTGCATGGCTTCAGGGTAGATAGGCTGGACCCACCTGATAATCGGAGTAGTAGTAATTGTGGTGTCAGTCGAACTTTTTCCTCTTATTGTTTGAACTTTTCGTTTGTAAAAAACAGGTCAAAGTAAGGTGTTCTTTGTATTTGCTGACGTAGGTAGGGACGATACTCGGCTGACCACGCATTGTGCCCGATGGATAGCACTTCAGGAGCAGGAAGGATGTTGAGGAATCGCACGATAACTAGCAGCAGCATGCAGGTAGGGGTAACTGGGCAGAGGCAAGATGACAGTCGACAACCACCACCCGATGAATCTCATGCAGCTTCACGAGGAATGTCAATTGTTGATGAGGAAGTGGATCTGTGGCGAGATGATAACACCCTACCATTGGACCAGGTCATCTTGACCCAGAGAAGAGTGGACCAGGTTGACGGATTCACATCCTCAGATACCGATGACGATGTGGAAGCGCTTGCAGCACAAGCCCAGCGACAAAGAGCAAGGAAACAAGCCGAGTACCAGGAAGCCTTAGGCAGGGAGCAAGAACGTCTCAGGGAGATTCAATTGGGGCGAGTAGCATCTAGCAACATTGGCCCAGCACCTACCCACGCAACCAGTCATGCAACTAGTCTAATACTACCCCCTTCAATGGACGGATACCAGCGAAGAGGCCTTTCAAAATATCAAGTTACACCTAGCTAGCCTCCCGGTTCTGCAGAGGCCCAAGCCAACAGAAGTTCTTACCCTATACCTAGGGGCGACGCCATATGCCATTAGTGATGTGTTAGTAAAGACCGAGGGGAATGTAGAGAATCCCGTATATTTCACCAGCAAGACACTAAGACCGACCGAAAAAAACTATACTAGAATGGAGCAGATGGTACTTGCACTAGCCTTTGCCGCCTCTAAACTCCGAACATATTTTCAAACTCATCGTATATGGGTGATCACCAAATCGCCTATTGAAGCAGTTTTGGACAGTGCATGGCGATCAGGAAGAATCTCTAAATGGGGAGCCTTAATCAAACAGTATGATGTCGTGTACGATACAAGAACGGCGATCAAAGGGCAGGTAGTGGCCGACTTCTTGGCGGATTTCCCTCTTAGTAACGAACACGAGGTGGAAGATATACCGGGGATGATGGAAGAACAAGAAGAGCCTGCTGATCTGCTAGCCGCAAATAGTCCTACACGGTGGGAGGTTTTCGTCGATGGGGCATCGAACAAGGAGGGATGGGGCCTCGGTCTAGTATTCACCACGCCAAAGGGAGGAATATGGCACATTCATTCAGACTAGAATTCAAGGCAACAAACAACGTCACCGAGTATGAAGTGGTAATACATGTTTTACGAATAATTGTGGAAATGGGGCGGCAAGAGGTCCGCTTGACAAGTGACTCACAATTGGTGATCCGGAAAATTACGGGCCAATACGCTACACACGATCCTGTTCTGCAAATGTATTGGGACCTCGTCCAGTTTTACATCAACCAAATACCGAACATTAAATTCTGCCACATTTGCCGAAAAGATAACAGGCACTCGGACGCTCTATCGTACATCGCCTCACAACTATTAGACCCCAGCATTGAAGGCATTCGTGTTATGAGACTCCTTACCCCGTCTATCCCAGAAACACCCGAAGTACGGATCGATGTTGCTATTAACACAAAATGAGTGATACAAAGAAGGCGATTGAAGAAAGCTTGTACATCAATATCTGGAGACAGGCGAGCTACCCAAGGGTCGGACCGAGATAAATAAAATCAAAAGTAAATCGGGCGCATACGAGTTAAGGGAAGGGATATTATATAGGAAATCTTACTTGGGAACACTCCTACGATATTTGAGAAAAGAAGAGGGACACATAATCCTACATGAATTACACTATGGAACCGCCGGAAATCACAGCTCCGGAGAAGTTTATCGGCCAAGGCAAAGACAATGGGCTACTTTTGGATGTACATGAACGAAGATGCAAAGCAAATGGCGAAAGCTTGTGAAGAATGTCGGTGTTTCGGAAGAAAATCCATGCTCATGGAGTACCTTTAAACTCAATTATAAGACCGTGGCCCATTGCTAAGTGGGGAATAGATATTGTCGGACCGTTGCATGTAGGAATAGGGCAAAGGAAGTATTTGATCGTGGCCACGGATTACTTCACCAAATGGGTAGAAGTTGCGCCGCTAAGACACATCCGAGACAAAGATGTATTCAAGTTTATCCGCGGAACATATCATTTGCCGCTTTGGGGTCCCCGCAGCTATCGTCTCCGATAATGGAAAACAACTACAAGGCGAGAACATTGATCTTTTGTTCAACACTTACGACATCGGGGAAGAGTAAAGATACCCCGATCTACCCCCTTATAATGGGAAAGCCGAGATTACTAACAAAACCATCGCTGATAACATGAAGTAGAAATTGGATGGGGAATACAGTAATTAGTGTGAGGATCTATATAATGTTCTATGGGCATACAGAACTACATGAAGGGAAGCTACGGGATTCTCTCCGTTCATGCTTACTTACGGAACCGAGACGATTCTACCTACGGAAGGAATGATCCCTACCATAAGGACAGAAGCTTGGAGGAGAAACGTATCATCCGATCTAATTCTGGCAAAACTCGACGATTTGGAAGAAACAAGAGAGATGGCACTACAAGAAATGAAGAACTATCAAAGGAGATTACAGTGAGAATACAAGAAGCGTGTCCGACCAAGAAAACTTCACCCAGGACAACAAGTGTTGAAGTTTTTAGCTGAGTGGGAGCGAGACAAAAAGGGCGGAAAACTAGCACCAAAGTGGGGCGGGCCATTGATAGACACATTTTTTGTGTCTGAATTGTCCTCAGTGCCGGTATTGTTGGAACTCGATTTTTGTACTAATATTGTGTTTTTATGTATTTTTAGGTATTTTGGGAAATAAATATTTTTTTTTGGAAAATTCGGCTCGAAAAGTTGCGCGGAACACACCCGGAGGACATTTGATATTCGGACTCCCACTTTGGATAAGGGGTAACCCAATTGCTAAGGGGCACCCAGAGAGCCAATCGCTAATCGCACCCCATCACTTTGGTTAAGGGGCACCCCTTATTCTTCGTTTGAAAATGAAAATTGGCGGGAAAAATAGGTTCTCGCCTGGCAAAACTGAGATGCGATTTTGGGCGTTCTAGAAGGAGATTCAAAGGCTGAAAATCATTGGGCATGTTCCTTTTGGCCTTAAAGGGTTGGTATGGGTCGATTAGTCGTCCAAATTTGGCTAGATAACTCGTGTTGGATGAAAACAGGGAGCTGTGCAAGGGACGAGAAACACGGGATTGCAGCGTGTGCTGATCGTGTTTGGATTGAGTTGGGTCGCTGAAGAAGAGTGTAGGAGTTAAATAAGGAAGAATCATTAGTCAGTATACGCGTCTTTGCTACAAAAAATGGAAATAATATATCCCGAGAATAATATTATTGTCACCGAGTAATGGGAGGATTTCTTGGATTAATGAGGAGTTATTCTTGCTCCAAATGTGTTTAAATAGGTTTCTGGGGTCGATAAGAGGGACTATGGAGTGATTGGGGAGGCTCTGATCGAGAAAATTGCTGCGAGAGAAATTTCACCAGAAAAATTTCTGAAAAACCAAAGAAGAACGTGAAGAACAGACTCGCAAGGACAGTCGTTCTTCGCAACAAGATAAACGACACTACAATGTGGGTCGCAGGGGTTCAGCAACAGCAACAGTTTCCTTCCACAGTAACGGTGTTTTGCAACATTTATAAACGTTGCAAACGCCTGATTTTCACCATTTTCATATATTTTCATTCTTTGTAAACACATTTTGAGCAATGAAAAACCATTTGGAGTGTGTCTACAACATGAGAAGCTAGAACCCAACATTGGGACGACGGAGGAAGCCAAATTTCATACATGGGTAATTTTAATTAATTCTTTATATGACTTTTGCATTATTTTTAATTGAATTATGATTTGATTAAATTGGTTGTGATTCAATTAGATAGGTTATGCTTTGTTTAGATAATCTATGCTTAGGGGATACAACCAATATTTTGAGAATCTATCTTGGCAAAATCAGAGTCATTGTTGTTTTGTTTATTGAGCTTTAATTGTTGAGAAGAAATAAATTGAACCTTTTGTTATGAGTTTGGCGGAATCCTTAGTCCCAGCACATCTCTCCATCCGGTGACAAATTTGTATATATTTATATCTTATTTTAGTTTTATTAAGTCTAGAACTCCTTTGCCTTCACAAGTTCAACGAACTCTTTACTACAACTATCATTGATATATACTATCAATTTTTGGCGCCGTCGACACGGAGCTTGTCTTTAGGCTAGTTTTTAGATTTTTATTCTTTTTTTTAAGGTTTTTATTTGTTTTTACTTTATTTGTTCTTCTTTACGTTTTTGTTTTTGTCTTTTGATTACAGATTTTGGAACTTGGAGCGAAAGAAAAATTTGCCAAAGATTTTGGTGAATACTTAAAGTTTGGAGTTAAAGACAAAACGAAAGGAGCGAAAGAAGAAGATGTTTTTTTTTTAAAAAGAGAGAAAAAAAAAAGAGTTTATTTTTTGTAGATTGTATTAGGATTTCTTTATTCTTGTATTTTTTTTTATTTTTTTTTTAGCACTTTACTTTATTTTTTTTGGACTTTGGACTTGGACATTTTTATTTTTTTATTTTTTTAAACCCTACGGAAGGGTAGTTTTAAATATAAACTGCACAGGGAAGGACGGTGATTACGATATCACCTCGGCCCCTCGGGTTCGTACATGACATAGGAGTCGTGGCCCGAGTCGACTTCAACGGTTCATCCCCGTCCGGAACGGGAGGTAAGAATTCTAAACACCCGCGAATCCCACTGTTAGCGGGTTTACTGGATGATTTCGTTTGCATATATGTTGAGGTTTTGAAAACGGTCGCTTTAATTTCCTAGTAAAGGGCAAGGACTGGCCATACAAGATAAGGGTTCGGATTTCATCACCGTTCTCTTCTTGCCCGCCTTAGGAAAACGATACTTAACGCGAACCTAATCCTTAAAATTTGGAATAGAACGAGACCGATAGGGTAACGAGCTTAATAGGAAACTCGTTCGAAAAATATTGGTTACTCTTTTGAGCATTCTTTAAAGTTCATGAAAGTTTCTGAGAGTTGAATGCGTGACTGCGCCGCCTTGTAATGCGGTGAGGCCTTGGGTATCAAAGCTCCAACAGCTTCCCTCGCCTCTATTCAACTTACTTAAACTCGAATTGATTCCAGAGGGGTTTGCTCAGATTGTAACGAATTCCCTTTCGAAGGATTAGAAGTTGGTCTAGAAACAATCTAAGTGGAGCCATCATGCTTTTTGTTTGCTAGAAATCAGCAGGTTTGTTTTGGTCGAGTCAGCCTTGTTTGTGTTTGTGTAGAATTCCTTGCAGTTAGGATGTCAAACTGGTATTATAATAGCTATCACAATGAATATAAATATCCAATTGAACAATATGGACATCACCCTTTTTATGACCATAGTGTGAATAGTGGTTGGGAACGCCAATCTTTTGAAGGTTATGGGCCATACCATAGTGAGCCCAATTACTATCCACACATGTACCGGTCATACGAGCAAGATTCTTTTAATTCCTCTCCGCTAGATGAAGCACGTAGGATACTTGAGTCAACGCGTCATTACTTGAGTCGTCAACACATAAGTTAAGGACACTAATGACTTAGTTATGGATGAAAGAACCCTAGCAATGAGTGAACCTTCTTTAGAAGATAACCTCGGGGAAGTTAGCTGAGTCAACATGCAAGTTAACTGAGTCAACACGTGAGTTTTTGAGTCGACACGTAGGCTTGAGTTAGAGACAAAGAAAGAATTGCTCGAATTACACATAATTGCCAATACATTCTTTCCAAAATACCCTTGAAAATGAGGATAATTTTTATCAAGATGACGAGGATAGAATTGGTAACACTACTTTAGATGAGGTTCAACCATTTTCATATTATTATAATGATGATTATGATGAGGATAGTGTTGATGAAGAATTTGAAATAAGTAGGCATAGTGATCAGGAATTTGTTACTCCAAATGAGCTTAATACTAATAGTAATATTTCTGGTTCAAATCCAAATAATTTTAAAAATTATTCACCTATTCAAAAGGATGAGGATTTGACCAGAGATACCCCCGTTTTAGACGATGTAATATTTCCTTACGATTACGAAGCCAATGATGGTTTAGAGGAACGAGTATATTTTGAGTCTAGCGATTTAGAAACAATAGACTTAGATAAAGAAAATGAACTCGTAGAGATGAGTGAGGAGGTACCTGACTTAGAAGAATCAATTGACCATTTTCAGGAATCAGATAGCCTTGAAATTAGGGAAGTTGTGACTAGTCTTTCTAGAGACACTAAAAACTCTAAGTTTGGGGGTGATTATCATTCTCCATGTGCCTTAACTCTTAGAAAGGTCCCTGACTTGGGACTTGATATATGTGCGTCAACCATTTTAAAAGACTATCTTTATACACTTTTTCCTGAACCTAGTTGTGTCCATAAAGAAGTTCAGTTGTTAGAAACCCATCCTCTGGTTGATGTGGTTAACCTAGGCTATGATACCACGATTGACTTTGTTTTCCCACCAAAAACCTTCCTTCTAATTGTGGGAACTTATGAATTTCAGATGTGTCGAATATTAAGTTGTGAGACTAAACCTAAATGCTTTAGGAAATTAGAATCGACACATTTGCTTAAGAATGACCATTACTCTCATTGTGGTCAATTATGTAAGTCAAATCTTATTGACTTAGAGGATCCTCAGTTATTTAGGTTATTATTGTGCGCTTCTAAGATCATATTTGAGTTTTTCCAGACTCTAGGACCTAATGATTCGGATCCCACCTATGAAGAAACGCAGCCAATGAAAATTTTCTATTTAGACCCTTTCATAGAACCTGAACCCAACCACAATTAGATATAAATTTCTTAATCAGAAACTAAGTAAGGGCTTGCTATTCTTGTTCATTTTCTTGGTTCATTGCAGTTTTCTTTGG
The DNA here is from genome assembly GCA_023529315.1 of Papaver bracteatum. Lineage (NCBI taxonomy): Eukaryota > Viridiplantae > Streptophyta > Magnoliopsida > Ranunculales > Papaveraceae > Papaver > Papaver bracteatum. Next base: position 432,559 of record JAJJWX010003982.1, on the reverse strand, counting down.
TCAACTCTATTTAGTTTTGAAGATCCGCAGTTATTTCGACTGTTACTTTATGGTTCGAGTTGACTAATCTTTCCTAAGTCTGGCTGAAGACTTTAAATTTAGCACTTCTTGGGAGGTAACCCAATCTCATGCAACACGGTAATATCTTTCCTTAACTCTTTTGCTTCAAATGGTAACAGTTTCTCCTTGTTCATGTTTTTAATTTCATCTTTAGAACATTGAGGACAATGTTAGATTTAAGTTTGGGGGTATGGGAGAAACTTTTTAGTTGCAATAAATAAACTCCAGAGCCTAGAAATTTATGTTTATTAAGGATGGCACTAACCAATCTAAGTGGATGGAAGCATTTTGGTTGTAGGAGTTGAGGAACCAATCTGACTAGACGGAAACGTCTATAGAGTCTATTCATAAAAGCACAGAGCTCAGTTGTTAGAAATAACATGGTAGTTTCACCATATCTCGTTGAGTCCTTTTCACTTCTGTTTTTATTTTATTTTTAAACTATGTTTCTCTAAGTGATTAGGTGGGGCTCACGATTCAAGTTGTTACCACTGCTAGGGTGAAATAGAGTGATTGAGATATTTATATATATATTCAAAAAAAAAAAAAAAAAAAAAAAAAAAAATTGAGACCAGACCATTAGACCAATCGGAATAAAATTAGCACTTGGGAATAGCAATATGTGTGTGTTTTCCCTGTCTCCGTCGCCTAAACAAGCGTGGAATGCAGGATCCACGGGAACTATCATGTAATTTGCTGACAAGAAGCATGCGCTTGGATCCAAAAGATCTAATCATGCAGTTAAAAAAAAAAAAGGTTAATGTTCAGTGAATAAATCGACCGCTGGTTCCCTTGTATATGCCAGACGTGTTGATCTAGAATTAGGATTGTCGACCACTGGTTCCCTTGTATATGCCAGTTGTGTTGATATTAGTCAGACCAGTATCTCACCATTAGGATAGGTTCATTTTGGCGGTGGCCTTCAGACAGATATGAGAAACATCATTCACTTAGTCAACATCAAAACCATCTATGTTTTTCTATATCCATCTCTTAATCTTTCCATGTGATTAGTTTTGACTCCGGATATTGATGTCCATAGTGCGACTATCTGAGTAGAGCTCCGTCACTTTATATGAATTTTAGTATGCTTGAGTGCAAACTCGTGTACAGCAATTGGAATTTCGCATCAGGGTACTTCCTTCTGTAGTCAATAAGTATGCCAACCAAGGAGATTCTTTAGTGCCTTCCAAGGTTCTGTGTAGATAGCTAGGGTCTGGAGTAAAGGTTTTGTGGGTACACCTCTGGTAAACCCTCCGGAGACAACACTCCGCCTCTAGGGCCACCTAGGGGTTCAAATGATTTTTATTTTCTAGAATAAATTTGCTCGAGGACTAGCAAATAATAAGTTTGGGGGTATTTGATAGACACATTTTTTGTGTCTGAATTGTCCTCAGTGCCGGTATTATTGGAACTCGATTTTTGTACTAATATTGTGTTTTTATGTATTTTTAGGTATTTTTGGAAATAAATATTTTTTTTGGAAAATTCGGCTCGAAAAGTTGCGCGGAACACACCAGGAGGACATTTGATATTCGGACTCCCACTTTGGATAAGGGGTAACCCAATTGCTAAGGGGCACCCAGAGAGCCAACTGCTAATCGCACCCCATCACTGGTTAAGGGGCACCCCCTTATTCTTCGTTTGAAAATGAAAATTGGCGGGAAAAATAGGTTCTCGCCTGGCAAAACTGAGATGCGATTTTGGGCGTTCTAGAAGGAGATTCAAAGGCTGAAAATCATTGGGCATGTTCCTTTTGGCCTTAAAGGGTTGGTATGGGTCGATTTGTCGTCCAAATTTGGCTAGATAACTCGTGTTGGATGAAAACAGGGAGCTGTGCAAGGGACGAGAAACACGGGATTGCAGCGTGTGCTGATCGTGTTTGGATTGAGTTGGGTCGCTGCAGAAGAGTGTAGGAGTTAAATAAGGAAGAATCATTAGCTTGTATACGCGTCTTTGCTACAAAAAATGGAAATAATATATCCCGAGAATAATATTATTGCTGCCGAGTAATGGGAGGATTTCTTGGATTAATGAGGAGTTATTCTTGCTCCAAATGTGTTTAAATAGGTTTCTGGGGTCGATAAGAGGGACTATGGAGTGATTGGGGAGGCTACATTAGAGTCGAGAAAATTGTCACAGAGAAATTTGCAGCAGCAGCAGAAAAAACCAGTGAAGAACGTGAAGAACAGACTCGCAAGGACAGTCGTTCTTCGCAACAGTACAACGACACTACAGTGTGGGTCGCAGGGTTCAGCAACAGCAACAGTTTCCTTCCCTGTAACGGTGTTTGCAACAGTTATAAACGTTGCAAACGCCGATTTTCACTGTTTTCATATATTTTCATTCTTTGTAAACACATTTTGAGCAATGAAAAACCATTTGGAGTGTGTCTACAACATGAGAAGCTAGAACCCAACATTGGGACGACGGAGGAAGCCAAATTTCATACATGGGTAATTTTAATTAATTCTTTATATGACTTTTGCATTATTTTTAATTGAATTATGATTTGATTAAATTGGTTGTGATTCAATTAGATAGGTTATGCTTTGTTTAGATAATCTATGCTTAGGGGATACAACCAATATTTTGAGAATCTATCTTGGCAAAATCGAGTCATTGTTGTTTTGTTTATTGAGCTTTAATTGTTGAGAAGAAATAAATTGAACCTTTTGTTATGAGTTTGGCGGAATCCTTAGTCCCAGCACATCTCTCCATCCGGTGACAAATTTGTATATATTTATATCTTATTTTAGTTTTATTAAGTCTAGAACTCCTTTGCCTTCACAAGTTCAACGAACTCTTTACTACAACTATCATTGATATATACTATCAATTTTTGGCGCCGTCGACACGGAGCTTGTCTTTAGGCTAGTTTTTAGATTTTTATTCTTTTTTTTTTAGGTTTTTATTTGTTTTTACTTTATTTGTTCTTCTTTACGTTTTTGTTTTTGTCTTTTGATTACAGATTTTGGAACTTGGAGCGAAAGAAAAATTTGCCAAAGATTTTGGTGAATACTTAAAGTTTGGAGTTAAAGACAAAACGAAAGGAGCGAAAGAAGAAGATTTTTTTTTTTTAAAAAGAGAGAAAAAAAAAAAGAAGAGTTTATTTTTTGTAGATTGTATTAGGATTTCTTTATTCTTGTATTTTTTTTTTTTTTTTTTAGCACTTTACTTTATTTTTTTTGGACTTTGGACTTGGACATTTTTATTTTTTTATTTTTTTTAAACCCTACGGAAGGGTAGTTTTAAATATAAACTGCACAGGGAAGGACGGTGATTACGATATCACCTCGGCCCCTCGGGTTCGTACATGACATAGGAGTCGTGGCCCGAGTCGACTTCAACGGTTCATCCCCTGTCTGGAACGGGAGGTAAGAATTCTAAACACCCGCGAATCCCCTGTTAGCGGGTTTACTGGATGATTTCGTTTGCATATATGTTGAGGTTTTGAAAACGGTCGCTTTAATTTCCTAGTAAAGGGCAAGGACTGGCCATACAAGATAAGGGTTCGGATTTCATCACCGTTCTCTTCTTGCCCGCCTTAGGAAAACGATACTTAACGCGAACCTAATCCTTAAAATTTGGAATAGAACGAGACCGATAGGGTAACGAGCTTAATAGGAAACTCGTTCGAAAAATATTGGTTACTCTTTTGAGCATTCTTTAAAGTTCATGAAAGTTTCTGAGAGTTGAATGCGTGACTGCGCCGCCTTGTAATGCGGTGAGGCCTTGGGTATCAAAGCTCCAACAGCTTCCCTCGCCTCTATTCAACTTACTTAAACTCGAATTGATTCAAAGAGGGGTTTGCTCAGATTGTAACGAATTCCCTTTCGAAGGATTAGAAGCTGGTCTAGAAACAATCTAAGTGGAGCCATCATGCTTTTTGTTTGCTAGAAATCAGCAGGTTTGTTTTGGTCGAGTCAGCCTTGTTTGTGTTTGTGTAGAATTCCCTTGCGTTAGGATGTCAAACTGGTATTATAATAGCTATCACAATGAATATAAATATCTAATTTTCAATATGGACATCACCCTTTTTATGACCATAGTGTGAATAGTGGTTGGGAACGCCAATCTTTTGAAGGTTATGGGCCATACCATAGTGAGCCCAATTACTATCCACACATGTACCCAGTCATACGAGCAAGATTCTTTTAATTCCTCTCCGCTAGATGAAGCACGTAGGATACTTGAGTCAACGCGTAAGTTACTTGAGTCGTCAACACATAAGTTAACGGACACTAATGACTTAGTTATGGATGAAAGAACTGTAGCAATGAGTGAACCTTCTTTAGAAGATAACCTCAGGAAGTTAGCTGAGTCAACATGCAAGTTAACTGAGTCAACACGTGAGTTTGCCGAGTCGACACGTGAGGCTTGAGTTAGAGACGTTGAAAGAATTGCTCGAATTACACATAATTGCCAATACATTCTTTCCAGTATTACCCGTGAAAATGAGGATAATTTTTATCAAGATGACGAGGATAGAATTGGTAACACTACTTTAGATGAGGTTCAACCATTTTCATATTATTATAATGATGATTATGATGAGGATAGTGTTGATGAAGAATTTGAAATAAGTAGGCATAGTGATCAGGAATTTGTTACTCCAAATGAGCTTAATAATGATAATATTTCTAGTTCAAATCCAAATAATTTTAAAAATTATTCACCTATTCAAAAGGATGAGGATTTGACTAGAGATACCCCGTTTTAGACGATGTAATATTTCCTTACGATTCTGAAGCCAATGATGGTTTAGAGGAACGAGTATATTTTGAGTCTAGCGATTTAGAAACAATAGACTTAGATAAAGAAAATGAACTCGTAGAGATGAGTGAGGAGGTACCTGACTTAGAAGAATCAATTGACCATTTTCAGGAATCAGATAGCCTTGAAATTAGGGAAGTTGTGACTAGTCTTTCTAGAGACACTAAAAACTCTAAGTTTGGGGGTGATTATCATTCTCCATGTGCCTTAACTCTTAAAAAGGTCCCTGACTTGGGACTTGATATATGTGCGTCAACCATTTTAAAAGACTATCTTCATACACTTTTTCCTGAACCTAGTTGTGTCCATAAAGAAGTTCAGTTGTTAGAAACCCATCCTCTGGTTGATGTGGTTAACCTAGGCTATGATACCACGATTGACTTTGTTTTCCCACCAAAAACCTTCCTTCTAATTGTGGGAACTTATGAATTTCAGATGTGTCGAATATTAAGTTGTGAGACTAAACCTAAATGCTTTAGGAAATTAGAATCGACACATTTGCTTAAGAATGACCATTACTCTCATTGTGGTCAATTATGTAAGTCAAATCTTATTGACTTAGAGGATCCTCAGTTATTTAGGTTATTATTGTGCGCTTCTAAGATCATATTTGAGTTTTTCCAGACTCTAGGACCTAATGATTCGGATCCCACCTATGAAGAAACGCAGCCAATGAAAATTTTCTATTTAGACCCTTTCATAGAACCTGAACCTGAACCACAATTAGATATAAATTTCTTAATCAGGAAACTAAGTAAGGGCTTGCTATTCTTGTTCATTTTCTTGGTTCATTGCGCTTTTCTTTGGTCAACTCTATTTAGTTTTGAAGATCCGCAGTTATTTCGACTGTTACTTTATGGTTCGAGTTGACTAATCTTTCCTAAGTCTGGCTGAAGACTTTAAATTTAGCACTTCTTGGGAGGTAACCCAATCTCATGCAACACGGTAATATCTTTCCTTAACTCTTTTGCTTCAAATGGTAACAGTTTCTCCTTGTTCATGTTTTTAATTTCATCTTTAGAACATTGAGGACAATGTTAGATTTAAGTTTGGGGGTATGGGAGAAACTTTTTAGTTGCAATAAATAAACTCGAGCCTAGAAATTTATGTTTATTAAGGATGGCACTAACCAATCTAAGTGGATGGAAGCATTTTGGTTGTAGGAGTTGAGGAACCAATCTGACTAGACGGAAACGTCTATAGAGTCTATTCATAAAAGCACAGAGCTCAGTTGTTAGAAATAACATGGTAGTTTCACCATATCTCGTTGAGTCCTTTTCACTTCTGTTTTTATTTTATTTTTAAACTATGTTTCTCTAAGTGATTAGGTGGGGCTCACGATTCAAGTTGTTACCACTGCTAGGGTGAAATAGAGTGATTGAGATATTTATATATATATTCAAAAAAAAAAAAAAAAAAAAAAATTGAGACCAGACCATTAGACCAATCGGAATAAAATTAGCACTTGGGAATAGCAATATGTGTGTGTTTTCCCTGTCTCCGTCGCCTAAACAAGCGTGGAATGCAGGATCCACGGGAACTATCATGTAATTTGCTGACAAGAAGCATGCGCTTGGATCCAAAAGATCTAATCATGCAGTTAAAAAAAAAAAAAAAAAGGTTAATGTTCAGTGAATAAATCGACCGCTGGTTCCCTTGTATATGCCAGACGTGTTGATCTAGAATTAGGATTGTCGACCACTGGTTCCCTTGTATATGCCAGTTGTGTTGATATTAGTCAGACCAGTATCTCAGTCCATTAGGATAGGTTCATTTTGGCGGTGGCCTTCAGACAGATATGAGAAACATCATTCACTTAGTCAACATCAAAACCATCTATGTTTTTCTATATCCATCTCTTAATCTTTCCATGTGATTAGTTTTGACTCCGGATATTGATGTCCATAGTGCGACTATCTGAGTAGAGCTCCGTCACTTTATATGAATTTTAGTATGCTTGAGTGCAAACTCGTGTACAGCAATTGGAATTTCGCATCAGGGTACTTCCTCCTGTAGTCAATAAGTATGCCAACCAAGGAGATTCTTTAGTGCCTTCCAAGGTTCTGTGTAGATAGCTAGGGTCTGGAGTAAAGGTTTTGTGGGTACACCTCTGGTAAACCCTCCGGAGACAACACTCCGCCTCTAGGGCCACCTAGGGGTTCAAATGATTTTTATTTTCTAGAATAAATTTGCTCGAGGACTAGCAAATAATAAGTTTGGGGGTATTTGATAGACACATTTTTTGTGTCTGAATTGTCCTCAGTGCCGGTATTGTTGGAACTCGATTTTTGTACTAATATTGTGTTTTTATGTATTTTTAGGTATTTTTGGAAATAAATATTTTTTTTGGAAAATTCGGCTCGAAAAGTTGCGCGGAACACACCCGGAGGACATTTGATATTCGGACTCCCACTTTGGATAAGGGGTAACCCAATTGCTAAGGGGCACCCAGAGAGCCAACTGCTAATCGCACCCCATCACTGGTTAAGGGGCACCCCCTTATTCTTCGTTTGAAAATGAAAATTGGCGGGAAAAAATAGGTTCTCGCCTGGCAAACCGAGATGCGATTTTGGGCGTTCTAGAAGGAGATTCAAAGGCTGAAAATCATTGGGCATGTTCCTTTTGGCCTTAAAGGGTTGGTATGGGTCGATTAGTCGTCCAAATTTGGCTAGATAACTCGTGTTGGATGAAAACAGGGAGCTGTGCAAGGGACGAGAAACACGGGATTGCAGCGTGTGCTGATCGTGTTTGGATTGAGTTGGGTCGCTGCAGAAGAGTGTAGGAGTTAAATAAGGAAGAATCATTAGCTGTATACGCGTGCTGCTACAAAAAATGGAAATAATATATCCCGAGAATAATATTATTGCTGCCGAGTAATGGGAGGATTTCTTGGATTAATGAGGAGTTATTCTTGCTCCAAATGTGTTTAAATAGGTTTCTGGGGTCGATAAGAGGGACTATGGAGTGATTGGGGAGGCTACAGAGTCGAGAAAATTGCTGCAGAGAAATTTGCAGCAGCAGCAGAAAAACCAGTGAAGAACGTGAAGAACAGACTCGCAAGGACAGTCGTTCTTCGCAACATAAACGACACTACAGTGTGGGTCGCAGGGTTCAGCAACAGCAACAGTTTCCTTCCCTGTAACGGTGTTTGCAACAGTTATAAACGTTGCAAACGCCTGATTTTCACTGTTTTCATATATTTTCATTCTTTGTAAACACATTTTGAGCAATGAAAAACCATTTGGAGTGTGTCTACAACATGAGAAGCTAGAACCCAACATTGGGACGACGGAGGAAGCCAAATTTCATACATGGGTAATTTTAATTAATTCTTTATATGACTTTTGCATTATTTTTAATTGAATTATGATTTGATTAAATTGGTTGTGATTCAATTAGATAGGTTATGCTTTGTTTAGATAATCTATGCTTAGGGGATACAACCAATATTTTGAGAATCTATCTTGGCAAAATCAGAGTCATTGTTGTTTTGTTTATTGAGCTTTAATTGTTGAGAAGAAATAAATTGAACCTTTTGTTATGAGTTTGGCGGAATCCTTAGTCCCAGCACATCTCTCCATCCGGTGACAAATTTGTATATATTTATATCTTATTTTAGTTTTATTAAGTCTAGAACTCCTTTGCCTTCACAAGTTCAACGAACTCTTTACTACAACTATCATTGATATATACTATCAATTTTTGGCGCAGTCGACACGGAGCTTGTCTTTAGGCTAGTTTTTAGATTTTTATTCTTTTTTTTAAGGTTTTTATTTGTTTTTACTTTATTTGTTCTTCTTTACGTTTTTGTTTTTGTCTTTTGATTACAGATTTTGGAACTTGGAGCGAAAGAAAAATTTGCCAAAGATTTTGGTGAATACTTAAAGTTTGGAGTTAAAGACAAAACGAAAGGAGCGAAAGAAGAAGATTTTTTTTTTTAAAAGAGAGAAAAAAAAAAAGAGTTTATTTTTTGTAGATTGTATTAGGATTTCTTTATTCTTGTATTTTTTTTTTTTTTTTTTTAGCACTTTACTTTATTTTTTTTGGACTTTGGACTTGGACATTTTTATTTTTTTTATTTTTTTTAAAACCCTACGGAAGGGTAGTTTTAAATATAAACTGCACAGGGAAGGACGGTGATTACGATATCACCTCGGCCCCTCGGGTTCGTACATGACATAGGAGTCGTGGCCCGAGTCGACTTCAACGGTTCATCCCCCGTCTGGAACGGGAGGTAAGAATTCTAAACACCCGCGAATCCCCTGTTAGCGGGTTTACTGGATGATTTCGTTTGCATATATGTTGAGGTTTTGAAAACGGTCGCTTTAATTTCCTAGTAAAGGGCAAGGACTGGCCATACAAGATAAGGGTTCGGATTTCATCACCGTTCTCTTCTTGCCCGCCTTAGGAAAACGATACTTAACGCGAACCTAATCCTTAAAATTTGGAATAGAACGAGACCGATAGGGTAACGAGCTTAATAGGAAACTCGTTCGAAAAATATTGGTTACTCTTTTGAGCATTCTTTAAAGTTCATGAAAGTTTCTGAGAGTTGAATGCGTGACTGCGCCGCCTTGTAATGCGGTGAGGCCTTGGGTATCAAAGCTCCAACAGCTTCCCTCGCCTCTATTCAACTTACTTAAACTCGAATTGATTCCAGAGGGGTTTGCTCAGATTGTAACGAATTCCCTTTCGAAGGATTAGAAGCTGGTCTAGAAACAATCTAAGTGGAGCCATCATGCTTTTTGTTTGCTAGAAATCAGCAGGTTTGTTTTGGTCGAGTCAGCCTTGTTTGTGTTTGTGTAGAATTCCCTTGCAGTTAGGATGTCAAACTGGTATTATAATAGCTATCACAATGAATATAAATATCCAACTGAACAATATGGACATCACCCTTTTTATGACCATAGTGTGAATAGTGGTTGGGAACGCCAATCTTTTGAAGGTTATGGGCCATACCATAGTGAGCCCAATTACTATCCACACATGTACCGGTCATACGAGCAAGATTCTTTTAATTCCTCTCCGCTAGATGAAGCACGTAGGATACTTGAGTCAACGCGTAAGTTACTTGAGTCGTCAACACATAAGTTAACGGACACTAATGACTTAGTTATGGATGAAAGAACTGTAGCAATGAGTGAACCTTCTTTAGAAGATAACCTCAGGAAGTTAGCTGAGTCAACATGCAAGTTAACTGAGTCAACACGTGAGTTTGCTGAGTCGACACGTAGGCTTGAGTTAGAGACAGAAGAAAGAATTGCTCGAATTACACATAATTGCCAATACATTCTTTCCAGTATTACCCGTGAAAATGAGGATAATTTTTATCAAGATGACGAGGATAGAATTGGTAACACTACTTTAGATGAGGTTCAACCATTTTCATATTATTATAATGATGATTATGATGAGGATAGTGTTGATGAAGAATTTGAAATAAGTAGGCATAGTGATCAGGAATTTGTTACTCCAAATGAGCTTAATACTAATAGTAATATTTCTGGTTCAAATCCAAATAATTTTAAAAATTATTCACCTATTCAAAAGGATGAGGATTTGACCAGAGATACCCCCGTTTTAGACGATGTAATATTTCCTTACGATTACGAAGCCAATGATGGTTTAGAGGAACGAGTATATTTTGAGTCTAGCGATATAGAAACAATAGACTTAGATAAAGAAAATGAACTCGTAGAGATGAGTGAGGAGGTACCTGACTTAGAAGAATCAATTGACCATTTTCAGGAATCAGATAGCCTTGAAATTAGGGAAGTTGTGACTAGTCTTTCTAGAGACACTAAAAACTCTAAGTTTGGGGGTGATTATCATTCTCCATGTGCCTTAACTCTTAGAAAGGTCCCTGACTTGGGACTTGATATATGTGCGTCAACCATTTTAAAAGACTATCTTCATACACTTTTTCCTGAACCTAGTTGTGTACATAAAGAAGTTCAGTTGTTAGAAACCCATCCTCTGGTTGATGTGGTTAACCTAGGCTATGATACCACGATTGACTTTGTTTTCCCACCAAAAACCTTCCTTCTAATTGTGGGAACTTATGAATTTCAGATGTGTCGAATATTAAGTTGTGAGACTAAACCTAAATGCTTTAGGAAATTAGAATCGACACATTTGCTTAAGAATGACCATTACTCTCATTGTGGTCAATTATGTAAGTCAAATCTTATTGACTTAGAGGATCCTCAGTTATTTAGGTTATTATTGTGCGCTTCTAAGATCATATTTGAGTTTTTCCAGACTCTAGGACCTAATGATTCGGATCCCACCTATGAAGAAACACAGCCAATGAAAATTTTCTATTTAGACCCTTTCATAGAACCTGAACCTGAACCACAATTAGATATAAATTTCTTAATCAGGAAACTAAGTAAGGGCTTGCTATTCTTGTTCATTTTCTTGGTTCATTGCAGTTTTCTTTGGTCAACTCTATTTAGTTTTGAAGATCCGCAGTTATTTCGACTGTTACTTTATGGTTCGAGTTGACTAATCTTTCCTAAGTCTGGCTGAAGACTTTAAATTTAGCACTTCTTGGGAGGTAACCCAATCTCATGCAACACGGTAATATCTTTCCTTAACTCTTTTGCTTCAAATGGTAACAGTTTCTCCTTGTTCATGTTTTTAATTTCATCTTTAGAACATTGAGGACAATGTTAGATTTAAGTTTGGGGGTATGGGAGAAACTTTTTAGTTGCAATAAATAAACTCCAGAGCCTAGAAATTTATGTTTATTAAGGATGGCACTAACCAATCTAAGTGGATGGAAGCATTTTGGTTGTAGGAGTTGAGGAACCAATCTGACTAGACGGAAACGTCTATAGAGTCTATTCATAAAAGCACAGAGCTCAGTTGTTAGAAATAACATGGTAGTTTCACCATATCTCGTTGAGTCCTTTTCACTTCTGTTTTTATTTTATTTTTAAACTATGTTTCTCTAAGTGATTAGGTGGGGCTCACGATTCAAGTTGTTACCACTGCTAGGGTGAAATAGAGTGATTGAGATATTTATATATATATTCAAAAAAAAAAAAAAAAAAAAAAAAAAAAAAAAAAAAAAAAAAAAAATTGAGACCAGACCATTAGACCAATCGGAATAAAATTAGCACTTGGGAATAGCAATATGTGTGTGTTTTCCCTGTCTCCGTCGCCTAAACAAGCGTGGAATGCAGGATCCACGGGAACTATCATGTAATTTGCTGACAAGAAGCATGCGCTTGGATCCAAAAGATCTAATCATGCAGTTAAAAAAAAAAAAAGGTTAATGTTCAGTGTGAATAAATCGACCATTTGGTTCCCTTGTATATGCCAGACGTGTTGATCTAGAATTAGGATTGTCGACCACTGGTTCCCTTGTATATGCCAGTTGTGTTGATATTAGTCGACCAGTATCTCAGTCCATTAGGATAGGTTCATTTTGGCGGTGGCCTTGACATGATATGAGAAACATCATTCACTTAGTCAACATCAAAACCATCTATGTTTTTCTATATCCATCTCTTAATCTTTCCATGTGATTAGTTTTGACTCCGGATATTGATGTCCATAGTGCGACTATCTGAGTAGAGCTCTGTCACTTTATATGAATTTTAGTATGCTTGAGTGCAAACTCGTGTACAGCAATTGGAATTTCGCATCAGGGTACTTCCTTCTGTAGTCAATAAGTATGCCAACCAAGGAGATTCTTTAGTGCCTTCCAAGGTTACTGTAGATAGCTAGGGTCCTGGAGTAAAGGTTTTGTGGGTACACCTCTGGTAAACCCTCCGGAGACAACACTCCGCCTCTAGGGCCACCTAGGGGTTCAAATGATTTTTATTTTCTAGAATAAATTTGCTCGAGGACTAGCAAATAATAAGTTTGGGGGTATTTGATAGACACATTTTTTGTGTCTGAATTGTCCTCAGTGCCGGTATTGTTGGAACTCGATTTTTGTACTAATATTGTGTTTTTATGTATTTTTAGGTATTTTTGGAAATAAATATTTTTTTTGGAAAATTCGGCTCGAAAAGTTGCGCGGAACACACCAGGAGGACATTTGATATTCGGACTCCCACTTTGGATAAGGGGTAACCCAATTGCTAAGGGGCACCCAGAGAGCCAACTGCTAATCGCACCCCATCACTGGTTAAGGGGCACCCCCTTATTCTTCGTTTGAAAATGAAAATTGGCGGGAAAAATAGGTTCTCGCCAAAAAACCGAGATGCGATTTTGGGCGTTCTAGAAGGAGATTCAAAGGATGAAAATCATTGGGCATGTTCCTTTTGGCCTTAAAGGGTTGGTATGGGTCGATTTGTCGTCCAAATTTGGCTAGATAACTCGTGTTGGATGAAAACAGGAGCTGTGCAAGGGGACGAGAAACACGGGATTGTAGCGTGTCTTGATCGTGTTTGGATTGAGTTGGGTCGCTGCAGAAGAGTGTAGGAGTTAAATAAGGAAGAATCATTAGCTGTATACGCGTCTTTGCTACAAAAAATGGAAATAATATATCCCGAGAATAATATTATTGCTGCCGAGTAATGGGAGGATTTCTTGGATTAATGAGGAGTTATTCTTGCTCCAAATGTGTTTAAATAGGTTTCTGGGGTCGATAAGAGGGACTATGGAGTGATTGGGGAGGCTACAGAGTCGAGAAAATTGCTGAGAGAAATTTGCAGCAGCAGCAGAAAAACCAGTGAAGAACGTGAAGAATAGACTCAAGCAAGGACAGTCGTTCTTCGCAACAAGACAACGACACTACAGTGTGGGTCGCAGGGTTCAGCAACAGACAACAACAGCTTCTTCCCTCAGAACGGTGTTTTGCAACAGTTATAAACGTTGCAAACGCCTGATTTTCACTGTTTTCATATATTTTCATTCTTTGTAAACACATTTTGAGCAATGAAAAACCATTTGGAGTGTGTCTACAACATGAGAAGCTAGAACCCAACATTGGGACGACGGAGGAAGCCAAATTTCATACATGGGTAATTTTAATTAATTCTTTATATGACTTTTGCATTATTTTTAATTGAATTATGATTTGATTAAATTGGTTGTGATTCAATTAGATAGGTTATGCTTTGTTTAGATAATCTATGCTTAGGGGATACAACCAATATTTTGAGAATCTATCTTGGCAAAATCAGAGTCATTGTTGTTTTGTTTATTGAGCTTTAATTGTTGAGAAGAAATAAATTGAACCTTTTGTTATGAGTTTGGCGGAATCCTTAGTCCCAGCACATCTCTCCATCCGGTGACAAATTTGTATATATTTATATCTTATTTTAGTTTTATTAAGTCTAGAACTCCTTTGCCTTCACAAGTTCAACGAACTCTTTACTACAACTATCATTGATATATACTATCAGCCATATATAATTGCATCTAAGACAGGCGAGGGATAGTATCGACTACTGCGACTCGACGGAATGAAAGAGCCCAAACCATGGAACATCAAATATTTGAAACTTTACCACCCCTGAAGGGCGATGCGTAGAAAAGGTAAGCACACTTGTCTTCTATCTCTTTGAAACCGTGAGGGGTATGAGATAGGGCATGAGCGACTAATGGTCATTCGTACTCGGGGGAAAGCCAGTGTGGAAGTGCCGAGGTGACTTACACTCGAATGGTCATTCGTACTCGGGGCAAATCCAGTGTGGAAGTGCCGAGGTGACTTACACTCGAATGGGCATTCGTACTCGGGGCAAAGCTAGTGTGGAAGTGTCGAGGTGCCTTACAGTCGCCAGGCTATTCGTACTCGGGGTAGTGGCAGTGTGCAAGTGCCGAGGTAGCCTAAGGGTTCGGGTGATTGGAAACCAGTTCCAAAGGTTGTTAAGACGCGAGGTCTTCTCAGCTAGGTGGCCTACTTACATTTGAAGGTCACCCCCATCGCAGGTGGTTGTGTACACTTGCCCGAGCTTGGTTGGTAGATAACCGCTCGTGGATATCGGGCCAAGAACTAGGTTGACTGGTACCCTTCCACTGAATCCAAGAGATAGTGATGAGATACCCCAATCAGGACATGGCATTGGGCCCGATGACCCTCTTTATTGGGTGTGTTCGACAGAAAAGGTTAAAATACTAACGTACACAATTAACAATTACTGGAACGACATGTGAAACAAAAGTTGAATCGATAGCGTCATACGCCCATTCACAAAGTACGGAGAGTGTAAAGCAACCATACGAAATGAAAAGTATGAGTAAAACGGAAAGCATCGGCGACGCAGCACCCCCCAATTAAACAAACAAGCAGTGTTTCAAAGGTAAAAAAGGGGAAGAGGTGTTCAAAGCGATTTACAACCCAGAACAAAGGGTGAATTAGTGACGCAACACTACAAAAAGCGAAATCAAGCCTTGGGAGGAATCGCGCCATCCCTCTTCTGCGCGACCTTGCGCCGTTTATTCTCGACCCACTCCTCAATGCCCATTCGAACCTTCTCGTCCACCTCCTCTGCATGAGCGACGCGATCCTCCTCGAGTTGCTGGGTAAGCTGAGAAGCAGTTTCCTCGGCATCGGCCAGCTTGGAACCCAAATCGGCCTCGACCTGCTTCAATCGACGGACCTCTAGATCCAACTCCTGAGAACGTTTCTTCTCGGCTACAGGATCACAAAGACAGAGCATTATTCAGTAAACACGGTTTAGCAATTTTGCAAGAATATGGCGTTATCTAAATCTAAGGAACGGCCTCAACACATCGTCTAAGAGACCTAAAAAGGCTGGTAACACTAACTGAAGCAACTCTACCGACTTGGAAAACTCATCCTCGGTCTTCGACAACTTCATGGTTAACTCGTTATAATGTTGTTCGTTGAATTTGTTGCCGGGGCAATACTTCTTATGTTCACCCCACTCGGCCATTAAGCAGTTGCGCGACACCTAAAGCACCGAAAGTTGTGACCTACTCCATTCAAGTTCTCCCACCACTTTGTCAAATTCACCCACTTTGCCCAACAAATCCCTGTTCGCTCGATCTACTACATCTTTATCCCTCAAAAGTCGTCGGCGATCCTCGTGGAGGTCTCGATTCTGCAACTGTAAAGCGTCTACCCGCTGCTCTAAATTTATGGCTAAAGCAGCTCTCTCAGCAGCAAGACGTTGAGAAGAGCCCAAATGAGCCCGCAAATTGTCTATCTCTGCAGGGTCGTACTCAAACTGGAGATATCGTTCTAGCTCGCCCTCAAGATTTTCGATCTCCTCAGATTAACGATCTATTTTGTCATCTTTGTTTGCCATTCGACGATGGAGATTCTCCACTAAATCATTTTCAATATCCCATTTCCTCTTCAGAATCCTAAACACCGAAGAAGCGTCTAAACCTATACTAGCTACCTCGGCTAGAAGAAGGATACCCGACTCAGGATACTGGAACGATAAACTCAATCAACATAAGTTCGAAGTTAAAAAATTATGACATACCTTGGGCATCAGCGAGTTTGATTTCTAGCTCGCGCGCACGACTCCTCTCGTTCTGCAATTAAATTTGAAGAGACTCTAGCAGCATCCTTTCTCTGCGGCGATTGGCGGCACCCAAGCGTACCCGATTCAGGATCTGACACAAGTAAACATGATTAGGCTGAACGCGACAAAAAGGACGGGAGTAAGAAAGGGGGCATCACCGATCTAAGTCGAGTTACACACCACCGTGTCAAGAGTCTGGACGATATCGCCATAGTGGGGCACCGCATTAAGCATTTCTTCATCAGTATATGCTCCAAAGTCGGGGGAAATCAGCGCCCCAAGAGAATTCATGATAGGACCCGATACGGTAAAAGAGGTTTCGACACCAGACGAGGACCCACCAGTAATCTGGGGCAGACGATGAAATACTTCCGATTCAGCATTAACAGCATTTCCTGGCTCGGGCGCCTTCAGGGGTTCTTGTTTGTCGTCCAATTCAGGATTAACGACCACCTCTGGACCGACACTCTCGCCTATCTCCTTCCCCTCACCCTGGTCACCCTAGAGATCATCGCCGAATAGGTCATCTTCATCGGGGATATCGTACATTGGTTTCTGCCTTTGCAGTGGCTTGGCAACCTGCTTTCCCCTAAGAGGATTACGCCTAAGAGGTTGAGGATCAATCTCCTCTACATCGTCCTCATCACCATCGCGCCTAGGAAATTTATGCACAAGGCTTCTCGTCAGAATATGTGAAGGCAAAAAAATAGGGGCAAGTACATGTACTTATAATAAAATCACTATGTTTGTTACCTTCCCCTGGTCTTCCTCAACCCTTGTGCTAGCACCTCTTTTCTTCGACGATCCGGCAGTCTTGATAGAATCGCCCTGAGGTTTTAATAACAACAAACAGTCAATTGGCGTCAAAGCTAACAGAATAGAAATCGACAAAAGAGGAAGGAGACACATACCTTATCAGCCTTATCATCATTAACAACCCAGAAAGGATAGGGCTCGGCGGGAAAAGGAGGTGACGGGAAACTACCATGTAAAATGGGACCTCGGACAAGGAGTGGATCTCGGGGATAAATCGGGTCATTAGTATGGTGGGGTCTCCTGTTAGAGCCTTGGCCGAGGGGGTCGGCATCCAGCATCATCCTCTCAACACCTTTGGGCATAGTCTTGTGACGATGAGGACTAACAGCAAAACCGGCAAGATCAGCCAAAGTTGAAGTACCAGCTCGGTAGTTGGCAAGGAAATTGGCAACGGTATACCCCAGAGCGTCCTCGGGCTTGTAGGTTGACCACTCGGCAGTGGAGCCGTGACCATCCCGGCGGGCTCTCCATTCATCCATAATTCGAAAAATGTTGCCAGTCCACTGAACCAGAGCGCGATAAGGCTTGAGTTGAGAAAGAACCTCATAGTAGAAAGGATTATCGGGGTGATACAAAGGAAGACGAAGACCTAGATCCAGTTAGCCTAGAGTAACAACCACACAGTTAGCCGACTGTTCGTGCTTCCCTACGTCGGACTTCTTCAAAACACTGTTTTGGCCCGAGTTCAGGGTAACTTTGTAATTCTGAAGATCGTACTTCTCCTTCAGCTGCTCAATGAATTATTCGTCAGAGAGATCCTTCACCCTTTTCTCGGACCTGCACGAAATAGAAGGAGAATCATCAGGAAAGATAGATCTCATGGCGCGATCATCGTACTTAGAGGGACTATCAAACGAAAATAGGGAAGCAAGGGAAAAAGCATCAAACTCAGAAAAGACATCATCGACAAACCTTCTTTCAGTCATGGAGGGAGAAGAAGCCATACACGCGAATGGTGCAGAACTGAGAAATCGTTGAGGAAGGATGGGACGACGAGAATGTAACCACAGCTACTGTGAAAATCGATGAGGAGAAGATGAAATAAGAAAATCAAGAAAACAAGGACTTTTAGAAGAAGAAAGCAGTGAAGAAATCTCGAAGAGAAGGTTGCAGCGGCGGGGAACTGGAAAGGAAATGGTAAAGAATAAGAAAGAGAAAAGAAAGCGGGCTATTTAAAGAGGAGAAGTTGTAACCGACGCCGACGGTTACAGGTAATAAAGTGGATTTAATGGGGTACTGCGTGACGGAATTTACGGCATGGACGAGGACGTGGGAAGCTGGGACGACTTTCTTCCACTCGTGTCTGCCACATGAGCGAAAGAAGGGGCATAAATGTAGGTGTAAATTATCCACATGGCTAGGTGGCAACATCTTAAGTTATGATACACCCAAGAATGAAGGGACGAGAAGCATAGAATAAAGACTGCCAGGCGCGAGATTTAAGAAGCCACGTGGATCGTTCATGATTGCTATGCAACTGTCGGACAAGACTCGACTCCAGGCTTCTAACATAGCTGATAAGACAAGACACGGTGGGTCAAACGAGGAGTGATAGTCAAATGGATAAGAATATACTTGTCACATCGGCCAACTGCAAGGGCGATATACGAGAAGGGCGACATCGTTCCATGAGAACACCCGAAGGAATCGGATCGGACGAGAGACAGGCGAAGGAATTAAAATACATCGGCCACATGCACAGAATAAAGGACAACATAAGCTGGCCCGACCACAGAACTTCAGATTAGATGTAATGTGACCAACACCTTAGTATGGTTGTATGTAACCCTTCCTATAAATAGAGGAACTTATATCCAAGAGAGGTAGGTTGTAATTTTTGGAGGAGAGAGACTTGATATCACACCAAGTAAGAAGAAAGTGAGAAGTGAGTTGATCATGTAAGTGAGTTTGGGGTTAAGAGCAACACCTTTGTAACACTTTGAAGTAATAACATTCACCCTTTCACCCCCGTGGACGTAGGTAATCATACCGAACCACGTATATCTTGTGTCCATTGTTGAGTCTTTACTTTCATTTGCATGAGTAGAAGGTTTCTATCCTTTGGATGTAGTTTGTAGTAAAATGCATCTACAGCTATCAAACCAATAAAACAAATCATTACAAAAACGCATGCATATCAATCCCCTAACAAAGGAGACTTTAGCTATATGATATTGCCGCAAAGAATAGTTCTTAAACTAATCCAACAAATACTCCTGCATGTCTTCCCATGATTCCTTGTTCTTGGGCATCTATTAACGTTTTGTTGTTTGTTGTCATGGTTATATAAGAATATGTGATGCCTCCAGTGGTAAACACGATGAGGAAATTTCCGTAAGACATTGCACTATGAGGTACCTATTGAATGTGTATCACTTAGATGTAACTAATGTGTCAAAAGTTTCAAATTCCTAAGTTAATAAATGAAAAGCTGGTATTTTACCATGAATCAAACTATTAATAGAGCACATATATAAAGGAGAATGTCAAGCATCAACCCAATTATATCTTTATTTAAGTTTTTCGTACCATAAAGCACATTAGCCGGACATGTTCCTGGTGTTATCTCAGGTCCATGATAAAGCGAAGCTCCGTAGATGTAAATTTCACATGTACACAAAAAATAATGCTAAGCTATCAGATATTTGATCATAAAAATAGCTATACAGAAAGCATAACTCATAAATTTCAAAAAGTTTACCATAATAAATTAATAATGTTACTTAGAAAATGCGACCAAATACCAACACTAAGCGGAATACTACTCTTATAACCTCATCAGACCTGTAACATTAGAGTAGGGAATATTAACATTAACATACGTACAACGGTAAGGGAATATCAAACACATACATGTTGTTACTAAAGTCTCTAATGGACAAAATAACTGAATAGCAATGACATTTGAACTCGAACATAGGACATACATGCAAAACATTGAAAACTTCACAGAAACAATCCAGCCCATACCTGATAGCATATAAATTACCTTTCGCGCTATATGCAGACATGGTGAGCCTTAATAGAAATTCTTTCAGTAAATGGTGTTAAAATTAAAATGTGTCAAAATGAAAGGATATCCAATATTAACTATTTCATTGGGAACAGCCTATAAGATAAACTAAAACAGGAGCAGATAATTCTTTTTAGAATAAAATTATATAATGGGCATTCTACAACAACTTATCATTTACGTGTCGCAGTTAATAATCAATGGATACAAAGGGATTTTCTCAACTAATTCAAAATTAAGGCTTTTAAGCATTAGCCTGCAACGTGTATGCAAGTAACCCCACTTTCTCCTCGCCTTTCATAACTGATTTATAAACCAACATTATGATACCTGCAAAGAGATATGTGTAGGAATATTTTCAAATGCGCTATCAAAGGGGGGTCATGGGGTTGTATCCCCCAGGCTGTGGTCGATGATGAAGAGACACCATTGATGTCTGATGATGGTACGTAACTGTTTCGACCGTTACAACCATATACAGAATCTTCGTTTCCAACAGACACCATTGATGTCTGATGATGAAGAGAATCGTCGTTTCGTGAAACCTGTTGGTGAAAAGATGCCTATTCCCAACAGATGCGAAAACCTCTATAAATAGCATCTCCCAAAACTCGTTTCACATACATATTGAAAAAACCTTTCTCTGTTTTCTCTCTTTTCTAAAGCATCATCAGAACTTTTGTTTACATGTGTTCTTGATTGAATCAAGGGGTACAAACCTTGAATTCAATTTTTGTTGTAGGGCTTTCATTGTATCCTGAAGGCATTATTTCACATACCTGTTGTAATCGCCAATTTATTGGGAGGGTAGAAATAATTGTCTAAAAGAAATCTTATGAGCCTTGAAAGTTTTTGAGTACAACAATCTCTTCCTGTGTTATTTCATCTTCTATTGCAACCCAGTTTTTTCCAACAATATGAAGACCCGAATTAGGTCGATTTATTTTTAAGGGTAGATTTTAAAATAAACAGCAGGAAGTGGAAGAGTGATCTTAAGCTGTTTAGGGTTTCTGATTAGGTTTATATTTAAACAATGTGAAATGATCAAAGTTCAAGAAAAACACACAAAAAACCTATGGGTTTATAAGAATTCGCACAAATAATACATTGACTGGTTAAAAGAAATACCTTAATACCTTGACTGATTAAAAACAATACCTTTATTGATAGACAATAAAATAGTTGTCTTGGTTTCTGTTTTTTTTTTTGTACGTGAATACAATTATGGTGTGCATCGTCTGTCGTTAGGAATGGTAGCAGCATGCTCGGGATTTCGCTGTTGTTTCCCCCATGAATTTTCAGAGAATTAGGAGCGAATATGAGAGAAGAAAATCAGGGTTTAGGGTTTGGAGATTAGTGTTTAGATGGGGGAGCACTGGGTAAAGAATTTTCAGATGCTTTTTCAGCAGAGGCTGGGAAGAATGGTTTTTAGGGTTGGAGGGGAAAGTTTTACTGGGATAATGACGTAAGAACACGATATGATGGTATCTGAGTTAGGTTTAGTTTTTGACGTACAGAGATACAATCGTTTCCCTGAAGATCAAAGATGCGAGATAATAAGAAGGTTTAGGTTAGAATAGTTGAATTAAAGATGTGGAAGATGAAAACCTTTCTCTGTATCACTACAACACGGCTGGAGAGAGGGGGAAAATGGAGAAAGAATATTTTTTAGGGTTGTATTCTTTTTTTTTTGCCTTAATTTTTACACGAATAAAGATGAGAATATTTGGAGAAAAATCGTTTTTTTCTCCCCTTCGAGGAAAGGTGAAACGGAGCAATTCTATACGTGAGTGAGGGTCACCACTGAAGGAGGAGGGAGGTATTCTTACCGCGCCATGTGGGGC
Organism: Papaver bracteatum; assembly: GCA_023529315.1. Classification (NCBI taxonomy): domain Eukaryota; kingdom Viridiplantae; phylum Streptophyta; class Magnoliopsida; order Ranunculales; family Papaveraceae; genus Papaver; species Papaver bracteatum. Next base: position 410,591 of record JAJJWX010003982.1, on the reverse strand, counting down.
TCATATGACTTAGGATTTTAAAAGAGTTAGATAATCCGTCTAGTGGAGAAACAAAATGTCAGGATGCAGATGACATTGTTGAGGACAAGTCCATTTTCAAGAAGGGTGGGATGTTACGACACCAACACCACATTAAAGTGTTTCCCTATTTAGAACTACCATATTTAGCTTTGCTTAGTTTCTCAGTTTAGGTAGTTATTAAACTCTAGTTCTTTTCTTTTTTACCAAGGCTTTGAAGCTATAAATAGCCTGGCCATAAGTTGTTTTGGGTATCAATCAATATAAAAATTCAGTTTATTTAATTTTCTTCTCAGAGATGGTGGCTAACTAGGGCTGCCAACGGGTACCGGGAACCGACCCGGATGCGGGTGTGTCAGGTCCGGTTCCGGGTCCCCAGATTGGAACCGTTAGAAAAATCACTACCCAGCTGGTAGGACCCGTTAGGAACCGTTAAGTTTCGGGTCCTAATGGGTATTACCCGTCGGGTATCGGGTACCCGAATATCTATGTTTTACTTGTTAATTGTACATAAAATTGAAAGATTTAGTATAATTTTGTTCAATTTTTTTTTCATTTATCCTTCATATTCTTATGTTTAATCCTAATTAAAAAATTTACATAGATATAATAATAGTTTTATATGAAAAAATTATTAGATTCAAGCTAATACAGCAAATATAAAAGTAAAATATCAAAAAGTTTAGTTGATTTATAAGGACCCGATAAATACACGGACCCGACGGGTAATTAGTGTTTTTATCGGGTCCGGTTCCGGGCCCATCAATTTAGGAACTGGACCCGGAACCGATTAATATTACCGGTTTCGGTTCCGGGTAGCACACTACCCGGACCCGATAGGACCCGTTGGCACCCCTATGGCTAACCCCCAATTCAAAGGGTTTATCTGGTTCTTTTCTTCTTTTTCGTTAGAATACAATCCTGTGAAGACTATCTTCACAACTTTCTCCAGTGTTAAAAGGTCTAGAACCCTAACACTAGGGTTTGGGGAAGGAAGAGCAATGAATATTTAGAAGAACTCGATTAATCTAGGGTTTTTAGTGAAGATAAAGGTATTTGGGATATTGGTTAGGTCTGGGGGGATTGCAAGAAAAACAATTTGGGTTGATGTAGCAGGGAAAAAAAATTACACGTTACAGCAGGCAATTTTTCAGGTAGAACACTTGTAGTGCAAACAGGTGTAATATCCGGAGAGGGTGAAGTGATCGACTCTTTGTCAACAAAAGAATTTGGAGTTTTGATACCTTTTCTGATTTTTAGCCAACCAGAAAAATTAGGAGGCCTACACTTTAACAAAACAAACTGTGAATACTACTATCAGATTCTTGAAAAGGCTGGTTTGGATGATTTAGGGTTCTCTGGATATGAGTATACCTGGGATAACCATAGAGAAGGCAGTTACAATATTCAAAAGAGGCTTGATAGAGTTGTCATTAATGTTAAGTGGCTCAGACCATTGTCCTATTATGATTACCCTAGATAATCCAGTTCCTAAATTAGAATGGGTGTTTAAATTTTATGACACGTGGTTAAAACAAAACTCATGTATTCAGACAATAAAAAGCACTTGGAATGCTTCAATTGGGGAAGATTCTTCTCAACGCCTTGTTCTGAACTTGAAACCTTTAGGTATCAATCTGCTAGATTGGAAGAAAAAAAATTGGTCTTCCATCTAAGAAAATAAATAGGCTTCTAAAAGAAATTGAACATCTAATAGCTTGTAGACATACTAAATACCAACAAAAACGATTAAGAGAGAAGCTTCTAGAGTTGGATAGTCTCTATGACACTCGGGAAGAAATATCTAAGCAACAATCTAGAGATAACATAATAGCATTAAGGGAGAGAAACACAAAATATTTTTATACGATTACATTAAGGCTTACTCTAGTGGGGAGGTAAGATTCAACTTTCTCCCCCAGAAGTGTCATTTTGCGTCGTTAATAAGTTGAATTCAGCATGCATTCTTCTGTTTCATTGAACGTGATATGGAATCAACACCAGGACGCCATTAGGGTTGGCGTCCCAAAATATAATTGGGCCGACCGAGCGAAGCGAGGGAGGACCTTATATGACCACTTTTTTATAAATCCTAAGTCATCAAATTGAAACAAAAAGATTGGAAATGGTTAGGGCCGAAAAACCAAAAATATCCCTCCTTTTTTGTCCAATTACTATAACTCCTTATGTATCCTATTTTTTTAGGGGTATAATTGAAATACAAACTTTAATATAACTTATCTAAAAATCCGTGCCTTGGAATTTTACAAATTTTATCTCGTTGGAAAGATAATAAAAAAACCTATCCAACGAGCACAAACAACAATATCAAATTTTGAGTTTACGAAATATTCGGAGGTATTTATCATTTTAGGCATAATTTTAGAAAATTAAATGTATATTCATTTTACAAACCACCATAAAGGATACATAATACTTTATGTAACCATATTTTGGTTTATGCATCAACTAATTCTCTGTTGCAACTAATAAAACGATATACTCCCTCTGTTTCAAGAAAAGTGATACCTTCATTTTTAGGCACAATTCTCGAAAATTAAATGCATAGCCATTATACAAACTACCACAAAGGATGCATAACACATCATGTAACCATATTTTGGTTTATGGATCGACTAATTTTCTGTTTCAGAAAAAACTTTCACATTCCGTTTCGGGAAAAGCGATCCTTTCTCCCCGTTTCGTGAAAAAGTGATACTTTCGCCCCGTTTTGGGAAAAGTGATACTTTCGCCCCGTTTAGGGAAAAGTGATACTTTCGCCCCGTTTAGGGAAAAGTGATACTTTCGCTCCGTTCCAGAAAAAGTATCACTTCTTCTGGAACGGAGCGAGAGCATCACTTTTTCTGAAACGGGGCAAAAACATCACTTTTTATGAGACGAGGCGAAAGTGTCACTTTTTCTGAAACGAGGTGAAAGTATCACTTTTTCCGAAACGGGGAGAAAATATCATTTTTGCTGAAACGTATGTGAAAGTAGTCGCCATCTTCAGATTCTTCTTCGGTAGGCCCTCCCACCGTGGCAACGGTTGTACTAGTTACTAGAAATAGAATGGAGATTAGCAAAATCCTAACAAACTACTTTCAAAATCTTTTCACTGAACAGCATATTGATGACCCTGTTAGAATATGGGCATCCAACTCAAAACCAATTGGCAATGATTGGAGAGGCCCTAAGGGATTATAAGCCGCAGGATCTTAGGTTGCCCAACAATGTGGGACTAATAATCTCAACACGCCCTCTCACGTGTAGCCTCGTTGGGTATAACACGTGGACAATTAAATCGGGTGACGCGGAGTAAAGGCGCGGTCAATGACTCGTCGCAAATAGCCTGCTCTGATACCATGTTAGAATATGGGCATCCAACTCAAAACCGATTGGCAATGAGTGGAGAGGACCTAAGGGATTATAAGCCGCAGAATCTTAGATTTCCCAACAATGTGGGACTAGTAATCTCAACAGACCCAATTTTCAAAAACATTCTACATGTCTTAACACATCTCCATAATTCAAACATCCTGATGACCCCATCAAAGGAAGAAATTCTTTTAGTTCTAAAAAATATAAAACCTAACAAATCTCCCCGGTCCGATGGTTTTCCAGTTAGTTTCTTTTTACACAACTAAGAAACTGTTAGACCTCAACTTATTTCTACGGTTCAGAATTTCTTCATACACAAGAAAATACACCCCGTAATTAATAAGACACATCTTTTCCTGATACCCAAAATAAAACAACCCAAAATCATCAATTCAGACTGATATGTCTTTGCAACATTATTTATAAAGTCATTGCAAAATTCTATCTAATAAAATCAAACCCCTTTTCGTAAAAATAATAGCACCTTTTTAATCTGCTTTTCTATCCTCTAGACAAATTTCTGAAAACTGAGCATGCCCTCGTAATTCTTAATCAGCCTCTCACGAAAATTCGCACCACTAATATGGGATCATGCCAAGTTAGTTTTATGTGTTGATGGTGGTGCTATGCCTCTGTTATTGTTGGAATTATAAGGGTAATTCCTTAATCAAATTGAATAGAAATTATGAAGGGGAACTGTGCCAAGAGTCAGGTCAGTTGGCAACTGGTGGGATATTTGAATTCAAATATTAACCATAAAAATACAGTTCCTAACTACCAACAGTTGTGTCTTTTCCAAATGATTTTTTCACCCAAAAAAAAAAAAAAAGTCCAGCTTCGACCTTTACTCCAGAAGACATAGAGGACTTAGATTTATGAAAATTTTGCCCTAGGTTAAAAACATGCATCAATAAGAGTCTCAGTCAGAAAATATCTAACGAGTCAACTAAGTTAGTGAGTCAAGTACGATTTTCGCTCTTGATCACATTTTGCTCTCCCTCTAACAAAAATCTAACATGGTATTTGTGAATCTTTTCACTTGGTGGAGATGATCTCTGGTGAGCTTCCAGTTATGACCTTGGCAATTCTAGTTTTAGGCGAAGAGTTTCAATTTCATCTTTAATGAGTTGAGATTGAGATGGTGGTAGATTTTACGATGGATGAACGGTAACTGGACTTGTTGGGTTGGGTTGGGCCCGCTGGCTTTGAAAGGAATTGTGGGATTGAGAAGATGAGATTGGGAGGTGGCGACTGCCTCCAAGGTGCTTAAGGTAGGAGACATGTTTTTGGGCATACCAAAAAATTACCAGGCATACTCAAAGTTCGGCTCACAACTTTTTTTTTGCCTAGGTTCGCAAGGTTCGGCTCACAACTTTTAAGCCGAACTTAGACAAAATATATGCCCCTAATTTTTTGGTATGCCCAAAAACAATTTTCTAAGGTAGGGGCCTACATCGAGATTTTGGATTCGTGGCAAAAGAACAATTAGTGGCAGCCTTCAGCAAAATGTGGCTCTCAAGTTCTCAACTCTCTTCAGGGTTTGAACATCACTTACTCTCATTCTCGAGGATTTCAACCCTCAAGTTTCCATTACAAGGTAAGCTTGTCAAGATTTTCTCCATCGCCACATTTCCAATAAACCAAACAAATCAATAAACAATTTCCCGTCCATCATAACAGGTTTTTTTTACCCCCCAAACGGTTTATCAGAACATGAGAAAGGTCTTTTTCCGCAACCACCTGGGTGTTAAATTTGTTTGTTTGTTTGCTTGCCATAATGTTTTTAAAGGTGTGCAAAATCACGACAATCAGCCACTACACCAAGCAAATAACAGTTAGGGTAGCCAAGGCAAAATCTGTACAGCGACAAGATTTCAGAAAAATACAGACCCAATAGACAAGAAGACTAGAATACCACCATTGTACTGCCAGTTTATAACTTAAAAGTTTAAAGTTCATTAGCAACTGAACCCTAATAGAAGAAACATAGGATGTAACAAAAGAACAGCATGCATAGAGGACAAAATAATCTAGAGTGACGACCCCAGACTGATAGACAAAATAATCTAGAATGAGAACCCCAGATTTGCTATATATAACTTAAGACAAACATACGAAGAGAACCTAAGAGAAAATATTGTTGACAGTGAGAACCCCAGACTGATCCAACGACCAATCACCACCAACTTGTCTCTTCTAGGAGTCTTCAACAATCAGTTCATCAACTCCCGAACCGCATGTGTAGAGGACAAAATAATTTAGAGCATATAAAAAAGACATACCAAGAGAACCCAATGGAGACAGTGTAACAGTAGGAGCCCAGATTGATCCAACGATCAATCGCCACCAACTTCTCTCTTCCAGGAGTCTTCAACAATCACCTCATCAACTCCCGAACCTCTATAGCTGCTCATAGATGATGACAACAGTGGAGGCAGTATTAGTTTGACTTTACAGTGTTTAAGAAAAAACAATACTGCTCCAAAGAAAATAAAAAAATGATTCAACAAAGACAGAGATATGAATGCAAGATGTGGCTGCTGTTAGTGAAGGTACGGGGAATAACTACAGAGTTAGGATTATGATTGCTGAGATACAATTGAACCATGGTTTGAATTCCCAATATTTTACTATAAACAGCGAGAAGTGGCCATGTCTTGATCGTTCTACATTATTAGACTTTCTTTCTGTCACTTCATCTTTGCGAATGCAATTAATTTCTCTTTGCAGTTACTTCTTTCTAACAAAAATATCACAAATGCTAGGAATCTCATCTATCTTCCGGAAGAGGCTCTATTGTAGGAGGAAACCCTATGTCAATAATTGTCTGACACGCTGTATACGTGGCCCTTGCAACTCTTGTTGAAAAAAGGGTCACAGGTGCTTGAAAGATTGCTGCAGGGCCTAGATGACAATCCTATCATGACAGGAGGAATCCATGTTCGCAGGGAACTCTGCTATCCTCTGATTACATGGATATGCATTTCTTTGGATTCTTAAGAGCATAGCTGTATATAGAGGTATCGTCTGATTGCATGGATATGTTTAAGCTAATACGTTTTTTGGTTCTTAAAAGCATTCTATAATTTGTTACCAGCAACTCTAAATAGAGCAGTTGCGGCATCCCTAGACAAAACTGACAGTGAAGTTCTAGCACTTAGGAATTAGGATGCAGTTCATAAGCATGTTTCCAGGTATGACTCTCACAGTGTGCCTTTTGTTTCTAGTATTCCTTCAAACAAAAGATCAATGTCCAAACTAGACATGCAAACAAACCAACAAATTCCGTAGAACAGTAATAAGCAACAGAGATCGGACCACAAAAATTCTGTGAAATCGCTGCAATTGCTCATAAGAGGAAGAGGGTCACAAACTATTTTGACAGGGTAAGTGGAATATACAGGCTGTTACTTGCTGCCAGCTATAATATGTACGTAGTTGGTTCGATAGTTTCACATTGCCTCCATAATTTGGATTCTTACTACTCGCAAAGTCAGTTATTCTTAAACTCTAGCACGTGACAGGAAAGCCATAACATCGTTCAAATTGTTACAGGACGCCTAGTGTTTAAATTTTTCTACGGGAATCAAAGACAAAATATGCCAACTTTAATAGCCTAGCTTAATATGAAACCAGAATGTGAAAAATAGAAATATCATTATCCGTCACTAAATGAGCTGTCAGTACAAAAATTGAATGTAGACTCCTCAATCCTTACGAGGATGCATTTACATACGAGTTTTAATGATATTCTAGATAGGTAATCTCAAAACACAAAAACATAACGATATAAGCCACTACCAACATTTAGTATTGAGGATTGAGGTTTGATAAGGATTTCACCAAAAGGTCCAACATCTCCAGTTCAACCATAATTAAACATCATATTGCAAGCAACTTAAGTCAACATAGTCATATATCAAAGAATAACTACAGTAGAAAGGTGGGCAAAGCACAAATCCAGATTCTCTAGTTGAAAAGAAGCTCATGGGTACTTGAAAGCTAGAGGCAATACTCATGAATTTGGAGAACACAAGAGCCAATATCAAGATGACATCGCTATTTTGACTGGATAGTATTCATGTTCATAAAGCATTCTGCTATCATGTGAATGCATGGATATGTTTAAGCTTACATGCATCTTCGGGTTCATAAGAGCATTCTGTCAATTTTTTGGGCTATCCCAAGATAAAGTTGACAGCGAAGTTCTAGTACTTAACTCTCGTGTTTCTGACATCAACTCTTAAGTATGCAAGTTACAGTGTTTAGGTTATTGATATATCAAACAAATAAAAGAAACTTTCATCGTACCTGCGCTTTTGGACGGGAAAGAGGCTCTCAAAGAAAGATCTAACCCTTGATGCAGAGGAAAAACAAGGAGCTGAGGAGATCCCACTGAAATCAATTGCGTTGAACGTCTTCTTTTTCCAATTATACGAATGGCATGAAGATTCAGATATCTTACCGCCAGATGCTTTCACATAAGAGGTTAAGATCATTTGATCTGTCCCAGGAACTGGATCACAAGCAAATCTACATCGAGCTCCTCCCAATGTGTAGGGTAGCTGAATGGAAACCTCAGTCCAAGTACTTCTGGAGTTTTTCCTGTTTCTATCTTCATTCAATACCCATAACTTAGGTGTACCACTCTTTTCAAGTAAAATAAACAAACCTAAGCGTCCATCTAATTCTAACAGCATGATATTGTATCCGAATAAACGAGAATGATAACTTTCAGGTTGTTCAAAGACGTAGCTAGGGACCCTAATTGCTCTAAACTTCTCACTTCCAACATCAAATCCCACTATGAACTTTTTCTCCTTTTCACCAGCTTCAAATACTCTAAGCAACTCAGTGGTATAATATATGGAACCACTTATATAAACTGAAGATCCGTGTAATTCTAAAGCATGTGGTGGTACCTCATCAATCCGTCTCCATTCATTATCTCCTACTGTCAACACCTCACAAACTACATAAGAAGGTTGCGAAGACCTCCATATACCAACCACTTTATGCTCTTTAGAGGTAGGATTGTATCCTAATGTACATGTAGCCATTGGAAATTTGTTAGACGCTTCAAGGTCTTCTCTACGCACATCTCTTAACAAGTTAGATACAATCCAAGGTGTTACTTCCCGGGTACTTAAGTTACATATGCAAACACCCGGTTCATCTCTTCGTTCACCAAAGAATGCTGTCAACCCAAATACAGGCCTCAACATCAAATCGCAGCCAGCAAAATCAGTATCTCTGATTGTGTGAAAATTTGCTGCTGATATTGCTCCTCTATCCTTGTCTCCTAACAGTAGATCGCCGGTCATAATTTGATATTTTGTACGATTATCAATTAGATTTGCGACGAGGAGACATGGCCGTGATTTTGATCGCTCAAGGTGTAGAGTGATGAATGTGGTATCTTCTTGAATTAAAGAACACCAATACTTGGAGACAGATTTAAATCTCATGAGAGACTTTACTGGTAACCAGCTAAGAACTTCACGAGATAAAATATCTTCCTGATCATCACTGAAATTGAAAACACTAGTTTTACTGAAATTACCTCTGCTTTTCTTCTCCTGAATCCCAACCTCCAATTCCTGCTTCTTTTTCGGACCATGAGGTTTTAACTGAAACCTAGAACCTCTAACCTTCTTCTCCTCACTCTCATCCTCAACCTCAAATTCATGCATCCTTTTTAGACCATGAGGTTTTAATTGAAACCTAGAACCTCTGACCTTCTTCTCCTCACTCTCAACCTCAAATTCCAGCAACCTTTTTTGACCATGAGGCTTCAATTGATACCTGGAAGTGGAAGTAGCAGCTGTCTCGTTTAATTTCAGAACCTTGCTGCTTCGAGTACGCCTGCGACGCCTACGGCCAATCATCTGTGCTCCCTGTTACAAAAAGAGTAGACAAATTAAGATCTGAAGAAGCTCCAAGTGTTTTCTCAACTCAAACAAATTTTAGGGGAAAATTTAATCACCAAAAAATCTTGTCCTGATTTCAATTATACAAACAGACCACAAATTAACAACTGAAAACGGATTTAAAACAAATTTTAGGGAAAAACTCACAAACTTAAACTCACGAATTTAAAACGAACTTGTTCTGATTTCAATTTTTACTTACAAATTGAACGAGAGAGGAAACTAAGAATACTTACCAAACCAAGTGGAGACAAAAACGCCATTGTCGATCTTCAGTTGCTCCTTAAATATTATCTTATAACAATAAAATCGAATTACAGAGTGAGTCTAGGGTTTGGGGAAGAGGAACGAATAATAAGAAGAACAACTCGATGAGTCTAGGGTTTAGTGAAAAAGTGGGATTGGGGAAGGTCTAGTCAAAATTATACCAGGTGTGCTGTGGTGGGGGCTGGAGGAAAAAAAATTGGGCTTATTTAGTAAAAAGAGATAAAAAAAAAAAAAAAAACTGTAGTAACTAGTAAAAGAGGGATGGTTACAGGCATGGGCGGAGCCTCTAATTACGAATAGAATCGGTGAAACTGCTAGTTAGCCTTGGCTTGTCATACGTAATCTTAAAAGCAATTTGGGTCGACGTAGTAAAACAAAAAAATTATGGTGGGTTTGGATATAGAATTTTAAACGTGAGATTTGGTGGAATTACATTTCCTTCGGTATGTTTGGTTGTCCAAATCACTGGAATCACGTTTCCCATGGGAATCAGTTTTCCAGCAAATTCTCCATATAGAGTCCGACCCCCCCCTAAGATTTGATGGGAAACTTATCAAGGGATTTATGGACCCACATTTTTTAACTTTAATTCGCATATATATACCAGTTTTGATTGAGGAGAATCATGATGAAGGAAGGAGATGTAGAGACAAGAAGAAGAATTCTATTACATAGGTTACAATACATAGATATAAAATGGGTAAGTGGATGGACCGCACATCCATGGGCCTTAGGCCCTATAACACTCCCCCTTGTGCGGTTCAATAACAAAACTTTATACATAGTGCTTCACATATAGTGCTTGGAATGTATCTCTTCTTGAAGTCCTCTCCTTTATGGCTTGTGCATAGATCAATTGCCTTACCAAAACTTTAACAAGGAAAAATCCAGTGGGATAAAACCTTGGTACAACTCTTCACATGTAGTACTTCACATATTGTCTCGTACTTTACATGTAGTTCATCACATGCAACACGATCTTCAAGGAGCGACTAGTCTAAGTTAATTGTCTCGTTAAAACTTCATCAGGAAAACCCCATAGGGACAAAAACTGAACTAAAGAAAAAGATTACAATATTAAGCAAACTTAGAACACAGTTGGACTCGAATATGTTGCCTCATTAAAACCTTGACAAGGAAACCCAGTGGGACAAAAACTTGACGAAGGGGAAAGAGTACAACGCGACAGATGCAAGTAAAGGTGATCCATTGCAGATGATCACTTTGCTTCGTTAAAGCTGATTAGTTGCTTCACAACTTCTTAGGCAGAAAATCCTTGTGCAAAATAAAATGGCCTTAGTTGGGAAATTACTTCCCGGTGTTTGTTGTTGTCTCATTAAAAACCTTGCAGAGTAACAAAACCATGTAGGAAAAAGTAACCTCGGTGAAGGAAAATAGTTCAACACACCATTAAATTCTCCCCCTGATGTCAGACAATTTACATTAGTATATGGCGTTCAAAAGGAGTTTATCACACTTTACTTTTGTGACTTGAATGTTTATAAGACCATGTTGTTGATTCTGGAAGTTACGTTGCTTAACAGATTATCGCATTTCATTTCTTTGATTCAGATATTTTCGGCAATATCCATCCGATCTTTATGTCTTCAACGTTTAACATACTTGATACTTTTAGTGTTGTCTCGCTAAAAACCTTGTCGAGTAACAAAACCCTTTGGGAAAAACTATTCTCGATCGAAGGGAAAAAAAGTACAAAACATCTTCAATTTCAAAGTAAAATATGTCGACATCATATCCTTGGATCCTCCCCCTGTTGTCGGCATCTCCCCTGATTACTTTCAGAGTTGTTCTAGACTGTTACTTTAGCCATGTACTTTTCGAAATTGAATATCGGTAATGACCTGGAAAATAGCCTACCGTATCTCCCCGTGATTACTTTCGTTTGAGAAGATATTATTATTCCTTCATAATCAACAACTTTTGGATGGCACTTTCATTAGCATTCATTTTTATGTCTTTGCAAGGATAAATAAATTTTTACGTCAATGGTTACTTTTAAGTACATGATTACATTCACTATACCATTCCAATGACGTTGCTAACAAGTTCCCTGAGGATGTAAAATTTAATCGAGTACATTATTACACTAAGTACAACAATGCATCTATTGTACTTAGATATAGGAATTTCATCTCCCAACACACCTTCGTCATATTCCTTTGGACGAAATGGTTACTAACTTACATTTGAACCTCGACTAATCATGGGAGTGCTATCAGGATGCAGGTATTTCTTAAATTTCCTGACAACTTTAGACATATGCAAACTGGTAGAATAATATACCACAAGCTCAGTATTCGATCGAGCTTTCCCTAGATTTTTCACCTCAAATTCGGATTTTAAATAGCTTTTAAGGTCTCTTGTTACATCAAGAGTACACATCATGTCTGTAACATCAACATAAATAGATATAATTCAAAATCAGGAACTTTCTTATGAACACGCAAGGAAAAATAACTTACTTGTATATCCTCTCCAAATCAAATATCCACTTAGACGGGTATACCGCATCCTCATGATTACTTGAATCTATAAGTGAGCGTTTATCTAACTATAAACGCACTATGTGGTCTAGAGTCATTTGATCTGGGAAACAAAATTCTATCAATTACTTTTGTTAATATCTTCTATCTCTTGATTTTTTCAGAGATACGTAACAACCACATACATATGCTGCAATTTCAAGTCCTTTTGAAATTACCGAGCTAACTAAGTAGCGGAACTATATAACGTTCATTAAAAGAGAACAATTCAAGGGCTTTGTGAGAAACCTCGCGCCACAAGGCTAGTCTTTGTACTTTAAGACTACTTTCTTCTCCTTATGCTTTATGACAAATTAATTATTTATGTCCAATAATCTTTACACTTGGTTGGTTAGCACTACCACACCAAATACCCGTATATTTGCCAAAGAACTAAGTTCTACCTGGATTGTGTAAGCCAAATATGCTATTTATTTGAAATTAATCAAAATAAAGCATGGTTCGATCTCATTGTTCTCTACTTCTGGAGAAATTATTTATGGATTATATCATCACTGTGCATGCATGATCCTTCCATTAACTCATGTGCATTCTCATAATCCGTCAGGATTTCATTGTTCTCTAGAATCATTTAAAACTTAGGAGCGTCCTCCAGTTTGATCCATGGACATATTCAGAGACAATCTTATGAGATGATTTTTGATGATATAAATAAGTTGTGCCTTACTCACCTACTTCCTTTCTAGGTGAGGATTGATCGAACCAAGTGGTCTCTCCAACTTCCTTTATGGATCCACGGCCTCAACAACACTTCCACTGAGTGTAGTTGCAACACCTTAGTCTATGGTATATATATCTCATATTGAGGATTTGTAACTTTGCAGGTAGGTTTTCAGCTGGTATGTGTGATCTCATCACTTTAGCGACATCATTGTACATTCTGAAAATCGAATATTCTTTATCACTTCATATTTACATTTGTGGAGTACAAGAAACAATATGAGACACAGTGGGAACACACCATGACAATTCCCGTCGTTCCCTTAGAAAATACTTTTTCTTATCTCCCCCTAACGACGGGAAGAATGTCTCATTAAAATGACAACCCGCAAATCTAGCGATAAGAGATCTCCTGCCAAAGGTTTCAAAAATGCGGATAACTGTTGGGAACTCATTTCCAACATAACTACTTAACAATTTTGAAGACACATCATAGTACGATGTGGAGTCGTAATGGCACATATATAGTGCAACCAAAAATGCGTAAGAACACGAATGTCAGGCTTAAATCCTGTTACCAACTGGTACGCAAAAAAGGTTGACTAATATTGGGTTCTAAAAACGAATTAAGTAAGATGCGTGTAATATTGCATATCCCCAAAGCAATAAAAGTAGGTTGGTACGCATAACATATTCCTTAGACACCATCTGTAACCTTTGATGGTAGCCTCTGCGAAACCATTGGGTATAATATGCTCTATATTGATCCTATTAAACATGCAATATTCATCAAGTCCTTTTGATGTAAATTCTCTAGCATTAATAAGGGTGGTTAGCCTTTGCACTTTGCATTGTGTAATATGTGCTAGGAGTTTTCAAACGCAAATTTCTTGGGAACTATAGCTAGTCCAAAATGTCAAAACATTCACCATATCCATCAGCCACTTTAATGGTCCGCATTCTGCATGAATATTTTTCTAAAGTTCACCTTGTTTTCTTTGTAATATGGAATTTTTACCATTTGCATCTTAGGATGGTCTCGATCCTGTTTTACTGAAGACTTTGTAAAAATGAGTGATATGCTTTCTTACCTAAAAGCATAATGGGAAGGGGGGTTGTGCATCTAGTAATTTAGAAAACATTTATTGAGAGATATGTCGTCACTTTGCATTGTGTCAATCTTTTTCCCCTTTTCGTTCACTCAAATAAAGTGATATTTGTATGAATTCTTTCAAAACAATCATCATGTCACAACCAAAGTTTCTTTATGGTTATGCTCAAAGCCTATATGAGTCAGTTTCCAACATTTCATCGTCGGAGTCAATATGATTGAATAATCCAAATATTATAGTGAATTACATTGCACCAGATTGACTCATTAGTTTCTCTAAAATATATTTCCTTCCAAATATATTAGAGACTATAAAAGATGCAATCAATTAGATTCTCATCATTTTTGATGTTCCACATGATATCCATTTTCACGGGTTACTTGGGAATTTAACAAGGTGTGATTATCTCTTGGTACATCTAGAGATCTTGCGACGTCTTTGTTCTATCTTGAAAAGAAAAAAAGAGCAGTGTTGCGCTCGATAAGATAGTCAATTGGCCAGGCAAAGTTCTTGTTGCCATTAAAGTTGATGTGAAAATTGGTTGTTACTATGATACACATACACATTATATTGTATATACCAACACCTATGACCAGGTGCATTTCCAACTATTTTATTTATGATGGGAGCTAGAATTACATTTTAGATGATCCCATGTTCAATTGATAGCTATACTTTGGTGTCATTACTGTTGGGAAAAAAAATAATTCTCTTTTCATGATATATGTCCCTTTTCACATGCTTTATATGACTCGGTATGTCTAACCCTTATTACTTTGGGGTTCTTTCCATTTTCAATTTTGCTACATTTAGCTTAATTTGAGAAAATTTCTTTATCTCATTAGGCCAAGAGAATCTGACTACACATGTCAACCAATTACTTTAGGTTGAATATATTACTAAAAAAGAATTAATTATCTTGTGTTGTCATACTTCAACATATACTTGTTCGTTAGTATTATGGATGAAGTAGAGAAATGAAAATTTTATGACTCATATCATCTTTTGTGAGTGCTCAAGTACTTTTAAGCCCCAAATGAATACATTGTAATTGAGTTTGTACAACCAATTAAACAAAATACACCATTCAATTATAGCCAATATCATATTCAAGAGAACAAATAGCATTAAGGCTAAAATTCTTAATGATTTAGATCAATAAAAATAATTTAAATTGACCGTTTATATGTTGTTGGCTTATTTTAAGACAAAAATTAACAAAACTAGGCATATTCCAAAAATAAAATAAAAATAAATAAGCCTAGCGAGTAAATAAGCCTAGCATATAAAAAAAAAACTCGTATTATAGTTACATACCTTAAAATTTGGTTCCCACCATACATAGCCAACACCAGAACGACGTTGACCGCGCACGCCCCAGAACTAAGTTCGGAACGGGACAGGATGACCTAAACGAAGTGGAACAGGATCGGAACAGTACTGGCTCGGCTGGAGCAGGACTGGGGCCGAGTTGGATCGCTGCCGAGTTGGATCGGACCGAGTTGATTTGGAACCAGATCGGACCTGGTTGAGTTGGAACCAGATCAGATCGGGTTGAGTAGGATCAGAGATTTTTCTTTCCATTTCCAAGATTCTTATTCTCCTCTATCGTCTCCTCAGATTTCCACCGAACAGGAATGGAATTCCCACCCAATATATTAAGATGGCCAGAGATTCAATGAGATAAAAATTAGTACATACGTTATAAGAATAATTTGCAAACAAAGAATATGAAAACGTGCACAAAGTCAGACGTTACAATCCCTTGATTAATTTGCAGTACAAACTAATACACATAACTAAAAGCGTATCATCACTTTCGAGTAACAGTACGTATAAATTTTACACAAACAGAGTACTAGTAACAATCAATTACTTTCCAAAACATTTAAGAAATTAAGCGATGAGGAAACTGTATAAGACGAATGGTGGAGTAGATCAAAATCAATCATGACAAATAATAAAAAGTAACATAATTTTCCTTTACACAAAGACATGGGTTTAAACTTGTATAGGACGAATTAGCATATACCAAGGTTGTGAAATCGTGAATCGTGGATCGAATCATTTTTTTAATTTGAGAATCAAATCGTATGTTAAAGCGTGAATCGAAGATTCATGGTTGATTACTAAATCGTATGTTTTCTTGTAATTTTTTTTTCAATTGTATGGACTATGGAGTATTCAAGGGAGATCACCTAATTTTGGTCTTTGTTTCACATATATATTAATAATGTTCCTTTAACATCAACAAAAATCGGTGTGGAACATTGGTTGAGAGGTAACTCATGTGACCAGGAGGTCTGGGGTTCGAAAACCTTATGCTTTCATTTTAGGGAATTCCTTTTTGATATTACAAATTAGTCAAGAATCGCAGTCAAACTAGGTTGACTTGCGATTTAGAGGAGAAACGATTTACAAGCACGATTCAAATCGAACTTGAGTGAAATGAATCGAATCGTGCGACTCAAATCGTGAATCACACGATTTTAAAAACCATGGCATATACATAGAAGAAATGAATTACACGTGTACACATAGTTACATCACAATCATCATGAACTAAAAAAAAATGGAGGAAAAATCTTGCCCAAAAAAAGACGCATGTTAGCAAACATATTGGTATTTTATTATAATATAATAATCAAACATACAAACTATGTTCAAAGTTCAAACAACAATCAATTTTTGTTTTTAATTATATAAACGGGGACCACGTTTCATAGCAACGTAAGAAAGAAAAAAAAAATGGAAGATGGAACAACATAATGCTTGTCTATCTATGAAATTGAGATATGATAGGCGCTGATGATTATAGCATAACATATGATTATATATATAGGCATGTGTAGCAATCACACAGAGAGAGATAGAATCAGGAAATCAAAGTAAAAGCAATTGAGCATCATAAAATCAGGAAATCAAAGTAAAAGCAAATCTATGGCAGACAACTTTCACCCAAACAGAAAAGCATATATAAGAAGGGTTTAGGTACAGAACCAGCTGATTTGGATTCTCGAGACGAAAATTAGTGATTTCCCCGTAATGACAGCAGGGGCGGATTCAGTGATTTCATGATAACAAATCTTTTCCCTTTAAACGGTGTAATAAGCTCTTGTTTTAACAATTCTCAATTTCTAAGTACAGATCCAATGAGGATCGAGATTTCCCAAACTTTATCCGGTGATTGATTGGAAGAAAAAAAAAGACAATTTAGGTGAGCTCGTGCTGATCAAAAGCGCAGTTGATCAAGATTTTTTTTTTGGCTGCTCGGTTAGAGGATTATGACTGATAACGTGATTGAGGAGAATCATGATGAAGGAAGGAGATGTAGAGACAAGAAAAAGAACCATACTATTAGAGAGATCAGTAGTTCTATTACATAGGTTACAATACATAGATATAAAATGGGTAAGTGGATGGACCGCACATCCATGGGCCGTAGGCCCTATAACAAGTTTAAGATTCTGAGAGTAATATTAAACAATATATGGACTTTAAAATTCTATGAATCTTAGGAATTTTAAATCAGTTACCAAATGCACAAGGAATTTACATGATCCCAGAATTTGTAATCCCATGGGATTATAAATCCTGGAAATCGTGAATTCTGCAAACAAACTCACCCTTACTGTATTACAGCGGTCAATTTGTCAGGTAGCACACTTGTAGTGCAAACAGGTGTAATATCCGGATAGGGTGAAGTGACCGACTCTTTGGCAACAAAAGAATTTGGAGTTTTGACACCTTTTCCTAATTGAAATCAAAACTATCGGTCAAGGCATTTCGGCTGGTAACATTTAGTCGATCCAACGGCCAGATCATTTAAGATTTTGAGATGGTATCAGCCCTCGGTAATTTGGTATCAGCCTATAAATTGTGATTTGTCAACATCACTCCAATTTCAACAGCAAGTCTCAAGGATTTCAAATCTCAAGATTACAATACAAACAGGATAATTCCCAGTAGCAGAAATTCAAAGATTCTTTTTACCACCACACTGTTCCGTTTATGAGAACTTCAAAAAGGTCTCGCACAACCAGCTGGGTGCTCAACTTGTTTGTGTGTTTGCTTGCTTGCAATAATGTGGTTAAAGGTGTACAAAATCACCACAATCGGTGAATATACCAAACAATTAGCCATAGACAAAATTTGTCCATTAACAAGATTTCCAAGAAAGACATACCAACAGTCACCATGAGCAAAATACAAGTTTAATAACTTTCCAGTCAAGATATAAAGAAGTTCATAACAGGTCCTAATAGAAGAAGTATCAGATGTAGCGAAAGAACATAAGACAGATACGACCAAGAGAACCTAATGCTGACTGACCAAAACAACATATTTCTGACAGGGTAACAGTGAGAGCACAGATTGATCCAACCATCATTCACCACCAACTTGTCCCTTCCAAGAGTCTTCAACAATCAGCTCATCAACTCCCACTGCTCATAAATGACAAAAGGGCAATATTAGTTTGACCTGACAGTGTTTAATTAAGTAAAACAATATAATGCTTCCAAAAACATATGATTAAACGAAGACAGAGATAAGAATGAAAGATGTGGTTGCTGTAAGTGCAGGAAATAATGACTAAGTTGGGAATATGATTGTTGACTGCGGAGAAAAAACAACTTCCATGTGGTGGAAGGGGGCCAATTGGACTGCAGTTATATTTTCCAATACTTGGTTACAGACAGAAAGAGGACACCATTTGTGACAAATACTGTGGGAGCAGTATATCATTTGAGACAAAAGTTATACGAGCAGTACACCACACTCATCTCGTTGTGCAAAATGATGATACAAACGGTATTAGCCATACTCAAAACAAGATTTATAAAATAGAACATCTGGAAGTGTAAAAGTACGAATTTAGACAAGAAAAGGTTTGACAGATCTGTGGAGAGCTACGTTTGACGGAAGAAATAAAGTTGCTAGTATAACAACTAAGAAATACGTATTCTTCCTAGTAATTTTCTCCACGGACATTTCTTTTTGGTCGATCTTAACCTATAAGAGTGTAAACACCCTCTAGAACACAGAATAACTAAATATTGGGGAAGATGCAGTGTACAAATATAAACTGAATTAACTAGTACAATATATTTAACACCTATAGGCTCCACTTAAAAATAATGTAAATCGACTTACCATGTGTCTACCCCCATATGTCGTACGGCTCTATATCGGGTTTTGATGTTCTTTTCCTATTAGCATCGTAAAATGCTTTTTCGCGTTCAAGCTTTTCCCGACGCAGTTGTTCTATGTCTTTCGTACAGACATTCGTGATTGTATTGTTGTGGTCAATACAATCAACTGCAACAATTTTAAAACCAATTAAAAAAACACCAGCAAAAAAATCTATAACAAGTTACAAGTTAGGGATACCATACTCGTAATAATGCCTCCACTCTGTCCACACTCGCAACCCTCTACCATAGCTTCTTCCATATGCATAACAGCAGTTTCCATAGCATGAGTACGATCATAAGCAGCTTCGAGATAGCTCTCAGCCTTGCCATCATCATGACCATCAACCTTAAATCTTTGAACTTGGGTGATTTCTTCTTCCTTGCCTACATAATATAATCCTGCTCTTCTTTTGTTGATAAATTCTGGTGATGCAAAATATTGTCCAGGATCAAACTTGGTTTGCTGCCCCTTTTCTCCTTCAGCCTCTTCATATGCTCTCTTCTTAGACCTATGATCCTTCTTAGAGTTATGTTTCTTCTTTGACTTATGTTTCTCCTTCGCCTCATACATACCAAGTGTTACCCCACATTTCATTGGACCAAAGTCTAAATCTAGTGGTACATTCTTCTCCAACATCTTCACTGGGATGCTAAGGAACCTCTTTGCATATTGTGCACCCTTTTTTGACGTTAAAACTCTCCCCTTCTTATGTTTCTTTTCAATCTGCATATATAAAAGGTAAAAGATATATCACACAAAATGAAATAAAATCTGCGTTCTACGTATTCTTTGAAGAGAAACCTATGTTGAACAGATATTTATGCAAAATAATAAAAGACCTAAACACTAATGAAATATGGAGTTATTGGATTATTGGGTTTTCATTTGGTTAAAACCTGGCTAAAATCAATTGTTATCCCAACGGTTATACTGTTGACTGATTGTAATGCTGTTTCAACTTAACACCAATATGGCGCACTTGAGTTGCGTATATCAGTGTATGTTTTCAAGCATATGTCAACCAATAATCCAATGACTCGACAATCCAGTAGTTTTCTCAAAGACTTACCTTAGTGATCAAATACTCGCGGACGCGCCTGCAATACCACTCGGTTCCACTTGCACCGTATAACATATAACTTCGTGGATCACCCCCCAAGTGAAAAATCTTTTGAACCTGCTCTTTATCAGGTGTTCCATCAGGCATAAGTGCTAAGCTGTCACCTCCTACAAGGATCCCAAAATCATAATCCTCCACTAAGTATTGTGGTGCCCTGCAACAATAATTTGTGACTGTCTATGATTCACGGAAATGATTAAAAGCATAACCATTACAACAATCAAAAGTAGAAATAAAATGTTGAGGTCATGCCTAAACAGATAATCCCAAGCAATAAACTATTGATTAATAATTTGAAATTTAGTTCATTACTGTTTTTGTTTATTTCGAAAAACTTTCGAATGCATAAAAAAACCAGAGACTAAGGGGCGGCATGGAAGGAGAACAGGCCAACATACAGCAATTAATTTCACTAGAGTTCATATTGTTATATAACTACAATACTTGTTGCTCAATTGATCAAAGGTAAATGGATATCATTCACTTCATCACACACAGTTCCAGACAAATTATGCATTATTTTCACGCCAAAGTATGATTACATACACGGGAACATGGACAGAGTATCACTTACAACTTTACAAGGCATGAGAATTACCTAGGTTGAACATCTAAGACATTCAATTAGACCTGAAATGATATACCATTTACGGACAGTATTCACAGTATATTATAATGATTAACAGGTTGTTGTGGCCATTTGCTTTGATGAATGTAGAACAGCAAAAGTAACACTTAATATGCAGATAGTACCAAGAGTTGTGAACATACTGCTGAGACCAATACAACTTAATTGAGTACATTACTCCTGCATAAAAAATCAACTTAAAGATATGAGAGGGCACCTTAACAAGATCACGAGGTGCTGATACAGCAATATCTTCAAGTAATCCCACCTTTAAGCCTAGAAAGATGAACTATAAGAATTAGAACAAACAATAAAGATGACAAAATCATAATCCTAAACTATCAACCCCATATGGATATATATCCTAAAGTAGCACCCTCACCTGTTTTGGGTACTTTAGGTGAAGCCCCAATTTTCTTTCCACCTGCACCTTTTTGTGCCTCGGACATTACAGGCATTTCACATGGAGCAGAAACCTGTATCGAAGTTTCAAACAACAAGAAACATTTAGATGCTAGTCGACTATACATTTCATTGCTGAACTTTATAGGGCAACAAATAAATAGTGAAATCAATATTGATAATAAGATACTGCTTGCTGACCCCCAATGCTATAGAGTGAGGGAAGCTTGGAACAAAGGGGGAAAGATAACATTCACTTCTCACACCCCCATCCTAACCTATCCCCATCTGATACCGATTCAATAATCAAATCCATCATCAAAGAAGATAAAAAATGAACATAAATCTGCACAACCATGCCTATTTAATCTTTGACAATCAAAATCAAAACATTCTTATGCCTAATCATACTAATTAGCGAAATTTTGACAAAATAATAGACAACTAAAAACGATTTAATTCCACTCGAGGAGTGCAATTCAACATACAAGTAAGTCCAAAACTAACATCATTATCAACAATTTAATCTTCACGACTGAGCTGAGACGGCCGGAGAGGAAGATGATCAAGTAAAAGAAGAAGATCAAGACAGTAGAAGAAAAAGATTAGTAGAATAAGGTGGTGATGGTGGTGGTGGTGGTGTTAGGAAGATTGAGAAGAAGAAATGGTGATGGCGGCAGGTAAGTACAAGTTGTGAACATACTGCTGAGACCAATACAACTGAATTGAGTACATTACTCTTGCATAAAAAATCAACTTAAAGATATGAGAGCGCACCTTAACAAGATCACGAGGTGCTGATACAGCAATATCTTCAAGTAATCCCACCTCTAAGCCTAGAAAGATGAACCATAAGAATTAGAACAAACAATAAAAGATGACAAAATCATAATCCTAAACTATCAACCCCATATGGATATATATCCTAAAGTAGCACCCTCACCTGTTTTGGGTACTTTAGGTGAAGCCCCAATTGTCTTTCCACCTGCACCTTTTTGTGCCTCCGACATTACAGGCATTTCACATGAAACAGAGACCTGTATCGAAGTTTCAAACAACAGCAAACATTTAGACGCTAGTCGACTATACATTTTATTGCTGAACTTTATAGGGCAACAAATAAATAGCAAAATCAATATTGATAATAAGATACTGCTTGCTGACCCCCAATGCTAGAGTGACCCAAGATCAGAAATGGGGGCAGCTTGGAACAAAGGGGGAAAGATAACATTCACTTCCCACACCCAATTCCGGACAGATTATGCACTATTCATTCCAGATGTATCAGGTTGTGTATCTGACAGTTGTTATGGAGTCTTACATAGATTTTTATTTCAAGAAAATTGAGTTGTACACTTTCAATTATTAAGTTAGGGAAAAAGAGAACCCATACAACACTTCGGTTACTTAATCTAATAAACATGCATAATACATAAAACAAAGAGAAAAGATGATAAAACGCATTACCATAGGTTTTGATTCGTCCATTGGTTGGGTGACTCAATTTTAGCCTGAAAAGAAAAAGAAAAAGAAATGCACAAATCAGAACATATCCTAAATTTCACAAATTCATAAAATCCCACCCTATCCCCATTTAATACCAATTCAATAAACAAATTCCCCATCAAAGAGGATAAAAAATGAACTAAAATGAAGCATAAATCCTATTTAACCTTTGACAAACAAAATCAAAACATTCTTATGCCTAATCATACGAATTAGCGGAATTTTGACAAAATAATAGACAACTAAAATCGATTTAGATCCACTCCAGGAGTGCAATTTCAACATACAAGTATGTCCAAAACAATTTTTAATCTTCACGACTGACCTGAGCGAGAGAGGAAGATGATCACGTAAAAGAAGAAGATCAAGTAGAATAAAATGATAGGTAGAATAAGGTGGTGATGGTGGTGGTGTTAGGCGGATTGAGAAGAAGAAAGTGGTGGTGAATGATGATGGCGGCAGCAGAGGGGAGCTGAACCCTAGGGTTCAGTAAGAAGAGCATCATAGAGAAGGGTTTTGTATCGTCTAATACTCTTCGGGATTTGGTTCTATTTTTTTATTCGGAGGATCTCTAACATTGGTCACACCACCCTGCCCCAATTTTTTTTTAAATTTGTGTGTAAATAAGAGCTAGTTGGACCTTCATTTCATTTCATTTCCTTAAAGGTGGCTAGTTGGACCAGGTAAGGCAAGCAGAGTGGCATACTATGGCGTGGGTGTCCCCAAACCCCAAGGGCCACGCCTCTGCCTTACCTTCCCGTTTACCAATAATAGAGCGGTCTTAATTTTTGCTTTAGCTGAAATTAAGAGAAAATGATTTTTTTTTTTTTTTTTTTTTTAATAGATGCTCAAAATATTACATACTAAGTTTATTCCGCTGAACGGGACTTGAGTCCATTCAGGTTCATTATTGAACCGATAAAAAAATGAAGATTGAGTTCTCGCGAATTTAGCTAGAGCATCTGCCAAGTGATTTGTATCCCTGTGCACATATTTGCATCTCCAAGATTGATCTACTGACTCGTATATACTTTGAACTGAGCATCACTGATAATATTATAAGTTGTCCATTTTACAGCTCCCACATTTCCATTAAGCGCAACAATGACGTTTGTGAAGTCTCCCTCGAGTTCAATCTTCACCCATCCATTCCTCTTTGACCAAATAACTTCTTCTAGTAAAGCTTGCACTTCAGCTTGTTCTGGATCTATGCTTGTGCAAGTACCTCCTCGCAGTCTATTGTTGTTACCTGCAAAATCCATACAAATTAGTCCCATCCTGGTTATGCATATATGTCAATATATGATGCATCAAAGTTTATTTTATATAAAACTAGATTCAGGAGTTGTCCAATTATGAACAATGCTATTATCTCTATTACTTTGAGCAGTAGGTAATATCTTGGACCTGTTCCACTCATCTATCTGCATTAGAACATCATTAGATATTTCCCTTTTATTGACATATTTGTTATCAAAGATTTTGGCACACCTTGCGTTCCAAACGAACTAAACAGTAAAGCATGCCAGATCATATAATTTGAAGTCCATTTTCATAGAGATATTGCTAATCATAAAGTGATTACAGAACCACTAAGTTATATCACCATTGTGATCCTGGTTCGTAAAACCAGGACTGACAGTATTCCAAATAGTTCTAGCAATAGGACAATCATAGAACAGGTGATGGGGAGATTCATTAGATGCATCACAGAGAGAACAAAGAATATCTTGATGTCTAGAGAATCTAGCTAACCTAAATTTAGTAGGTAGACAATTATGCATGAGTTTTCAGATGAAATGTTGTATCCTAGGAGGCAACTTATGCTTCCAAAACAAAATCCATTTGATATCTATGTTGTTTTTAGTAGGCTTATCATCAGGAATAGCTCTGGAAGCATATTTAATGGTAAATTTACCATTATTAGATGGTTCTCATATAAACTTATCATTTCCTTGAAAAAGTAATCCTTATTCTCTAGTGATTTCGCTAACTGAATTAGCATCAAACAAAGCATTTAACATATCCAATTCTAACTTTTAGTATCATGGTTAATCATGACTAACAAAAGTAATATCAAAATAGTATAATTGAGATGATGGGGGCTTGTGCATATTTGGAATCCAGTTATCCTTTCATATATGCACAGAATAACCATCACCTATCTCCCAAACATAAAACTTTTTAATAATGCTCAACCTATACAATTGCCATTCCACATCCAAGATCCCTGCTTATCCACAAAGTCAGTCAAAGGATTAAAATTATCAAAATATTTTTCCTTTAAAATGACAGCCCAAGGTTCATCTGGAGAAGTAATTATTCTCCAGGTGTAGTTGCATCTTTTTTGATGACTACATCCGCACAAATATAAAGACTATAATCTATCTAGCATTCAATATTAGAAGATAAATAAGATATAAAGAACATGAAAGTAAACATTAACACAAGCATATAACGTGGTTTCGCCATGAAGACCTACATCCACGGGAGAGAAGATGTTTTCTTTATTAATCAAAAGGTCTTACCCTTGAAAGAGCTACAAATCTCACTAAGATCTCTCACCCTTTCTCTCTCTAGATCTCTCTCAGGAATTCTCTGTAGAAAGACCATCTAAGAATACATTAACTAACTTGTCCATCTCCTGATACATGGACTGGTATTTATAGACAAAATACAGATAATTAATAAGGGGAAAGCCACTTTTACTAGAGAGAAAGCTGACTTGGTCTAAGATATTTGACTTCGGGTCAATATTTGGGGATTTGGTAATAAGCTTTCCCCTAATCATATTTGTTTTTGAGTTTAACGTTCCATATCATCTCTATCTTTTGTTGTGTTAGTAAGTTATCTTTGTCTCTATAATTATATAGTACTCGACTACTTTCCACTACTATCTTTGATTGGATATGTTTGACTACTGTCCATTACTATCTTGGATTGTGTGTATTTTTTTCTTCTTTTCAAACGTAAAAGGTTAAGATTGTATTGGAAAAAAAAAAAAGCAAACTGAAACAAAAAGGATAGGTCCAAAAAAATCCCAGCTAATACAATTCATTACATCTTCCCAATTTGTAACTAACTCAGCAAAGGAGTGGAACTTAAACTACTCGATAATGATCTGGTCCTTAGGTCGACCTCTAACTCTGGCATTCCACTCTGCCCATATAGCCCAAACCACAGCAAAATGTAGCATAAACCAAACTTTCTTTCCCAAATTTTGCATTTCTGGGTAGACTAATCCTCAAACTGCTCCTTGACAGTGGCTTTGTGATTCCATGATGGATCCATTCTTGACACGAAGTAATTCCAAATTGCTTTAGAGGAAGTGCAATGCAAGAGCACATGGCTGATCTCCTCTTCAAAAGAGTTTAGTGTTGAAGTACTCTGAATATATATAAGAATGCAAGATACACTCATCTGCTTCATCGAATATATGCTTGTAATTAATTCCAAAACAATAGCCATTATGTACATCCAACAGTAGATGTAATGCTTAATTAATCACCGCAGTAGTTACTAGAATATTTTGGATCTCTGTAAAACTAAATAAAAATATTTGATTACAAGGAACTCATTGTTTGGTGTAAAAGAAGTTCACAATAGGGAAAATTTACCGGGAACCGATATTTTTTGCACTGCAACTTGACTGAATCCTCCAAATCGATTTGTACACAGTCCGATAGTTGCTTCCCATTATCTCTGCAGTCGCGCACGAAAAATCATCCTACACCATGAATCATCCTACAAGCCATACACTTTTATCCAAATTAATAGTTCCCATCCTTATATATTCAGAACGACAAAGATAACTTACTAACACGGCAACAAAAAAGAGAGGATGATATGGAAAGTTAAAAATCCTAACAGAAGGAAAAAAAATAGCAAGGGGAATTACCAAATCCACCCAATATTGACCCAAAGTCAAATATCCTAGACCACGCCAGCTTTCCCTCTAATAAAAGTGGCTTTCCCATTATTAATTATCAAAATAAACTCGTGAAGGTCAAGTCTCGCCGAGATTGTGGAGCCATCGTTCGTCGTCTTCATTGCTTCAGACTGGTTCTATACTATCCCTCGTTATGGTATGCTGGGTTCTCCTCCCGAGTTATCTCGCCATGTTCGTCATCGTGAAGCTCTTCTTCGGAGGCCCTCGTGCTGCTTCATCTACTAGTTATAGTATAGGAAGTATGAGCCTTCTTTTGTGACATAGGCTCGCTCTCGCCTCTTCTGATCCTTCATTAAATGCGGTGCTACTTTTTTGACTTGACCATCTGAATCGATTAGACCATTCCTCACACGCGTCGTTCATGCGATGCGTGTGGCAGGTATCTCGATTTAGACGATATCAGCTTTATAACGTATATGATTCAGTGCTCCTACCTTATCATCTCATCATGAAATTATCCCTGGAGATGTTGGCATGTGGCCATCAGGTATTTTACCCTTACATTTTGCTCCTTTACTTTGCAACTTGCCAAGGGCAAGATGGGAAGAAAACTTTGTAAGTGCTCCGTCTTTTTCGCCACGTCAGTATTTCAATGCGCTTTTACCTTTTGGAATTGAGGCACCGGTTGGTTATCCTTTGGTTTCTTATAAAAACTTTTGGGAAAAAGAAATAATGCCTTTACTTCTTGCGCTCAGAGTTCAGGGATTTTTCATATTCTCTTTCCTTTGTATTTTGCTACTCCTTCTTAACTCTTTGTTCCCCATTAGGAGACTCATTATGTATGGTATAAATTCTCCTTAGAGGCCACCAAGACGGTAAGAGATTCTCCTTTCCTTTTTTTTTTCTTCTTGTCTTCTGTTGTTGTCAGTAGCATGTTTTTCTTTTTCGAACTCTTATAGTTCTTGTTTGGTTATTAATGATCTTCTTCATTGCTCTGTGATTTCGAAGTTTTTACACTCGCCGTGATTTTCTCCATTTTTTCCGGCATTAATCTCAGTTCTTCCTCTTTTATTTGGTTTTGGCAGTTCTGATAAGAGACCAATTAGAAACCCAAGTGTTAATCATTCTTCCGGCATGTTGATGCCGACTTCTTAGAGATGGTGAATACGAAGTATCATCTTCAAAAGTTTGAGGTTAGTTTTGCTACGCCGGAAGGTCAAGCCGGAGTTCTATCTCGGCAACTTTTTGAGGAGAACCCAAGTAGTCCGAAAGAGATCATCATTGCGGTCGGTCAACTAGATGATGGTCTTCGTCTCCCTCTATACTGCCCGCTCGACTTCTTTCAGTACGAGGTATTTACTTTGCTCAACCCTCAACAAGCGATTTTCCAGCCGAATGGAAATTTTAATAGAATCATGCGAGAGTGTGCTCGGCGAAGTCAGGGTAAGGTTACGGACCATGAGCTAAACCAGTTTGTGCCCGAGCAAAGAGAGTATTATTCTCTTATTACCTTCGTGGAGAACTATTGGTGCCAGCAATCCGATACCTTCGATGGTTTCGGGGTTGGAATCTCTAGAAATCAGAAGCCTCTCTGAGGCCCCCCTCTGATGCCCGATTTGGATCATTCTCATCCTACTCAGTTGACGCTTCGCAAGATGCACGATCCAAAGTGGTGTATTTCTCCTCTCCGAATTGTGGGGCCCTATATTTATGGATGGAATGAGGTTGGTGATGTTCTTCCCGGGATTCCTGAGATGCACGCTCATCTACTGGCTTATAAACCATGGGTTCTCAAGTGGATTGTTCCTCGTATGCGTTCTTCTCAATCTACCCGAGGTGTTGAGGATGCTAAGGTATATGATATTGTTATATGGTTAACGTATATATACCTTGCCCCTATTTTATGCCTTAGTATCTGATGTTTGTTTTAATTTATATGCAGTGGAGGAGAGTTACTGATGGTTCTAGGCCATCCACTGCTCATACGATGGAAGAACAGTCTCTTGGAATCGATGTTGATGCTCTGCTTAGGGAATGTGATTTGGTGGATCTTGGAGATTCATTCTTTGGTGATCTTGACCAGGACTTGTCAAATGATCCTACCAATCCTGGTAGTTTTGCTCCCATATCGGATGTGAGGATGGCCTAGGTGAGTAATCCCGCCGGAAATGGTGTCACTTCTGGAGCGAGTGTTCGAGCTGGTGTTGGTATTATTTCGGTTGTTCTGAGTATTAGTCTTGGTGTGCAAAGTTTTTTTGCTGGTGGGTTTCCTTCTACTCCATAGGCTCCTTCCGGCTCGTCTAGTGTGATATTTGGTGATGGCTCCGAGGCGATGAAGGTGTTGTACTCAGAGCAGTATTCTCGGATGAGTGTGGACGAGCATGCTCATATTTTGACTACTTTTCCAAGCTCTACTCAGCATCAGCTCGTATTAGTGGTATGTACCAAGGTTTTTATACATGTTTTATAATGATATTTTGTCGTACTATTGCTCCAGTTGAAAATTTTCTAATCTTGGAGGTATTGTATGGTTTACTAGAGAAATAACCTCCGTGTTAGCATGCTCTCCGAGACTCGTGTTGCTAGAAGACGAGCTAGGGAGGCTGAGCACGAGATTCAGAATCTTCGACTTGCTGTGTAGATGTCTCAAGAGGAGAACTTGTCCCTTCGTCAGGACAAGAAATATCTAGAAGGTATTTATTGCTCTTATTGGTTACATGTTTTTACTACCATGATAGGTTTGTTAGAGTTCTGAATTAGTCCCCCTCTATGGGTAGCCGTCATCAAACGTTCGGATGAGAAGTTAGATAATACCGGTCATAGGTATGCTAGGGAAATATCCAATTTGAAAATCGATGTGAGCTCTCATCAATGCAAAATTGACGCCTTAGAACATGAGAATGCTCAACTTCAGAAGGATGTAGATGTGCATCGAGATCGTATTGTGGAGCTCCGTGCAATGTGGGATACGGCCAAATAGGTGGTTGTGACTCGGATGGATGAGATGAAACTTCTCCGAATCCAGAAAGATAAACTAATTGAATGGCAGTCAGATCACATGCCATTAATTTATCAGGCAGAGGATGATAGGGAAGAGTTATTGCGTCTTAAGCGAGACTATCTTCAACTCGAAAAGGAGCGTGATAGGTATTTATTGTCTTGCTCTGCTAGCGATGCAGCCATAACTCCTGTTGAGGCACAAATTAGCGCCCTAGATAGCCAAAAGTCCCAAGTGGAACAAACCTTAGCCTATGTTTTGGTTGAGCATGAAGGTTGCCATTTAGCAGCTTTTATGTAGCTGGAGTTTTCGTAGGATAACAGTGTTGTGTTGACCCTCTTTTGATTGTTCTTGCAGTGGATCGTAAGCGCATTGCCGATCTATAGGGGCAATTGTAGAATACGAAAGTTTCCAAGGAGAGCCTTGATGATGAGCTGAATGTGCTAGTGAGAAATCATGAGGAGGATCTAGAGGCCGAACGTGCTGATAAGAATCAGCAGTTGAGCGATCTTTGTGCCGAGTAAAAGATGTTGATTACTAAAGCTTGCAAGGCTGCGGTTCTTCATGACCGAAAAATGGTTGCTGCTAATGCTGCGGACCCTCCTCCACTTGTGCAACTCGATCCTGAGCAGATTGCTTCCGAGGTCGTCGAGGATCGGATGGAGACAGATCAAGGTGTTAGTGATCGGATGGAGACCGATCAAGGTGATGGTAATCATGGGGGGTGGGGGGTTTGATCTTCTAAGCTTTGCTTACTTCAACAGTCCTTATGTTCGGGGTTATTCTTAGTTATGATGTTGGTACTTCTGATCTCGTATTTGTGATTCGAGATAACATTATTTGGTAGGAAAGTCCTCAAATGTTATTGGAGGCATTACTTTATGAACCGTATTTTGGTAAGTCCTCATATGTGGAGGGCAATTACACTTTCTCTTTTGTAGAGTAGTTTTGTTATGACATCGTGTTGGATTATGTCTCTTGTTTTGTTTGTATTTGTTGGCTCTTAGGAGTATGTGCTTGCTATGGGTCCAACCATGGGTGGCAAATCCAAGGAGTGATCACCTCCTTAATTGGATTGGTCATCTCTTACGGCGTTGTATTATAGATATGACACTTTTTCCTTCTTGCCTTTTTTGTGATGCCTTCATGGGCTTGTATTTAGTAGTGTCCGATTTAAAGTTACACTTGCCCCTAGGTTAGGTGATCATTCGTGTGAGTCTACCTATTTATTAACCGTCGTTTGGAGGGCAATAACTTGGTCAAGTGATTCTTTCCTTAGCCAAAGGTAAGTACCTTGATTCTGGGTATCTCCTGGTATGGAAGGACTTCATCCGATTTCTAGATCGTAAAGGCATTACCTTAGGTATGTTTCCGTGTTAGGTAGCGTAGGGTGTCCCCCGCTTCATTGTGCTTCGTTGGCTAGATGGCATTTCCCTAGGTCTGTTTCCGTGTTAGGCAGCTTAGGTATTGTACCCGCATCATTCGTTGTGGAATGGAAGGTGTGGATAGCATCGCGCCATATTATGTATGGACTTTAATTGTAAATGGATTATGAGATGAGTAAAACTATATGTAAATGCAAGAAGAAAATAAAGCAAAAAATTAAAGTGAAAAAATTAAAGCAGTAAATAATAAAAAATTAAGGGGATAAACGAGAAAAATTTAAAGCAAGTAGAATGATTCACGCAAAAGGTTAATTTTATTATTCTCAAAAGAGGGTTATCACCCTTGGTACATTTTGGTAAGGAATCATGACCTATTATATATGTGGAATGGGGTTCTCTTTCAGATTTTGCCTTCCTAAGCGACAAGCTGTTTAGGCGTTGTAAGTCTTGAGGTGTTTGTTAACCCAGGGGTGTTCTAGTGCTTCCCCATCGGGTCTTGAAAATTTGTGTGCCTCGTCCGTTGCCTTAGCTGTTGACTGTCCTTCCCTGATGGGAGTGAATTTTGTTGCCTCATTATGATTGGGCAGGGTCTCGCATCGGCTTCTGTTGCTCGAATTAATTAGATGTTGCAGTCTCGTGCTGCTCTCCGAGAGTGTATGTTTCCCTCGCATAGGACTGGTTCTTTGTTCTTCTCGAGAGCGTCTGGCTCGACGAGTAGTATACTCGTAGTGAAGTTCTTTTCCTGAATTCCCGCCTTTATTGTCAAGTACCTATCCTCAGTTGGCGTCATTGTTGTTTGGTCATTTGGGAAGACGAGGGGGTCCGCACATATGGATTTGGTCCGTACTGCTCGGAAGGCCCATAATACATTACGTAATTGATCATATCGGCTCATCACGTGGTCGTCTAGCTTCATCTTGATCATGTCAGCGATAGCTTCATTGGGGTAGTTGGATGGACTTCAGAAAGGGGGTGGGGAGCTATGCTCTTGGTTTCACTTATTGAACGAAACTGGTTTATAGCTTGAGTATTTGTATGTGATAGATAACAGCTCATGCCTAGTTGTGGTGTCTATGAGTCGTCCATAATGAGGATTCTGACGGTCCTTGTTGGCTTGTGGTCAAGAATCTTCATTCTCCTTTGGTACTGCCGCCTTTGTTGGAATTTTCCCTCTTTGGATGCCTGCTGGGGGTTTTAGTACTGTCCCATGTATTTCTCGCCATATCGGTTCGTGCTTAGTGGGAGGACGAGTTTGATCATCTCCACAGTCATTTTATGTCATGGCTCCTTTACGCCTAGAGATGGGTGTCCCTATCCAATTTGTAAAGTAATTGTTACCCGTAGTCGGACATTCTGGGTGTTTCGTTTGGAGGGGTCCATCTTTGTTGACTTCTTTCTTGGAGACGGGCCAGGAACTCGGATGGGTTTTGCATCTGTTAGTCATGTCAGTAGTGCGTATTTGGGTATAACCCAAGCGTTTATCTATTCGGGATAGTAATCCAGGCCAAGGAGTTGAGCCATTCTTTCCAACATCGGAGAGGTTCTTTAATTGCTATAGGAGCTCTCCTGATGAAGGTGGGGTAAGATCATTGTCTGCAGTCATCTTGCTCTTCGAGCGCCTTGTTTTACTTGTTACCGCTACATAAACAGTAATGCCAGTCCGGCTGTTATTATTCTTATCCATTTTTTCATTATACTATTCGTGCATATCGTAGAAGTATTTTGCTTCGCTAGAGTCTCCTACGATCTCTGCAATTCCGTCAGGTATAGGTAACCTTAGCCTTTGGTGATAAGTTGAGGCCATTCCTTTGATCTCATGGATCTAAGATCATCCGATGATAGTCGTGTAAGGTGATATTACGTCTACTACATAGAAAGTGGTTAGAGTGAGGATTTTTCCCACTCGGATCTCCAATGTGACTTCACCTCTTGGTCGAGTTGACGATCCGTTAAAGCCAAATATATCATAGGTGGAGAGAATCAAGCACTCATCTCGGAGGCCCATTTGTTTAAATGTTTCGTAAAATAATATATCAACAGAGCTTCCTCAATCTATCAGTATCTTAGGCATGGCCCATGGCAGCATCTTGAGTGTTTTTTCCTTTCCCTCGTGCTCGGGAAGTGCAATGGCCATCGCTACCACCAGCGGATCATTATGGTTACGTCCTTTGTCTGGTGCCTCCGAAGCTGAGAAGCTAATAGGTATTTTCATCCACTCCTCAATGGGAGGTTCTTTTGCTATGTTAAAAACTTTATCACCTTTGAAATCGCGCTTGTGGATTGGCCATGTAATACTTCCCTCGGGTATGGGAGTTGTGTGCACTGAGTGTTATATCGAGTTGCATCCCAAATATTGTGCCTCGCGTGGTATTTCTACGCGATGGACAGGAGCACCTGTGGCGGGCTGAGTCGCTGGTTGCGCGATGTACTCCTGAAGTTTACCTTTATTTATCATATCTTGTATTATCTTCTTCAGATATCTGCAAGAGTCTGTGGTGTGACTATGGAATTGATGTAGGGCTGCCAACGGGTACCTGATTACCCGGAACCGACCCGAACCCGGGTGTGACGGGTCCGGTTCCGGGTCCTAATATCGGACCCATTAACAAATATAATACCCGACGGGTATACCCGTTTGGAACCGATAAGAATCGGGTCCTTATCGGTTCTGCCCGACGGGTACCCGTCGGGTATCGGGTACCCGGTCCAACTGTGCATAAACCCCTAAAACGAGTCTATAGGTGTTATAAAAGGTAACTGTGCTCTTCTTTTTCTGAAGAAAAACAATGGATAGATGAGTTCTTCCCGGTGTTTCAAAAGTCTGTAGTCTAATTCAATCAATTAATGGATCCTAGTTCACTGTTTTAAAATTCAGAAACTAATTGAGCTATTCGCCTCATGAAGAGCACTTGTAAAGAGAGAGCGTTTATATGTTGGCCTTCGTCGAACTATAAAAAAGAGATTAAGTGCTAAGAAATTAACTTCCTATTACGTCCCGATTTTAGAAAAGAAAAATAACACCATCATCCCTATCCGTTTGGGTCTTGAGTCTTGTTCTATGTATAACCAACCAGTAATCTTTAAAAAGAAAAAAAAATCAATAAATTACAGCTCGTAAGTAATAAGAGATGGACAGAGAAGAGAGTGATAAAGAAAGAAAGAACAGAGCAAAACGAACAGCACTATACTCTTTCTCTCTCTTTAAGGAATTTATTTTTGGTTTCATCGAGTAGTAGTGTATATGAAATTATAAAAAACCTTGACTGCAGTTACGCAACATTTCTATCTTTGATTTTCTTTTTTTAATTTCACTGACTTGTATTTTCGTGAAGTACCCGTTAATTACCCGGAACCGGTAATTACCCGACGATTTTAACGGGTCCGGTTCCGGGTCCAATAATATTGGAACCAGACCCGGAACCGATAGGACCCGAACCCGTGAAAAATAAACGGTTCCGGTTCCGGGTAGTATACTACCCGGACCCGATGGGACCCGTTGGCACCCCTAAATTGATGGAACTCACAAAAGTCAGTGCAAATTTTTAGATCATTCCTGGATGTTGTCCTCTATTCCAGGGGTAAGTGATTTTGTACTTCCCATATATCTTTTTGAGGATCTCGGATATGGGAACGTTTAACTTCGTGTAGACGGGGTCTACAAATTTTTCCTTCTTATTTTGGGTTGGGTCTCTTCCTTTCCATCCTCCACTCCGATGTTTATCGAATTGTGTAGACCCGTTGTTGGATCGTACTGCTCCTTGGGCCGACATCTGGGGTTTTTGTTGTTCCACCACGCTGGCCCCTCGGGTGGATCCTTTCACCAAATTGTCATAAGTGTCATCTTGAATTTCTTATAGGGATATGCAATATTCTTGTATCTCCCTCAACTTGCCTAGGTTTGGTGGCATAGTTTCGTACATGCGGATGAATATCGGATCTGTCTTTCTCAGACTATTTTTGAAGCCTTAGATCGCATAGGTCTCTGGGACCCTTCCAATATCGGCGCACAGTTTCCCCCATCATGTTACTAGCGATCGGAGTGACTCATTTGGTCCTCGGGCTAGTTGAAATAGCATGTCTATTTCTGGTTTAACTATGTTATTATGTATGTATGTCTCCAGGAATAACTCGGATAGGTGGGATAAGGACCTGACTGACTCCTTCGGTAGGTTATTAAACCACATCAAGGCTTCATCTTTTAGACTATCCGGGGAAAATATGCACATAACTACATCGTAGTGGCTCCACTGGGTTAATGTCATGCGGTATAATCTGAGATGTTCTATGGCATCGCCTGTCCCATTGAAGGGAGTTGTGAATGTTGGGAGCGAGCACTTCCTCGGAAAAGGTTGGGCCAATAAGTGTACTTCCAAGGGGGATTTCCTCACCTCCTGTAATACATCCGCCATCTTTTTACTATCTTGCTCCCAGTCACTTCTCTTCACATTGCCTCGAGATGGCAAATTTGGGCCTGCAACTTATCGTCTATGAGCCTTCTCTCGGCCTTCTTCTTTCTTCCTTGCGCTCTTTCAGGCGAGAAGGAGGTTTCTGGCGGCTATATCTTGATTGCCCTGAATCCTCATCCGATTGTTCGTCTTGGGAGACCACCCTTGAGCGATTAGGTTTGAAAATCTCCCCTCGCTTAGGTTTAATGACTGGGACATTCTCGGTCTCACAGTTATCCTTCATTTCATTTTCTCCGTTCAGTTATCGTTTGTGTTTTGGATCAACATCGGATGATCCCTCGGATGGTCTATCCTCCCGATTTAGGAATCCTCTACTTTCCTTGGGAAAGCGATCCGATGTTTCCTCGTTTGAGGTGTCAGGTATATTAACTCGTTCATCGTCTTGCAAATTTTCAAATGGATTCTTCTCCTCGTGGGTCTCTTCCGCCATGATGATGGGCGCCTTCTTTTTCGCCTTTCGCTTCAACCTCTAGTTTCTCCGTTCTAACCTCCTGTTTCTTTTTTCCAATTTTTCCATTCTCTCATCCTGTGCTTCTTGGGATTTTAGGATGGCTGCAATTGTAGCAATAGTATCGTCTGAGCCAGAATTACTGTTTTCTTGGGCTCATTGTTTACTATCTTCCTTGGCAAACGAGCCAACCATCCTGGTTGAGTTAGATGAATATCATCTTGGACCTCGAAGGGAATTTCATCTCCGTATGAGCTAGAGTTATCAGTTAACCCTTCCCAATATTGGTTATCAGGTTGTCCCTCTCCTGGTAGAGCACCGTTATGTAAGGTTTCACTGAGTTCCGTCTCCTCTAGTCCTTCTGACTGGGATCCACCATTTTCACCTTGGCTCATGCGAGCTGATCACCTCATCACCATCGCCTTTCTTGCGATTCATGCAATAATACTCAATTTGTCTTTTCTTTTAGAAAAAGTGGGACCCTAGTTTTGCAGGTCATGTGCAACTGCTAAGTCATAATTTAAATTGGACAAATAAGTACATGAAGACTTTAAAGCAAATTTTGGAGACATGTGAAAATGTCAAAACATTCTCTTCTTGCATATGACCTCAGTAATGGAAAAAAGGTATTTCGTCGGTTTCTCTTCTCAATAGAAAGTACCTATCTCCATACGTCATGCTTATGCAAGTAAAAATCAAAACATGATGATGGAGTACACCTTTCCATTTTTAGGAATTATTTTTCATCATCCTTTGAACTTTTGATTTTGAACAAACTTTGAGTTTGACAAGTGATTATATTCTCATTAACCCTTCCCCTTGGCTTAGAGTTGGATTTATAAGAAGAAGATTGTGGATTATTTTGAGTTTTCTTAAAAGATAGAAGACATTATGAATAGTTTGTATTTTCAACTTCATAAGACGATATTCACTTCACGGAGTTGACTGACTAAGCTCTTCCCAGCTCTTTCACGGAGGAGATCGCTTAAGTGCCGGCGGTTTGGAAACCTCATTTTCACTACGATCTTCGACTCTCCTGAGCCCCTTGAGGAAGGCAAGTAAAATTGAAAATTACGAAGAGTACAAGTAAAAGATATTATCGAAGGTGGAGAATATTATGAACAGTTCATCTTTTCAACTTTCATAAGAATCATTCTTACGAAGTTTATTGATGGATCTCTTCCCAGCTCTTTCACGGAGGAGATCGCTTAAGTGCCAAAGTTTTAGAGAACTTCGTTTTCACTACGATCTTCTACTCTCCTGAGCATCTTGAGGAAGATGAGAAAAATATTAAAGGAAAAAACTGAAAATCTTAAAAAATCATTAAAGAACAAGTAGATCTGTTGTTTTTGAGGGTCTTTTGGACTTCACAAATCGTAAGAACCGTGTTGAGTCCGAGCTCTACTCATGGATCTTAACAGAATGCTACACAGTGGTATGAAATCCACTTTTCTTACAGAAAGTATGAAAATAATATAGAGCTATTATTAGGGAGGTAGATTATATCTTCATACCTCCCTGTTTCTAGCGCCAAAATGTAGTTGCATCCTTTCTGATGACTACATCCGTTAAAATACAAAGACTATAATCTATCTAACATTCAAGATGAGAAGATAAATAAGATATAAAGAACATGAAAGTAAAGATTAACACAAGCATATAACGTGGTTCGGCCATGAAAAACTACATCCACGAGAGAGAAGATGTTTTCTTTATTAATCAAAAGGTCTCACCCTTGAAAGAGCTACAAATGTCACTAATATCTCTCACCCTTTCTCTCTCTAGATCTCTCTCAGGAATTCTCTGTAGAAAGACCATCTAAGAATACATTAACTAACTTGTTCATCTCCTGATAAATGGACTGGTATATATTGACAAAATAAACTCGTGAAGGTCAAGTCTCGCCGAGCTTGTGGAGCCATCGTTCGTCGTCTTCATTGCTTCGGACTGGTTCTATACTATCCCTCGTGATGGTATGCTGGGTTATCCTCCCGAGTTACCTCGCCCTGTTCTTCATCGTGAAGCTCTTATTCAGAGGCCCTCGTGCTGCTTCATCTACGAGTTATAGTATAGGAAGTTCGAGCCTTCTTTTGTGACATAGGCTCGCCCTCGCCTCTTCTGATCCTTCATTAAATGCGATGCTACTTTTTTTACTTGACCATCTAAATCGATTAGACCATTCCTCACATGCGTCATTCATGCGATGCATGTGGCAGGTGTCTCGATTCAGACGAGACCAGCTTTATAAAGTATGATTCGGTTCTCCTTCATCGGGTATTTTACCCTCACACCAGGTTAATTTAGTAAGAATAACTAAATTATGAATGTCAATTTTTCTTATGTTGAGACCACCTAGTTATTTAGGGAAACCAATGTCAGTCCAACCTTTAAGAAAACAACCTCTTTCATTTTATTTTCCCCCCACCAGAGCTTCATTTGTATGTTATCCATTTTGTCAGTTACGTCATTCGATGTAGGGAATACTGCTAGATGGTGACTAGCAAGTCTACCTAACAAACTTTGGTTTATTATATTTCTACCTGGTGGAGCTAGGAAAATACTGTTCCAGGTATTTCTACTG
Organism: Papaver bracteatum; assembly: GCA_023529315.1. NCBI lineage: Eukaryota > Viridiplantae > Streptophyta > Magnoliopsida > Ranunculales > Papaveraceae > Papaver > Papaver bracteatum. The sequence continues at coordinate 372,043 of JAJJWX010003982.1, read as the reverse complement.
CAAAACCTATTATGGAGGGACTTCAGCTCAAACAAATTTCGTTAATTTTTTACCTAAAATGCAGGGAAATTGGAAAAGAAAATTTTATGTCACTAACTAGACAATTTCAAGACAACGAGTACTTGAACTGGAGGTTTACCTTCACATCTCATATTCTGAAGAAAGAAGCATTGAAAGAGGTAAAATACTTTCTTTCATGTGGTCTTAGGGTAATTCCAACGGGACTTCCCAAATTTGATGGTTTGCTATACCAAGTGGATGGAAAAACACACTTTTGTGCTGTGGGAAGCAGATTGGTGTGTCTTACTAGGTTGAGCCAAGTGTCATATCAAATTGAGATGAGCACACCAGGTTGATGCGATAACGGTCATTTTGCAACAGCAAAATAACGACCATATTTTCCCAACCCCTATAAATTCAACACAAATCTACTCTACTCACAACAATTTCATTCTTCTCTACATATTCTTAACATAAATTAATTATTCTGTACATATATTCAATACAAATTCAATCTTCTCTACATATTTTATGCAAAACTTTATGCTGGTCCTACAATTATTGGCGACAATTTTCCTTGGATTACATTATATTATGTATAAATGATGGAAAATTCTCCCAAATTGGTGGGTATATTTATGGAACATTGGTGGTATACTACACATACGTTTCATTTCATGACTTCGATATATGTATGTCATATATTTAATTTAAAATTTTTACGCAATCAGGTATAACACCATTAGATTTGTATTTCTACTTGGGATACCTTCTGGGGTGGGAGGTGATATTCCATTTGACCAAGAATATTTGTTGGCAAAATACGGATATAACAATGAACTTCCTATGTATTTTGAGGTAACAACACAAAATAGTCATCGGAATTTAAGAGTGGTGGAATTCCTAATTTCGGTTTAAATACATTTGTATTCAACAAATTACATGGTGGTAATGATTTTGAATCGGAAACATATGACCCTGATAAAGATGCTCAAATTTCCAAGTTATTTATTTTATAGATACTTGGTTCATGTATTTTCCCTAATTCAAGCACAAGTACTCAGATAAGATGGCTAGAGGCGTTGCGAGATATGGAAAATGATGCCAATTAAGATTGGGGTCTGCTATATTAGACCAATTATACAATTGTCTCGATATCGTATTCTTAGGTTCATCAAGCATTGAAGGTCTATGGGCCCTCTTTGAGGTAAATACGATAAGATATTCCATTGGCTTTAAATCATTTTACAAATATCTAACAAGTTAGACTAAATATTATTTACTTTCCTTTGTATGTTTTTTTCTTCATTTTTGGTAGTATACGTATTGCAACATTGATTTTACCAAGACTCTTTGATTATGAAGCTAAATTTTTCACATTTGTGTTAAGATATGAAGGCGTTAACTACCATCCAAAACAAAACAAGTCTGAATGAGATATAATATTCATGTGTGGGGATACCGTTGCATGATTATGAATAAACATAATGTTATTTGGATGTCGTGTATGGATTTTGAGGATTACAACACTGAGAAGGACCAAAGGATCAAATAATTTTCACTCAAATGCGTGTATTGTACAGTCCCGTCAGTGATATATATTGGTGTTTACATCCTCGACGAGAGATCACTGCTTGTCGGATTATGCGTTAATTCCTAGTATACATCCTCAACTAGATACTGCTGGTTATGTAGGCTATGTATATGCGTAAAAATGTCCTTGTCGAACTTATGACCCAGAGCGAAGACATGCATGTCTCCTGCAGCCAAGACTCACCTTATTTGGGATTCAAAACTAATTCGTATAGTAGTACATTATCACGAGATACATTAGACTTGTCTACTCTAGGCTCTTCTGAGAGATACGCATAAATATGTTGGTTATTCTGCCTCTGGACCTTTCGACAGACTCCTAGAACATCCTTTCGAGATACACTGGTCATGTTGGCCCCATTATACTGACATAATTGACTCCTATCACATCTCTGCAAGATACGCTGGTCAAAGAAAGGTGAGTCAAAGTCTCGCACTGGCATTATTAGGAGTGAAAGCCTTCCTTTATCTCCCGAACATGTCTCAATTGACCTCAGAGAGACTAAATTGTGTGAGCCAAATCTCAGATGGCCTCATCCGCATCAGCCAAATCTTAAACATCCTCTATCGCGTCGTCCAAATCCACGATAGACTCAGTCGTGTCTTCCAAACCTCAGACAGCACCAGTTGCGCTTAGCCAGCTCATCTGAAGAGTTTTATACAAGCACTAGAGTCATGTACAAGCCTCAGTTAGGGCTCATGCCTCTTTCTCAGCGTCCACACTAATGTCTAGTAAATTGGGTCTGAACTGTACATGTCTATCCAAAAACGTGGAAAAGCTCCCTTGAACTCTGCATTATCAACAAAGGGACCCACAAGGAATAATTCTCTCTCCATGTGACATGTGTGACCGTCTATGGAGATATGAAGCCCAACCTCAGCTCCTCTCACATTCTACACACGATTTCTAAGGCATTTCATGGCTTTTCATGTGACTCATCCAAGTCATTCTCACAAGCAGAGAATATCTCTATCTCGGCCAAGTCGTCTATAAAGAATATTTCTCTCTCTTAACACATTATCGCAAAGGCTGACTCAGCTTCACACAAATTGGATGGATATGAACTAGGGTTTTGGTCTGGCGGTTTTCCGCACGTGTGAAAAATACCCGGCTTATTTCTTATCGCAGAAGAGAGTAAAGGATGCAAAATAAAGAGATAAACTCAACCTAGTTTATCTCTATATATTCCTGATGAGACGGGAGAAGTGCTCCGCATAGCAAGCAATGGTCCCTTTCTTCACCGACCTGAGATTAGAGAATTCAGACATTAGTAGATCCTTTATTTCTTCAATATAAGATGACACAACTTTCTCATAAACTCTGAAAGCAATTACAAAATTTATGATCTCTCTCTTCATCTTCTTCCCTCCCTAATACCGACCCTAATCCTCTTTCCGTGTGACTAAAGCATCTTATGAACGGCCACTGTGCGTGGTTTAGGCAAAGACTGTTCGTGCTCAACCTCCCGTAACTCACTTTCAAAACCCTAGAATCCTAATTTAATTTATCCTCTCACCGATTTTATGTAACTACAGAAAGCAATTAAAAGTTGAGTTATAAGTAATGGTAAAAGATATAATCGAATATTACTTCTTCATTATTAATCATTATACTAATCTATTCCTCATTCATCACAGGTTTTCACCAACTGTAGAATAGCAGCTAGCTCAATGTTGATCCAATTTTTTTTATATCATTAGATATAAAAGAACGCGCAATTGGGGGATAGTAAAACTAATTAGGGGATATAAATTACTTCCCCTAAACCATAGTGTCCGCTAAGGGGTGACTTTTGGGTATGAAAATACTAAAATACCCTTTGGTTAATTTTAAAAATTATGAAAAGACTATACTACCCTTTCCCCTAAAACTTAATATCTAAAAACAAAATCAATTATCTCCTATTTACACCATCAGTTCCGGCACTCATTAGGTTTAGGTTTTGATTTTTTTTTTCTTCCATCTTCTTCTTCATCGTTCTTCATCCGTTCTTCGTCGACGATGATTCAAAAATTTCTTCGTCTATTAACCTACCTGAATCATAACCATTCCTCCAAGAAAGAAATCAGATGCCCAATCGAAGTAAAAATCGATTTCTCAACAAAAATTGGAAAAAAGTCTTGCTTTGATTGCTTAAGAGAAAAAGAAGAAGAACAAGAGGCTTCAGACGATCAACTTCTCGTGAGCATGGCTTCCATGATAAGGTAAGTGATTTTGAAGTGTTTTATAAGTGTTTGAATCGATTTATAACAGTCGGTTTGGGTTAATAGTGAATCCTAATTCAATCAGTTGAGTTTCAAAGAGTACCGACATTGATTTTAGTATGAACACAATGTCGGTACTAGTTTACGACATTCAATCTATAATGAATACAATGCCGATATTTAGTTACAGAAATGATTTTAGTATGGATGCTATGCCGGTGTTGATTTACAGAATCACCTGAAAATGAATGTTCTTTCCCAGAATTGATTTTAGGTTGACTTCAATGCCGGTAGTATGTCACGACATTGATTTAAATTTGTTCGTGTATGCCGGCAGTCCACTTTAAGCACACATGAAAACCCTTGGAATTTGTTATCAATATCGGCATATAATTTAGGTTGAATACGATGCCGGTACAAAAGTTGTATTTTACCTAGGTGGTCTGGGGAGGGGGGGGCATAACCCCTCCCGACTGTGTTCGACCTGAATTGTATGTTGGTTGAATTTCCATACACATGATGTAAAGTATCCAGAAACTTGAAAGAAAAAAATTTCACTTGCATACCGGCATTGCAAGATTTCTATCGAGCATGCCGGCACTAATTCCTGTATGTTTTTCATGCAGTACCGGCATAGTTTTTTGGTTGAATACTATGCCGGTTTTGGTTTCAAAATGAAATATAACTCTTTAGACCAAATAAAATATAACTCTTTAGACCATAAAAATAAACCACGTAGCAGTAGATCACTCTTGGAGTAATTTGGTCTAAAGAGTTATATTTTATTTTTATAAGTTGATCCTAGTAGTTAAATTCTTTGCTCAAGGTCCACTTTCCAGTGTTGTTTACACACGATTGCTCTTATCCACAAAATCCCTCTGCAAGGTCTTACGTTCTCTACTTGTGTGTAAGTTTTTAGACTATCATTTATTTCTTACTCTTTACTAGCATTAGATTTAATCAAGATTTAATTAGTGTTTGCGTCGTAGGTTTTGGTACCCTTTAGTGTTTGGGTCCTAAGTTTGTCCGTTGCAGTGTTTGGGTCATTGACCTCGTTAGTCAACGCGGTCAAATGGTCAAACCGTTAAGGTATTAACTCTCGTTATTCTAATGACCAAAAAAACGTTGAAGAAATTCTCCTTCGAAGGTTCAGTTAGGCCTAAATTTTACAGAAGACTTTCTTCTTCTTTCCATTACTAAACAAACCATCATCGTGTTCTCATCTATAATACAACTTTCTGTAAAATTGAATTCTAACTAGAACTTCTACACTGAGTCCATCTAAGGCTTAGATAAGTAGGTTTGTAGTCACAATCGAATACGTAACAAAGCAACAGATTATCAAACCTAAAAACAACTAAAAAGTGAGGTGATTGATGGTTAATTTTTGATGAAAAACGCAGGAGTAAACGAGGTTTTGAATCTGTGATAATTAGGTAATTTGGGTTTGTCTTAAACTCAAGTTTTAAGCAAGTTATAAGAGGTATTGTAATACCCCGATATTCAGAAGTGGTTGGCCGAATGGAATATAAGTAATAATTTGTCCTTCCCTAACACCGAGGCCTTTTCAACACAATTGGCTCCAGAGTTGGCAGAAAACCCTGTAGTTAAGCGTGCTCGGGCGGGAGTAATCCAGGGATGGGTGACCTCTCGGGAAGTTTCTGCTGAATAACCGCAGCGACGCCCATTGAAAACCCCACACTTCCGTATAACCGCAGTGGCTAAGTGGGGACAATATCGGTGGAGGGACGGGTCATTACAAATGGTATCAGAGCCGACAACGGATCACCTGCCGAGGGTGGGAAGGTACGCTGGACGGGGTTGGTCCAGGTGCTTCTCATGAGGGGCAGGGAACATCGGAGATCTGGGCTTGCGAATATATTCTGGAGACGAGGACGACTCCAATTTAAGTTGGTGGTATTGTAATACCCCGATATTCGGCAGTGGTTGGCCGAATGGAATATAATTAATAATTTTTCCTTCCCTAACACCGAGGCCTTTTCAATACAATTGGCTCCAGAGTTGGCAGAACACCCTGCAGTTAAGCGTGATCGGGCGGGAGTAATCCAGGGATGGGTGACCGCTCGGGAAGTTGATGCTGGATAACCGCAGCGACGCCCGTTGAAAACCCCACACTGCCGGATAACCGTAGTGGCTAAGTGGGGAAAATATCGGTGGAGGGACGGGTCATTACAGGTGTTGTGACCGATGATTCCGTGGATGATTTTCTGAGATGTTGAAGTCTTTAAAGTGATGGATTGATTTGGATTAATGAGTCATGTATGTAACTGAATTTGCAGGGACGAACTAAGGAATAAAAGGGGGCAATACATCAACAACAAACAATCTCTTTGTCACCAGTATTAGGCCCTCCAATTGTTCGAGAAAACTCCACACAGTAACTTCGTCATTTGTATAAGTTCGTAAACAAATACTTCGATTCAAAATTCAAGAAAAATTTATAAGCATTGATCTAAGAATTAATTGAAAATAGGTTCTTTGAATTCTGATTGAATTAGAGATATACTTTTTAGTTTTTGAAGAATGGCGATGGCGATAATCAGAGATTTAACCGTAACTGATAGTTTGACCAAAAACGCTGGTTGACTTAGTTGACTAACGGGGTCAACGACCCAAACACTAAAGGATACCAAAATTCACAACCCAAACACTAATTATCTCTTAAATCAATAAATAAATTTAGTTGGCCACGTCAACAATCATTAATTGACATTCTTTTATATAAAAAAAATAATCATGTGAAGAACTTAAAATAAATTCTTATATTTATTCAAGTTGTGCTTAGAACTTATAATTCATTATCAATCATTAGGTGTATAGCTATTCATATGGATGTAGAAACACTCATGATATACATATCAGAAAGTAAAATAAAATCTTTATGATAGTGGAACCGCTTCGAAACCCTAAATTTCGCTCATAGTGCATGATTTCCTCCGTAAGATCTACAAAATAGTATAGAAGGTGTATTCTTAAGGTCTTTGGAGTATCTTTATGTATTCGTGAAATGTAGGGCTTACAAATTCTTTCGTGACCGAATCGTCCTCGTTTTAGAAGTCCAAAAACGTGCGAACTACCCCGTTTATGATCATGCCGCAAGTGGATTAGGGTTTTATGATGATTTTTCAGACTCACTTACAAAACCTGGTTGTAAATGACTCTGATTTTCACTTTCTTCGTTCGCCATTCGTTCAAAACTCTTATATATGACACATGTCCGACCCTGAGGTATTGATTCCCAAGTACATGTTTTCATAAACATAAAAATACAACTAAAGGCCATTAGCAAAATAAATTTTTACTTATCTTATTGACACTGCAAATCATTCTCAACATTAAAAGCTTAATATAAGCATAATGGAATTACTTCCATTTGTCTCATTATGCACTTACATGTTTGCCTCGTTTACCTAAGTGTCATCTTCGACTTAGGTTCATTAGGTTAACTTAAATATTTAGGATTTCGTAAGAGATTTACTAACTCACCGGATTTTTTTTTCTCTTTCTTTCTTTTATTATTTTAAGATCTGGATGGTTGCTTCGCTTCACATATCAAATACATACCTGCAATGAGTGAGTTTTAAAAGGATTCTCTTAAATGTAGCCCATACTTTATTAACTACTAGCCCTTAACCCTTGCCGTAACGACACGGGCCATGATGTTGGTTTATTTTTAATATATCGTATAATTTGTGTCCCGAATACTTATCATCTCCTTATGATTTAATATGTGTTTGTCATAAAAATAGTTGGATTTTCCTCTCTTTTTTTCATTGTTTTTTCCTTTAATATTTTACCGCCTGAGATTTGCTCAAACGAAAGAAATATAATCTTAACTTCCAGACACTTTTTTATTTAGGTTTATTGCTTATAATGAGATAATGCTCTACATGAACACGGAAGTTTAAATATTTTTTGGAAATATGACATCAGCAGCGCTCATCTCAGTGAAATCAACTAATCAATATCGTCAATAAAAGTCTCCACATGCTCCTATTTAGCTCTAGCTGACTCATCTGCCATGGTCATGTTGTCGATCCTCCAAATAGGCAGAGAATAGTATTTTTTTTGCATCGAACGAATAATACAAACTATCCAATGTGACATGATTTTCCTGTAATTTTTCAACACCGATTAGATGACAATGTTTAAAATGTGTACCGATTACCTTTTCGAAGGGATTGTATATATGCGAACCTCTGCCATTAAATTTTCAACAAAGTATTGTGCCCAGTAATTCGTCTTAACAAAGGCTATGGTAACTTCAAAAGTCTTTGACATTTTGTCACTTCCGTATGTTCCTACCTTTACTTGGAATACAATCTGGTGACACACTACCTCATTAAGAACCTTGAACACATATTCTACTCCCTGATCATATTTCAAATTAATAGGTTGTGAATAGATCCTTTACCAAAGGTTGACATATTCTACGTTGAATATTCATAAAAATAATAATTATGGTATTGTGGATCGCAGTGTAGTCAAAATCGTTCTCCAAGGCCGATTACTCGCTGAGTATTCGCTACAGGCTATATGACTGAGGTGATTTTCGATTCCTAGCCATTTACGATTTTTAGCGATTATGGCGGACAATTTTGCCAATTTGGACTAATTTTTTAGCAATATGAGCTAACGATTTTTCCGAGTTGGCTATGCATGCACTAAAATCAAAAAATAAATTTTTAGTAACCCATCAAATGAGAGTTATCAAATAGAAAAACCTATAAATACATAATAAATACGTTCATTATAGCAATATTACACACTGAATTACATGATAATGTTAAGATTTAATTTTAATTAGGTGCAAATCATGACTTATGAGCCGCAAAATATAAGTTTCTAATAAATAGATTCCGAGTATTAGACCGAGTTTTGGCGATTTCCAAGTCCGAATTTATTGCTCCTCACTCCAAGCTCCCCAACCGAGTAGAACCGATAAACGCTTTCGACTACGTTTTAAGATGGTAGTTTTCAAAATTGGCCTCTTCAAGTCCCACGACTTTCTAAGTTTATATATCTTGTTTGTTTTTAACATTTTAGTTAGCCATATTATGTTTGTTACTAACTTTAAACTTGATGTCATCTTCTACGGTGAACTTTATGTGATTTCAGAGTCGAAATAGTTATAGCTCTTTCATTCGTATCAAGTAATCCGTTGTATATCCCAACAATTATTCTACAACAATTCATTTATTTTGCCGTTTCCGGACCATCGGTACCATTATTGTCAAACGCAATATGTCTAATTTTTGTTGATGTTATGTATTTGCAATGTTCATTTTTCATAAATAAATAGATTGTGGAAAAACTATAAAAAAAAAAACATAAGTTTTACATCGGGTCTAAGTTACTATATCCAAAATACTCCGGACACTGCTTCTGATGCCTTGTTTCCTCAAATTCCTCATTGCATTCTATACATTACATGCAACACCAATCATATGCGAAGTGATCTATTTGCGCAAATGTGGTCAATGTATCCTTTGCATGTAATAATAATAACAACACGTCATTTTTTTTTCAAGGCATCCAGTTGTAAATGGTATGAATCTAATAGATTTGAATTATACCTCAATCTTAGATATCACCTTCTTCTCACATAACATAGCAATTGAGGAAGGACAAATCTTGACCACTCTTTACATGGGCAGAGTTAGCCAAACTATGTTTTGTAATTGTCTTACGTGAAAATTATTATTAATCCACATTTTAGTCACCTCCTATCGAAGCCGATCTAATTAGTCCTATAGAAAGTTAATCTTAAAATTTTGACCTTATCTCTTGACCAAATTATTGAAGTATTCTCAGTCATGTTCTTCTTTGTGTGATCTAACCATCTGTGTCTACTCTACCTTCTAACCCAGTGAATGAAACCTATACATATTGATCCATAATTTGATATTGTTGATTTGTCATCAAGAGGTCGCATGATGATTTGAGAATGTAAAATATAAAAAATATTCTATAAACATCGGAGGCGAAATTTAGATTCATGATTTAGAGTTTTTTATGATGATTTTGATGAACAAACATAATTTTCAAACAAATATTTTAGAATGCAAATACATTTTCCCGGTCAATAAGGTTTTATATCGGGAATTGAGTGAAAGTTGTTGTCTTTGTAGGTAGTTGTCGCAAAACAACTCGACATTGATGGTCTTTCAGGAAAAAGAATGTAATAGTACTTGAGATAGCAATAATGTTCTCTTACGCGGGTACAACAATTTCCTTTATATAATACGGGTGATCGAACAATCATGATCATTGTCTTATACGTTCTGGTATCATCCTCGAAATATTTGGTTTTTGTCCTTATCAATCGTGCTAAAAAACAACCAATTACATCTTTCACAATACAATGTTGCATGTTTTGTGAAGATTATTTTTTTACTTGGTCAATAAAACTCACTAAAAAACAAAAACTATTATTATACACTACTATTACCAACACCCACCACCATAAAAACCATCCACCGCCACTATTTCTTCCACCAATAGTAATGTTACCGCCTCCACCATTCACAAACACCCGCCACCGCTTATACTAACTCTACTTCCACTATCACCATTAGAATTAATATAGTTTTTAGTAAAATTATTTATTAATAAAATTATGTATTTATGTTAGATTATTAAAGGGCATTTATAATAGAAATTTAATTAATCATTATGAACAATCAATGAGACAATAATTAATAAAACGTTTAAAAATGGTTAAGTTGAACAAACCCCAACGGTAAATTTATCTTTTCCAAGGACAAATCCTGACCACTCTTTATATAAACAATTTCATATGTTTTGATATTGATTCGTGTCGTTCGTTTAGTTATTACATAATATGGCAATTAATTGCACCAATTTTTTTAAATAAACATGTGTTTTATCGATTTTATTTTAATATTAGAATGATCAACCACGTTTTATACTTTATAATATAACGGTACACATTTCATGGCGTTACGAAATTAGCATAATATGTTTTTGTTCACCAATACCCACCACCACCATAAAACCAAATCCACTTTTTGTATCCACCACCAGGCTCTAACCCTTAAATTTTTAATAACTACATAAATGTTTTAGTTAATTTTATAAATAGTACTTTGTCCATATATATTTATGGTTTAGTCCACCAAAGTTTACATGTTTTTTTTTTTTTAAATAGACCTCCTCAATGTCAATTTTTGACTCCACCACTGCCACCATCACTTCCACCCATCCCATGTAGGTTGTTGGACGCAATTCTAATTTTCAATCACAAATGCCATGTATGAGGTTTAGATTTAACAAAATTTCGTCAATTGATTAGTTTCATTTTTTTTTTCGTGTATATATTTTTTTTGTATTGCAATCAATTTTATTTTAACATTAAAAAAACATATTTTATACGGTATAGTACCAAAGATAACAGGGGTACCATTTGGGTGATCCAACTACGATCATGAAAATATTGTCTTTTATGATATCATCCCTGAAATATATGGTACCTTCCTTTATCAAAAGTGTTAAAAACAACCAACCACATGTTCCACACTACGATGTTATCGATGTTGTAACGACAACATAAAATTAATATTGTCCGTCACTACTCACCCACATTCACCGTCACTACTTCTTCCACCACAAACCAGGGTCGGAGCCAGTATTTTGAGGAGAGAGGGAGAGAAAAATCTTGGCAAGTTGGATACATGTGAAAAATGGACTTTGTATCCCATTTAACGATAAAAGAACAAAAATAAATATAATTGTGCTTGGCTCCGCCCTTAACCACCACTAATCTTTCGGCCTCCACCTCTTCTACTACTCATTGTTGCAGAAAATGTCTATTGATATTATTTATCAAAATTACTTATTATTTTAATGAATTTTATTTTTATAGAAATAAATATTATAACTAATTAAGAAAACATTTATAATTAAAAAATGATTAATCATTTATTATAAGCAATTAGTGAAATTCACTAATTAATAAAACACTTTATAATGAATAGATTATTTATTATGTGCAATTGGTGAAACGCTAATTAATAAAGCAATTATGGTATTTAAGTTGAATAAACTACCACTGTTGATTTATCTTTTCTATCAATTCCAACCAAGGTGGAACACTGGTTAGAGGACACTCTTATGACACAATAGGTCTTGAGTTCGAACCTCACCGTTATAATTTTTGAAATTTCATTCTTGACTTGAGTATTCATTTTCCATTCATAATATTTGACATTGTAATGAACGCCACACGTGCGAGTTGTAAGGGATGTTGTGAGGAACCACAACCCTTGATTTATCTTTCCCACGGACAAATCCTGATCACAACTAACAAAGGCAAACTTAACCTAGCTTTGTTTTGTATTCTTAATAAGTTAAAAAAATCAAATTAAAACGAAAACTCAAAATTACCAAACAAGTCTTAACTTTTTATGAACAATCCCACTTCTTCACAAAATTAAACTATAAACCCTAACTTCTTCTTTTTCTAATCCAAACTAAGTTATATTTTAATTTTAATTGTTCTCTAACTATTCTTACAACCTTCCCTATCATAAACTTTCATTTTTACTTTCCCCCAAAACAAACTAAATCCAAATCACATTTTCTCTAAAATGATGTTATTTTTCCTAATTCATGATTAAAGTAATATCAATAGAGGTTATATATTATAATTATTCCTTTAAAAAGAACATGTAATTGGGGGATATGTGCCGGCATGGTTTTTTAATGAACCGACATTGAAAAACCATGCCGGCACATATCCCCTAATTAGTTTTAGTATCCCCAATTAATCCTTCTTTAAAAATTCTCCAATAACATCTCGAAAATCGAAATGAAATCAACGAAGGCTTTGATTCTTTTCCTAAAATAAATTTTCTGAAACTTCATAAACATTATTATTCTATAAAAATTCTAAGATGATCTTCTTTTTTCTTTATCACGATTACATTAAATTGAGTATTCTTAAAAATCAATTATGTCACAGATCACACATAAATTTAATATATAGTTAACTTTATTTTATTTTTCTGATTTAGGGTTTGATAATTTATTCAAATATTTTGGGTTGTATGTAAAAATTATGTTGAATTTTATGGGTTATGTTAAATAAAAGAATTCGTTTAAGTAGATTAAGAACCCTATTTTGGGGCAGACCCAAATTTTTTGGGGCATACATATAGGACAAAAACATGGGTGCCAATAGTATTTCAAGGGTGGCCCTTATCCTGCATTTTTCAAAAATGCTAAAATACCCCTCATGAGATTAGTGTTTAATTAGTGATAATACTAATTAATTAATTTTTAATGATTTAAATTAGTTTAGTGTTAATTAATGATAATAATTTTTTGTCTAAATTATGAGTGAGTTTAGAATAAGATGAAGGAGGAAAGAAGAAGGAGAGGAGAAATTTTTTTTTTTTTTCTTTGTTTGTGATCTTTGTGAATATTGAGAGATGTGTGATACAAATTCGAGTGAGGAAGGTGAATCTTCATCACGTAAAGCTAAGAAAATACATATCAATTATGATGGAGATCCGGAAATGGCTGATTTGTTGGATTATGAAAATGATTTTACCCAAACTCAACTTTTTTCTCAAGCTCAAGATGATTCATTTATGGAGCCAAATCCCGAAGATAAGTACATAGATGAAGAACCCAATGCTAATAATACACAGGTATGGTTGTATAAGTTGTTTAATATCTGTTTTGTAGCTTGATTTCACCAAAGGTTATGATTTTTGCAACTTGTTCGGCGCAACAGAGTAATGTTCGGCAGATAATATATATGCCGAACCATAGTAAACAAGAACAGTTCGGCTTATTCGATTGAGAAATATGTACGCCGAACTGTCATTCAATTATTTTCGCGCCAAATAATTTCCAAGGTTCGGCTCAAATGTTAGGTAAAATTGTAAGCCGAACCATATCTAAAAAAACATATGAGTTACAGTGTAATGTTCGGCTTACTCGTTCTACAGCTGAACCATAATTTTTGTTTTTAGAATTTTTTAGAAATTTCAAGTGTTATGGTTTGGCTTATAATATTGGTCTCAAATAGGCTGAATCCATGTTAGACATGTAGTTCGGCTTTATAAGTCAAACTCGAATCAGCCGAACCCTTAGTTCGGCTTTCATATAGTTGTTCGTGTTAGCCGAACCTGACCCAAAACCTGTGCGATATTGTTGTAGATTGTTGCTGAAATGTAAACTATGGAGGATCAACCACCGCCTGTTGATGTCAATCATGAAGATACTAGAGATCACTTCCAAACTGACTTGGTAGGTAAATAACGTAGTTTATTTTTTTATTAATTTTCAAGTATGTTTTATGCAAAATTAAACTAAAGTTTTGTACTTGTGGATATGTAGACGTGGAAAACCAAAGAAGAAGCTATTAAATGGGTTGAGGAACATGCTTGCAAAATCAATTGCGTCCTAGTTAAAGGTAGACAAAGCCGAAAGAAGCGAGTTGAGATGGTTTGTGAGAGGGGCGGGAAGAAAGTAAGCAAGAAGAAAAAAGTAAGCCATATGTTGGGAAGACTGGGAAAAAATATAAGACTAAAACAAGGAAGATAAATTGTCCTTTCAAGATCGTCTTAAATTGGAACGCAGATGAAGAAATTTTCACAATGAATAAAGATATGGATTGCCGTCATAATCACCCACGTCCAAAGGATCTTCATGGACATTATAGAGCCGGACGACTCAAACCTCATGAATATGCGGATCTAGATAAAATGACACGAGCACGTATGCCTCCCTCTAAAATTCTTAGCAAGTTGGAGGCGGATGATAAGAATAACAAGACTACGTTGCAACAAATCTATAACGCGAGAAGTACTTTGAGAAGAAAGGATTTGCAAGGTAGGTCGGTGATGCAACAATTATTGTGGTTGGCGCAAAAGAAGAACTATGCTTTCCAAAAGAAATTGGATGAATTCGGCCATGTGACACACCTTTTTATTGCGCATCCGAAATGCGTAAAGTTGGCGTTATGCTTCCTACAAGTTCTCATATTGGATTGAACTTACAAGACCAATAAGTATGAGATGCCCTTGATGAACGTTGTTGGTCATACGTCAACCAAGTCACCTTCACCGTTGCTTTTTGTTTTTTGCATGATGAGTTGAAAGAAAGCTATGTGTGGGCATTGGAAAAAGTGAAGTTAATCTTCCAGGAGGATGCTCTTCCAAAGGTCATGGTAACCGACCAAGAGGCGGCATTGATGTTTGCTATAAGGAAGGTATTTCCGAACGCGCAAAACTTTATTTGTACCTTTCATGTATGGAATAATGTTAGGAAGAAATGCCAAGGGATAATTCAACCGCTCAAGTTGAAAGAGCTAGGGAAGATTTCTACATTACCGGATGGAGAACGAGAAGTGAAGAAGAAAGAATTCAAGGAACCATATGAGTCTAATAAAAGGATGTGGGCATGTTTCCACAATGATAGGGAAGCTTTGACTTGGTCCATCACCGAAGAAGTGTTTGAAGAAAATGTTGCAAAGCTCATTGCGAATTGGGGCGTAAAATACTCGGAAATCTTCTTCTAGAGTATACTTAGGAGTAGACGCTGCCATTTTGTGCTTTGATAATGAGATATCATATGTGGCTATATATATGAGTGATGGATTGTACTATTTGTAATGGCTATATTTTAAAATGTTGATTAAACCTATCTAGTTCGGCTAGTTCGGCATTTATATTACAAGACGAACTACACCTAACGTACCATTCCCAACGGCTACTTTTCAAATTTTAAAAAACACTATGAGTTCTGCGGACATACATTTTGATTTAAATGCCGAACCTGAACAAATTTCGACAATCTAGTGTATCTCAGCGCAAAGGTCTCTAATAAATCTCGGAATTCTTCTCTTCAGCCATGTGTAACATATTCCAAGCTCGTATCTTATTCCTCCATGGCGTATAGCCTAAATCCTTTGAATTTTATCTTCCTAAATAAAATTGAATTCAAGGTTAGTTATATAAAAAGAAAACTAAACAACTCTATAATGGAACACTAAGCTTTTGGATTACTCACTTTTTCTTCATTAGTTTCGCTGGGATGATATTGATTGACCCAACCCAATACTCTGATGTAATCTTTATTCGTATAACGAATTTGTCGGAATCTTTCGGCTAATTACGAACGCGTACAATGTTTAATATTTCCATCTAACCGAAAATGGTATTCTTTAACTTTTTTCCAAAACATCGAATAATGCTCACCATAAATACGATTAGTCCGAATGAAAGCTCTAACAAGAAACTTATCATCTTATACGGTAAATGGTTCCATGAATTAGTATAGACGGAAACAATGAGTTAAGCAGAACCAATGCTATGAATAGAAACACTATATATAGTAAATTCCACAACGGATCTATTTTTTTGAGGAGACAGTCTAATGTTCGGCGCATGTGAACGATTTATTTATTAGCTGAACCTATTGATTTAAGGGTTCGGATAATTCCTATCTGGTCGAGTGTGCCGAACCAAAACATTATCAAAATTTGTTGAAGGTCCGAGGTTCGGCAAATACGCAAATTGTAATCCAGTTCCTTTCATGTTGTTTGAAATACAACCTAACATTCGAACAAAGCATATAAAACCATTTAAAATTACATTAAAACATGTGATTTAAGGTACCTAATAAGTGTACTTCACAACTCATAACAAACAAAGTGTGTTTAACAACTCCTCACAAAATATAACAAACTAAGTGTACTACAGGACACATCCATCCAAACTTATAGTTCACTCACCACGACCTTTTTTCCCTTTAGGACGTACATTCTCGTCCTCTTCACCGGTTGGCCTGCCCCTAGCAGGTTGACTTGAGCCTTCACCTTCTTGCCGTGGCCTCTTATTCGTCAGCCTTTTTTCTGGTTTATTGGGTCCTTTCCCTTTGTTTATGACTGCATCCCACTGGTTGTACCAATCCTTTTGCTCCTCCACCGTCATCTTAGTTTTGCAAGAAATTATTTTCTTCAAATTTCTCAACAACTCCTTACCCGCCGCAACCTAGTTCAATGTAAAGGTCAGTTAAACAAGAACTTTAATATTTAAGAAGTAACGCTTAAACAAGTGTAAATTGATGACATCGCTTACCATTGTTTTATATTCCTTTTCAATGTCAATGGCCTTGGACTTCTTATTGGTAACCTTTGCCTTCTCCCTGTCAGCTACAACTTGAATTGCTCTATTGATAATAAGCGGATGTGAAATTTCATTATACCAATCCATATAGCCTGGCTCTACTCGTGGAGGACCGTCAGCCAAAATATGCAAGTGGTTCATATTTAAATTGTTGGCATCCAACGTTCTCCAGTGCTGTAAGCTTGGTTCTGGATCATATTTGGGGCACCACGAAGAGGTGGTTCTTTTAGTCCCAGTGCCACCCAATGACAACAACCTGAACTTATCGTTAACTACCGAGAGCGTTTGGACAGATCCTAACTGACGTAGAACGCGACGATGATCATATATTACATAACCACCAGGATAAAATAAAGGTCCATAGTGCATACCTATCGGCACAAAATGATCTTGAACAACATAATCTTCTAGAACATCTCTCAAATATGGGTCAAATACGACATCACTCTCATCCAAAGAGTTTAATTTCTCTCTGAGATTAATAAACACATCTTTCGTATTTCTTTCTTTCTTGGCTTCCATATCGTATCAATTCGCTGTTGGAGTTCTTTTATCCCAATTAGCATGTACTTTGGCCAATTTCAATTTCTAGTAATGGTCATATACCTGATGGTATTTATCAATGATAGTTGTAGTAAAGAGTTCGTTGGACTTGTGAAAGCAATAGAGTTCAAGACTTAATAAAACTAAAATAAGATAGAAATATATATACAAAAATTTTCACAGGATGAAGAGATGTACTGGGACTCAAGATTCGGCCAAACTCACAACAAAAGGTTCAAAAATTAATTCTTTTAACAATTATCGCTCAACAAATAAAAACCTGGACTCTTATTTTGCCAAACTAGATCCTCAAAACATTAATTGTATCTCCTAAGCATAGATTATCTTAATACAAAGCATAACCTATCTAATTGAATCACAACTAATTTTATCGAATCATAAATCAATTTAAAATAATGGAAAAGTCATAAAAGGAATTAAATAATTTTACCCATGTTGAATTTCGTCTTCCTCCATCGACCCAGTGTTGGGGTTTAGCTATTCATGTTGGAAAACCTCTCAAAATATTTCATTGATGCTCAAAAGTGTTTTACAATGAAGAGAAAGACAAGAAAATGGTATAAAACTGAACTCTGCGACCCACAGAAGGCGTCAGAAACAACGACACAGCTGAAATGCTGTTGTCGTTGTACAACTACGACCCATACCTACGACCCGGGTTTGTGAGTCTTTTTCACTGTGTATAAACGACTGTTCCTGCTTGTCTGTTCTTCATGTTCTTGGTGTTCTTCATCTGCAGCAGCAGCAGCAGCAGAAACAGAGTTTCATCAACTCTTGATTTCTGCTTCTCTGGACCTTCTCTCGACCCCAAACTCCCTCCATAGCGCCTCTACACAACCTCAGAAACTATTTATAACCAAACAGCCCCGAAATATCTCGCCATAACTTCATATAATCCTCCATTATTCGGCATTGAGAGAAAATATTCTCGGGATATTTTCTTCCCTGATTTAACTCTCCACGCGTTAGTATTATTCCAGCACACTCCAATTAGATCACACATGCTCCACAAGGTTGCTCGATGCATCAAACACGATCAGAACACACAGAAATTCTTCCAGACGCACGTGTTTATCTGTTTTGAGCTCGTGAATTGGCTAGCCAATTCTAGCCAAATTTGATCGAACCAAAAGCCCAAAACATGTTTTATAGGACATAACACAACTTCCTACCAAGAATTAGCCATTTAATCGCCCTAGAACACGTTCGAAAATCGATCGAAAATTCTGCCAGTTGCATGCATGGTTTTCCCGCCAAAAATCATTTTTCAAATGTTGAAGATGGTGTCCCCCTAACCAGAACTGGGGTGCGAATAGCAGGTGCCTAACTGAGGTGCCCCTTATCCACAGTGAGGGTGCCTTTAGCAAATGTCCTCCGGGGTGTTCCGAGCAACTTTTTCGAGCCGAATTTTCCACACAAGTTTATTTCTCCAAAAACACCTATACATACACAAAAACACCATAATAAGTACAAAAATCGAGACTCACAATAGAGACACTGAGGACAATTCAGACACAAAAATGTGTCATCAAATACCCCCAAACTTATTATTTGCTAGTCCCGAGCAAATCTAATCTAGAAAATAAAATGTCTACACTTAGCACGTGCAGCAAGCCGTTAAACCGCTAGGTGGCCCTAGTGGCGGAGTGTTGTCTCCGGAGGGTTTACCAGAGGTGTACCCACAAAACCTTTTACTCCAGACCCTAGCTATTTACGCAGAATCTTGGAAGGCACTAAAGAATCTCCTTGGTTGGCATACTTATTAACTACATGAGGAAGTACCCTGATGCGAAATTCCAATTGCTGTACACGAGTTTGCACTCAAGCATACTAAAATTCATATAAATTGACAGTGCTCTACTCAGATAGTTTCTGGACATCATAAACAAGAGTCAACCAATCACAAAGATTAAGAAGAGAAAAACGTGGATGATGTTGGCTAGGGTGAACCTATCCTAACGGACTGAGATACTGGTCTTGGACTAATATCAACACATTGGCATATACAAGGGGACCAGTGGTCGATAATCCTAACTCTAGGTCAACTCAGCTGGCATATACAAGGGTACCAGTGGTCGACTTTATTGTATTTATTCCGTTTGGTCTAGTGGTTTGGTCTCAATTTTTTTTTTTTTTTTTTTTTTTTTAAATGAAAAATATATTTATTAATCATCATCACCAACAAGGAGTTTACAACTATTGGATGGAAGCCTGGAAACAAGCTGCGCTCCAATCCCTTTATTAAGAACCGCACCTATCCTATGAAAAAGAAAATCTCCAATATGAACATTCTCATCATGACTAGCCATATAGTTTCACAACCTCTTCAGGAACTCCTCGGTATCACTCCCCAAACCACCTAAGGTTGTGAAAGCAAGAACCCCAAACCCCAGCTTCTGAGACTTGCATTTCTCTAAATACTTAGACCTTTTTTTTCCACCGCAGTATCCATAGCCCGCCCAAGATCAAAATTACGCTCCCAAGTGCCAGTGAAGGGGGAAACAACCGTGACATCTAAGCACATATCGCAACCATTATCCCATCCATACACAAGGATATCCGCTGGTAGTAAAGCCGAACCATCATCCGAAAGGAGCCCCAAGTCCACTTCCTTTCCAGCTGGAACACTCCCACGATAGCAAATGTCTGCAAAGGTATCACGCATTAGGTCATGCCTATATTTGATCCCAATCCCTTGCTTGCAATGCAAGGCATGATCCCCAAAGATATCCATTCCAGCACCACAAATAGAGCACAAGTCTCCATTTTCGAAGAGGGGAATCCCGAGCCTGTACTGCAAAACCGCACGAAACTGCCTGGCACCAATTGTCTGATTAAGCCCGTCAATAGGCATTGCCAACAAGAAATCTTGAGCATGGATAACTCTGTTACTCTGCCAGAGGGATGAATCACGCTTCAACATGTTGAACTGGATTGGTATGTTCTTCTTCACAACATCAAAATATTTTACTGCCAAAGAGCTCATAGAGTGGGGAGAAGTATCATCAATGCGTAAAAATGAATCACCAATACCACATACCTGTTTGAAGTGTGTCAAAGCATACTCAAAACTGGAGCTTGGGCCCGAGATCCAAGAGTGTCTCAGAATGGTCCCCTGCTGAGATCTCGTCTGAAAACAAGAAGCCACGTAACAATACTGCTTCGTGTCCTCCATAGTGTATACCCCCAAACCACCGTCCTTAATGGGAAGTGTAACTAGCCTCTGCTGCAACAAACCAAAACCTGGCCCATCCCCCGTAACCAAGTGTCTAAGAAATTGTCTAAGATGGTCATCAAAAACCACCTGTGCCTCGTCCAAAAACTCAGGTTTAGTAGTACGCATGGAAAAATATAACCTAGAGACACCAGAACAATTTCTTAGCAAAAGCAACTCCCCTTGTGGGTCCTTTAGCCTCATCACCGCCTCCATCAAAGCAATAGTCTTTTGTACCCTCTTGACAACCATGTTTCTGCAAAACTGGGGATCCCTGCTAACAGGCCCACCTAATAACTTAACACCATCGGAGGGACGATGCAAGTTAGGTGGGAAAACACCATCAACTAATCCCCTACTATCAACCGAAGGCCAGAAAAGCTCCGACTTAGAAACATTGAGACGCAACCCCAAGTCAACACCTTCCTGCTGAATAATATCCAAGGCGTTATCTACCATCAGAGTATCTCCGACTATGGTTCCATCATCTAAATACCAAGCCTGGAGATCCAAGGTGCACCTCTCAGCGATCATATGTATGAGGGGGTACAGTGTCAAAGCGAATAACATTGGGCCGAGAGGATCCCCCTGTTGGACTCCTTGAGCAGAGGAGAGAGTGTTATCTAAATAATATAGTCTAGCAGGAGACGCATAACAAAACTCCACCCACCTCGAGATTGAAGGACAATGCTTCCTAACCTCACTAATCATAGCAGTCCTACTTACCAGGTTTAAGGCGTTAGAGAAGTCCACCAGAAGCATAGCCATGGAAGTAGAGTCTCCCTTGACTTCTAAGAGACGATTGACTGCATGAAGGATGGCCTCACCACCGCAAGGCACCCCTACGCCAAACTGGTAGTCACCAAGATAACTACCCATTTCCTTACCAACATGAGAAGCAGCTACTTTGGAAACCAGACGTCTCCATATAGTTCCCACGGCAATCGGACAGATGCCCCCATTAGGTTTAACAAGAGGTGTGAGAGGAGCCGAAGCAATAAACTCACCTAGTGCTTGCGGACAACCCCCTGAGAGCCAAATGTTCACAAGGTCCGAAATGGAAGTAAGGATCTCACCTGAAACAGCTGCTGCAGCCCTTCCCAAAGCATCAATAAGGTGTTGGGCCCGAAGACCATCTCTTCCGCACGAAGTCCCTCTAGGAAAACTTTCCATCTTGTCCAAGACCAAATCTTTAGATGCGACGAAGGGTGCATGGGAAAATGATATGGGAGATATCATTGGGGGTGGCGTGTATGGATGCATAGCTTGCAGCTCAAACAAGGTAGCTTCGTCAGGAGAAGCAACACCACTCGAAGTCAAAGTGCGAATCGCAGCCGTATATAAGCCGTTACTCAATTTCCTACGGCATACCTGGAGATTAGCCTTTTCCAAAACCTCTACTGTCTTAGCACGAGGTGACCTCTTCTTGTCCTTAGCCCTTAGCTTCTGTATATCCTCCTGATCTACCAAAGCAGCTTGGGCCAAAGACGCACAACCATCCGTTTCCGACCATTGCTTCAAAGCCGAGAGGATCGTCGCCACTTGCAACCTCTTCCTAGTGCCTGAGCGTTCTTATTTGCTGCATGTGGGTATGTAATTCCGCAGCGTACACACAGGAAAAATCAAGAGCTTAATCCAAGAGGAGATATACGCGGGGTCACGAACTACTCTCTGGATTTCCGCAGAAAAATCTCTAGCAAAACTGAGCTTGCATTTAGCGGGAACGCTGCTGACAGTTGAGATTTGGGAGCGTAGTATCCTGTCAAGCAGATCAAGATCAATCGGAGGGAGAGCAGATGCCCCGGAAACTCCAACCAAGTTAGGAGCACCATCGTCAACAGTAAGGGCAGCAGGTCTTGGAATACCATGAATAAGGAAGTCGACAGTCCTCCCTTTCAACGGACACTGCGTTTCAACACCTTGGTGCATGGCATACTTCTTCTTCCAACCATGGATAAGCATACAATGGTGACAAAGCCACATTTGCATACCTTGCAGTGACGTCTCCCAGGCATGGTACACCGCCAATTCATTCTTGATTCTCAAACGACATTTTTCTTTTGCTTCTTCCGTTGGGTAATGTTTGTCTCTGAGATGCGTGAGAAGGTAACCCTTGATGTAACCCCTCCCTCCCACGCCATTTCTGCAACCATCTAACCCTGCAAAGGGGCATTGGTGAAATTCCGAGTCGACGACATTAGACGTCAAACCTGAACAGCCTATATTGTACGCTGGTGGGGTTGCAGAAAAAGCCGATAATTAAACTGAAGTTGTAGCTATAGAAACGGAACAAACAGCATCCATGCACGCAGATGGGTTTGCAGAGAATTGAATAGATGCAATGATGGGAGCATGCTGTGATGTAGCGGTCTCAGGAGCTGTAACACTGGCTGCATCGATGGTGGCGTGCTGTGGTGTTGTAGTCTCTGGATAAGGTGGTGGTCTGGGTGCGACTGAAGGAGTTGCAGATAATTGAATCGCATCAGAAGCAGTAACCCTAGACCTAGAAGCAGCGGGGGATGATCTTGATGTAGCAACGAGGGGTGCAGAAGATTGAGAACCCGGAGCTATGGAATCCCTAGAAACCCTAGAACGAGTACCTAACATCACAGCTAAGAAACCAACAGCGTACTGGATTGGTGCATGGAGAAGAGAAATCCGAGAAAAGAAGAGACGGATAGAAGATTAAAGAGGAACAGGGTGATCAATAGAAACCCAAATTCCCTCCCAAAATCCCATCCGCCATGGAAAAGCTGCTCCGGCTCTTTTTTGTCTCTCCGGCTCTTTTTTTTTTTTTTTTTTTTTTTGAGTATCTCAACCACTCTATTCCACCCTAGCAATGGTAAAAAGAAAAATAAAAGAAGTGATCAGGATTCTTTCGATGTTTCCATCACGAGGATATGGCGAAACTACCATGTTTTCTAACACCTGAGCTCTGTGCTTTTATGAATAGACTCTTTAGATATTTCCATCTAATCAGATTGGTTCCTCAACTCCTACAACCAAAATGCTGCCATCCACTTAGATTGGTTAGTGCCATCCTTAATAAACATAAATTTCTAGGCTCTGGAGTTTATTTATTGCAACTAAAAAGTTTCTCCCATACCCCCAAACTTAAATCTAACATTGTCCTCAATGTTCTAAAGATGAAGTTAAAAACATGAACAAGGAGAAATTGTTACCATTTGAAGCAAAAGAGTTAAGGAAAGATATTACCGTGTTGCATGAGATTGGGTTACCTCCCAAGAAGTGCTAAGTTTAAAGTCTTCATCCAGACTTAGGAAAGATTAGTCAACTCGAACCATAAAGTAACAGTCGAAATAATTGCGGGTCTTCAAAACTAAATAGAGCTGACCAAAGGAAACTGCAATGAACCAAGAAAACTAAATAGACTAGCAAGCCCTTACTTAGTTTCCTGATTAAGAAATTTATATCTAATTGTGGTTCAGGTTCAGTTTCTATGAAAGGGTCTAAATAGAAAATTTTCATTGGCTGCGTTTCTTCATAGGTGGGATCTGAATCATTAGGTCCTAGAGTCTGGAAAAACTCAAATATGATCTTAGAAGCGCACAATAATAACCTAAATAACTGAGGATCCTCTAAGTCAATCAGATTTGACTCACACAACTGACCACAGTAGAGGTCATTCTTAAGCAAATGTGTCGACCCTAATTTCCTAAAGTAATTAGGTTTAGTCTCAAAACTTAATAAATGACACATCTGAAATTCATATGTTCCCACAACTGGAAGGAAGGTTTTTGGTGGGAAAACAAAGTCAATCATGGTATCATAGCCTAGGTTAACCACATCAACCAGAGGATGGGTTTCTAACAACTGAACTTCTTTATGGACATAACTAGGTTCAGGAAAAAGTGTATGAAGATAATCTTTTAAAATGGTTGAGGCACATATGTCAAGTCCCAAGTTAGGGACCTTTCTAAGAGTTAAGGCACATGGAGAATGATAATCACCCCCAAACTTAGAGTTTTCAGCGTCTCTAGAAAGACTAGTCATAACTTCCCTAATTTCAAGGTCATCTGATTCCTGAAAATGGTCAATTGATTCTTCTAAGTCAGGTACATCCTCTCTCATCTCTACGAGTTCATTTTCTTTTTCTAAGTTTATTGTTTCTAAATCGCCAGACACAAAACAAACTCGTTCCTCTAAACCATCATTGGCTTCGCAATCAAAAGGAAATACTACATCGTCTAAAACGGGGATATCTCTAATCAAATCCTCATCCTTTTGAATAGGTGAATAATTATTAAAATTATTTGGATTTGAACCATAAATATTACTATCATTATTAAGCTCATTTGGAGTAACAAATTCCTGATCACTATGCCTACTCATTTCAAATTCTCCATCAACACTATCCTCATCATAATCATCATTATAATAATATGAAAATGGTTGAACCTCATCTAAAGAATTAGTGTCTCCAATTCGATCCTCATCATCTTGATTAGGTGAATAGTAGTTATCCTCATTTTCAAGGGTGAAACTGGGAACACTATGTTGGAAATTCATATTATCTCGAGAAATTCTTTCGTTTGTCTCAGCTATCCGCTTGAGGGTATCTTCTAAAGAAGGTGTAGGAACAAACGGATCATAAAAAGGACTACTTTTTAAAAGTTTGATTGTATCCTCTAGTGACGAAGAACTATTATTATAATCTTCTTGCTCATAAGATTGATGCACGTGTGGATAGTAATTGGGCTCACCATGGTATGACCCATAACCTTCAAAAGATTGGCGTTCCCAACCACTATTCACACTAGAGTAATGTCCATATTGTTCAGTTGGATAATCATATTCATTGTGATGGCTATTATAATACCAATTTGACATCCTAACTGCAAGGGAATTCTACACAAACACAAACAAGGCTGACTCGACCACAACAAACCTACTGTTTTCTAGCAAACAAAAAGCATGATGGCTCCACTTAGATTGTTTCTAGACCAGCTTCTATTCTTTCGAAAAGGAATTCGTTACAATCTGAGCAAACCCCTCTGGAATCAATCCGAGTTTAAATAAGTTGAATAGAGGCGAGGAAAGCTGCTGGAGCTTTGATACCCAAGGCCTCACCGCATTACAGGGCGGCGCAGTCACGCATTCAACTCTCAGAAACCCTCATGAACTTCAGAGCATGCTCAAAAGAGTAACCAATATTTTTCGAACGACTTTCCTATTAAGCTCGTTACCCTATCGGTCTCGTTCTAGTCAGTATTTTAGTCTTAGGTTCGCGTTTGGTATCGTTCTCCTAAGGCGGGCAAGAAGAGAACGGTGATGAAATCCGAACCCTTATCTTGTATGGCCAGTCCTTGCCATTTACTAGGAAATTAAAGCGACCGTTTTCAAAACCTCAACATATATGCAAACGAAATCATCCAGTAAACCCGCTGACAGGGGATTCGCGGGTGTTTAGAATTCTTACCTCCCGTTCCAGACGGGGGATGAACCGTTGAAGTCGACTCGGGCCACGACTCCTATGTCATGTACGAACCCGAGGGGCCGAGACGATATTGTAATCGTCGTCCTTCCCTGTGCAGTTTATATTTAACCCAACCCTTCCGTAGGGTTTAAAAATAAAAGAATGTTCAAGTCCAAAGTCCAAAAAGTAAAGTGCAAAAATAAATATAAAATTACAAAAATAGAGAAATCCTAATACAATCTAAAAAAATAAACTTTTTTTTTTCTCTCTTTTTATAATAATAAAAAAAAAATCTTCTTCTTTCGCTCCTTTCGCTTTGCCTTTTACTCCAAGTCTTTAAATATTCACCAAAAGCTTTGGCACAATTTTCTTTCGCTCTGAATTCCAAATTCTGTATGGAAAAGACAACAACCCAAAAACGTAAAGAAGAACAAAAAAAAAAAAAAGTCTAAAAACTCTAGCCTAAAGACAAGCTCCGTGTCGACGGCGCCAAAAATTGATGGTATTTATCAATGATAGTTGTAGTAAAGAGTTCGTTGGACTTGTGAAAGCAATAGAGTTCTAGACTTAATAAAACTAAAATAAGATAGAAATATATATACAAAAATTGTCATAGGATGAAGAGATGTAATGGGACTCAAGATTCGGCCAAACTCACAACAAAAGGTTCAAAAATTAATTCTTTTAACAATTATCGCTCAACAAATAAAAACCTGGACTCTTATTTTGCCAAACTAGATCCTCAAAACATTAATTGTATCCCCTAAGCATAGATTATCTTAATACAAAGCATAACCTATCTAATTGAATCACAACTAATTTTATCGAATCATAAATCAATTTAAAATAATGCAAAAGTCATAAAAGGAATTAAATAATTTTACCCATGTTGAATTTCGTCTCCTCCATCGACCCAGTGTTGGGGTTTAGCTATTCATGTTGGAAAACCTCTCAAAATATTTCATTGATGCTCAAAAGTGTTTTACAATGAAGAGAAAGACAAGAAAATGGTATAAAACTGAACTCTGCGACCCACAGAAGGCGTCTGAAACAACGACACAGCTGAAATGCTGATGTCGTTGTACACCTACGACCCACAGCTACGACTCGTTGTTGTCAGTCTTTTTCGCTGTGTAGAAACGACTGTTCCTGTTGGTCTGTTCTTCAAGTTCTTCATCAGCAGTAGCAGCAGAAACAGAGTTTCATCAACTCTTGATTTCTGCTTCTCTGGACCTTCTCTCGACCCCAAACTCCCCCCATAGCGCCTCTACACAACCTAAGAAACTATTTATAACCAAACAGCCCCGAAATATCTCGCCATAACTTCATATAATCCTCCATTATTCGGCATTGAGAGAAAATATTCTCGGGATATTTTCTTCCCTGATTTAACTCTCCACGCGTTAGTATTCTTCCAGCACGCTCCAATTAGATCACACATGCTCCACAAGGTTGCTCGATGCATCAAACACGATCAGAACACACACAAATTCTTCCAGACGCACGTGTTTATCTGTTTTGAGCTCGTGAATTGGCTAGCCAATTATAGCCAAATTTGATCGAACCAAAAGCCCAAAACATGTTTTCTAGGACATAACACAACTTCCTACCAAGAATTAGCCATTTAATCGCCCTAGAACACGTTCGAAAATCGATCGAAAATTCTGCCAGTTGCATGCATGGTTTTCCCGCCAAAAATCGTTTTTCAAATGTTGAAGATGGTGTCCCCCTAACCGGAACTGGGGTGCGAATAGCAGGTGCCTAACTGAGGTGCCCCTTATCCACAGTGAGGGTGCCTTTAGCAAATGTCCTCTGGGGTGTTCCGAGCAACTTTTTCGAGCCGAATTTTCCACACAAGTTTATTTCTCCAAAAACACCTATACATACACAAAAACACCATAATAAGTACAAAAATCGAGACTCACAATAGAGACACTGAGGACAATTCAGACACAAAAATGTGTCATCAAATACCCCCAAACTTATTATTTGCTAGTCCCGAGCAAATCTAATCTAGAAAATAAAATGTCTACACTTAGCACGTGCAAAGAAGTCGTTAAACCGCTAGGTGGCCCTAGTGGCGGAGTGTTGTCTCCGGAGGGTTTACCAGAGGTGTACCCACAAAACCTTTTACTCCAGACCCTAGCTATTTACGCAGAATCTTGGAAGGCACTAAAGAATCTCCTTGGTTGGCATACCCACACCTACATAAAAAATTCAAGATTTCTCAAAATATACTCTGAACTATGAATGTTCGGCAGATAACGAAAATTAAAAATCCTACCGAACCCATTCTTCAGAAAGATCGGCTAACACAAATGCAAAATGTTAAGCCGAATTTGTCACTGAGCAACCAAAGTTTTTTTCTTTCAATAAGTACAATTTGAACAATAAAATCAAATTTAATGAAGATTATTACCTAAAGCATAGTAAAATTTACTTCAATGTTTGTACTCGCCAACCTAGATGCTTGTGCGAGTTGATTGAGTAGGTAGGCAAGTGACGCCGTCCCTGGTCGGTTGTCAGCCGACGCAGAAATAAATTCACTTTCTTACTTCCTAAAACAAAGTAGTATACAATAAGAAAGAGTTCGTATCCATGGAGAGGCTTTTGTTGTTATACAAATTTTCAGTTTCTTAGTAACCAAAGGGGGGATGTTGTTTTATCAAAGCAATAAAAATAAATTGAAAGCAAAGTAATAATAAAAGTAATCAATAAGGAGAAAGTATTGGTCACATGATAGTTTCATTCACAAATACATATTTTCATCAATGACTAGAATTGATATTTAATCTCTCATTTACTAAAAGTCCTAGGATACCTTGATCACAAGAATACCCCGCTAATTCCCTGATTTCATCACAACCACATTAAAAGATGCATATGTGAATTCTTCCTAGAAAGCAACCTAAGGTGTAAAAGCAAATTAGATTTAACTCCCTAGAAGCAATAAGCTATATGGAATAAGACTAATCAAGGCA
This sequence comes from Papaver bracteatum, assembly GCA_023529315.1. Taxonomy (NCBI): domain Eukaryota; kingdom Viridiplantae; phylum Streptophyta; class Magnoliopsida; order Ranunculales; family Papaveraceae; genus Papaver; species Papaver bracteatum. Next base: position 342,868 of record JAJJWX010003982.1, on the reverse strand, counting down.
ATCGAAATGTGTAAAAGCACTAAATCAATTTAACCCAAGTTATGATTCATATGTGACTAGTAGGATATATCTCTACAAGCACTACCCACATTTATGCTACTTAGAATCAGGGATGAACAACGTTTTCGTATTGAAAACCCTAATATAGCTCTAGATATGAAAGCAAATCGGATTGATCCCGGACTCAACCAAATAAACAATCAAATCATATAATCCTTATTAACAATGAATCATAAACAATAAACTTGAGACAAAACTAATTCATTGAATCAAATCTTATTTGTGAAATCCACTTATTATCCCATAACCAATAAAAGGTATTTATCTACTCATGGTTTTTGAACTCAACATAATTATTATTTAAAAATAAATTGAAGAACATAAAAATAAAATGGAAGCAAACCCTAGTCGCTGCTCTCCTCCAAAAACCCAGTAGAAAGATTGTGTGATGTTTTTCAAAAAGAAAAGAAACTTTTCTTTTTATAGCTTTTCCACTTTCCATAATTAGGTCTTCAAAGCCCAAGGTCCATAACTAGAAGTCACCAAGCCCATGAACCAAGTGTGAGAAACCCATTTGAAAATATGTCCCAAAAATATGCTCACCGGAAAACTGTGTTTTTGGCCGGAATATGACCGGAATCCGGCGCCGGAAAGTACCTCCGGTGACAGGCAAAGTCCGCCCGGTCACCAGTCAAACGATCCAACTCGGGTCAACCGACGAGTCATGCCGAGTTAGGGTGAGTCAAGACCGACTCAGCATCTGACTTGGGTGAGTGAGCTAACTGGTCATGCCAAAACCATTTTGCACAGGCTTGGTTTGTTGTCCAGCCATGACGGCTATGTATTCACAGGTGCAGCTTCACTTTGTCCATCCAACCATCTCTAGCTGCATCAGTTCTGTAACTTCACTAGTTAAATACACTGCATTCTCAATTCACTTGCAATCCTTGGCTTCACTATAACTTCCCACAGCTACAGCATCTCCAACTCCAATTGTGCAACAGCAACAGCTCTTAATCTTCACTTCCTTCAGCTACCACTACAATCCCCATGCAGTGCCAATTAAATTTACTAGCACATCTGTTACTTATCTCGCTTGCAATATTGACATGCCCAGTTCAACAGCTCAGTTAAAGCTCTCTGCAACAGCTGCACTCGCTTTTTAATCTTATGCCTCAACTCTGTTATTTTCTGCGACTGCAGTTTCTCCTTGGCTCAATTGATGCACTTCCAACCACCACCTGCAATGCCATTTCCTGCATCTGTAGCGCACACTCGAACTGTGGCTTCATTACCAGCTACAGAGCATACCTAGTTTAACTGCAACATCTCAATTAACATCAGCTGTAGCTCCCTCCATTGCATCACAGCTCATCACAACTGCAACTGTCACCATCACAATCAATTGTCCCAACTACCAACTGCACTAGCTCCACTCCCAGCAGCTCCATTGCAGCCAACGGCAACCGCAACCATTCTTACCATTTCAGTTCAACAATAAGACCACTTCCATCATTTTCAGCTCACAAACATCAATTCAATCACCAACACATCAGTTTCTGCAGCACAGCCATGCTCCTTAGTCACCTGCACTGAACCATAGCAGCTTTGCCAAAGCATTGCACCAGTAACACAAACCCTGCAATGCCCATTTCCTGCAATCTCAACAATTCAACCTCTCAACCTTGAACTGAAGTTTCAGGTTCACCAGAATCTGCAATTCCAGTTGTGCAATAGCAACAACCATTCTCAATTCAACCATTACTACTGGCTCACCACTCAGTCACCCTTGAACAAGCCACTACCAATGAATGGCAAAATCAACCATACCCCATTTGACCTGCAGTTTTACTTTGCAGCTTTACAGTCTCACTGTCATTTAAGCTCAAGCTATTCATATCACCCCAACCAATTGCAAACACCATTAATTCCAAATCCTGCTTCGGATTTAACATCATACTCATACAAGAAGTATCCAAAGGTCCCTGCAATTCATAGCCTCAGCACAGACCAGGCCAAAGGCAAAGCCTGTAATTCACCATTTGCACACAATTCAAATCCACCCTGAACCAACCAATACTGCTCCCCTGTAATTCCAGTTTACTGTACCATAAACTGCAATTCATTCCACCGTTCTAGACCAGCTGCAATTTGAGTAGCAGCACAGAACAAGAGAAAACCCCATTCACTACCTGCCATCAACCCTGGTTCATTTAGCTCATTCCCTTGCCTGCAATAGCTTCAACAACACAGGCACCTCACTGTGAGCCATCACAAATGATTCAACAAGTTCAAACAGACCCCCATCATCTCAGATCCATTTCAAGCACTGCAACAAGCCAATTCAATAACTCCATGACTCTCATTCTGCACTTCAGTTCTATTATCACCATAAATTTCAGATCCATCTCCTCTTCTTTCACAAACCCTTTTCAGAATCTCCATCATTAATTCAATCTCAGCTCCCCTTCTCTCGTAAGACCACCTGCCTCAAACCAAATCAGATTTAATTCCCATTCAAGAGCAAACCCCCCTGAATCATCAACCAATTTCTTCATTCCCATGAACCTAGAGAATTAAAACAAACCCTAACCTTCACTGTAAACTTCTCTTCATCATCAATTCATCCATAGAAACCCTCATTACTACAATACAAAAGCCCCTAAGCAACAAATCCGATGAGAACCCATTAACATCAATATCACCAGAACTTGAAATCACTCAAACTCATCTCAGTAAACAAGCTAGTTCTTCTTGATTTGAACATGGTACACAGCCGTATAACCCTAGTTCTTCCCTTTCTCCCTTATCAGCGCCTCCTTTTTCTCTCAATTCCAGACAAAAAAACATAACAAACGACCCTTCACTCAATTTTAGGTTGTGTAGGAATCAAGGGAAACGGATATATCCACCCAGGTGGAGGGGATAAGGGGCAACCAACCCATACAATGTTTGTCGATTTCAGCTAATTGACAACTCAATTCGACTCAACTGTTAGTTATGCGAATCTGACACTCTGTTCTTCATTTCCTTCTTACACTCCTTAGCCCGCTCCAAATATCGCATGTGAATTCCCTTTTAATCTTTTCTGCTCCAAATGGGCAATTTTTCTTTCTTTTGCTCCAAAGGACTCCATTTCACCTAATCAACTCAAATTCACACATAAGATACATATTTCACAAAATAAATAGCAAAGAAAGCATAAATACTAAATATAAAATTAGGTGTTTTACAACACCTATCAAATTCCCCCACACTTAGACTTTGCTAGTCCTCGAGCAAATCAAACAAAATAATTCTAAAAGATACATACAACTCCCGTGAGCGTTTTTTTAGAGAAATATCCACACAACCTACATTTCCAACTTACAAGTTCTCCGAAAAAATAGTATCCAACGCGCTAAGAAGACATAGAGATTCTACACACTAGTCATAAGAAGTTAGACACATAAATGAACACAATCACATTCTTAAAAGTTGAGAGAGAAATAACCATCCCTTATCGAAAGAAATTCGGGTTCGGAGTGATCAAAAGTCTTGACTCTGCCTCACAAGAAAGGGTTTTATGAAATTGCACTCAATAATAAATAGATCTTTATGGGTCACACATGTGTCCAGGTAGGAATGAAGAGAGAATCCTGCAACACGCTGAATAGTAGGAAGGCAAACCCTCCGAAATGTTTTGAAAACCCACATCTTTTATTCATTTTGAAAACCTTTTTTCTGACGATCTCTTAGAAAGGAAATCAACCACTTAACGAAGGTGGGAATATGCTTACTTACCTCGTTATCCGTTCGGCATGCAGTTAGCACCACTCTCACCGCATCCATAGAAACGTCTTCGGTCTTCAATCTCTGTCTTCATCTTCGGTCTTCAACTCTTGATGATAACTCTTGAACTTCGTAGAATTTTAACAATGTGATTCTTTCCTTTGGCTTTATTGAATGAATACAAAACCAAAAATGAACTAAACAAACCAAAATATGATGCAATGAATAATTTTTTTTTTTTTTTTTTGAGACAAGAGAATATAATACAAATAAAAAAATAAAAATAAAAATGCAAGTACAAATGCCATGGTGTGAGTACTTTACCTCTTGATTCTTCACAACTTGTATGTCTCGATATCATAAACTTCTTGAATTCTCATCTTAAAAATCTTCACTCTTGTACAATAGTCTTCAACTTGTAAAAATTCTGCTCCTTGTCTTGTTGCTATACTTAAATCTGAAATCTGCTCATTTTTGTACCGTTGCTTGTAAACCTAGAACGTCTTCAACTTTCCTTCGAACTTGTGATGCTTCTCTTGTTGATGATGATGGTGTTTCTATGGACCTGTTGGTGTAGAGAGAGATAAAGTGGATGGTGCTAACTGCGAACAAGATTACAAGTGGTATGTAAGTTAGCAATTCGATGTCACCATTCATGATTGATAAAATAGCACTCAAGAGATCAAAATAGTACTTCTATTGGTGGGAGGTTGGGTAGCTCACCATTCTACCCGGATTTTACGTATGGTGACACACACTCTAAAAGCACATATTTAGACAGGTACAAAGAAATGAAGGTCGGTGCCTCTCATGATGTAACATGGGTAGTCTCCACTATAGGGGACCACTACTCTACTACCGAATTCAGTCTGCACCATATTTGCCACTGGCATGGTTAAATCCAACTTTAACTCTCATACAAATAAGAAACCCGATCATATTCTCTGTCATCTCTAAGTTCAGTCACTCTTATGAGAATCTCGATGTAATCTTAGCGACATGGATACTATGTGACTCTAAACTAACTACAAGTTGGAGCTTTTCATGCACTAATTTACATAAAAGTTGAAAATTTTGAAAAAAATTTACAATGCAAATGCTTAACCACTCCCCCACACTTAAACTTTACATTGTCCTCAATGTACATTGAGTCATCCAAAGTAAGTCAAGGTGGGAAATTATGCATGTAAAATGACAAGAAATCAGAAAAATAAAATCAATATAATACAAGAAAAAGCTAAAAACAAAACAAGAAAATGAAAATAAGACAAGAGATACTCATCCTATGGGTTGCCTCCTATTTAGCGCTTGGTTTAAAGTCGTCAGCCCGACTATCTCCTTGCTTTCTATGACTCCTCCAGAGGGAGTGCATCCACAAAATTCGCTCCTTCCACCACTTCGGAAGTGAAATTCTCATAATACGGTTTCAACCAGTGCCCATTAACTTTAAGTTCCTTGCCTGTAGCAATACTACGAATTTCTACTGCACCATGAGAAAGCACATTAGTAACAATCAAAGGTCCCGATCCAACGTGACCTTAATTTACTCGGAAATAAATGCAAGCGAGTATTAAACAAAAGCACTTTCTGCCCAACACAAAATTGTTTTCTAGAAATCATAGTATCATGAAAGGCCTTCGTTTTCTCCTTGTAAATGCGAGAGATTTCAAATGCATCATTGCGAAGCTCTTCTAGCTCTTGGAGTTGTAATTTCCTTTGCTTTCCAGCCCCATCCATCTCCATATTGCATTGCTTTATCACCCAAAACGCCTTATGCTCAATCTCCACGGGTAAGTGACAAGGTTTACCGTACACAAGCCTAAAGGGAGACATCCCAATAGGTGTCTTGTATGCGGTTCTATACGCCCATAAAGCATCATTTAGTCGCAAGCTCCAATCTTTCCTTGTTGGATTTACCATCTTCTCTAGAATGGATTTCACCTCCCGGTTAGAAACCTCGGCTTGTCCATTTGTTTGAGGATGATAAGGTGTTGCAACCTTATGTGACACATTGTACTTTTTCAACAAGCTTTGCAAAGTCCTGTTGTTGAAGTGAGAACCCCCATCGCTAATTATTGGTTTCAGAATTCCAAACCTTGCAAAAATGTTAGCTTGCACAAAATCTGAAACAACCTTGGAATCATTAGTAGGGGTGGCCTTAGCTTCCACCCATTTAGAGACATAATCAACAGCAAGTAAGATGTAAACATTCCCATGAGAGTTGACAAAAGGACCCATAAAATCAATACCCCATACATCAAAAACTTCAATAAATTGAATAAAAGTTTGTGGCATTTGATTTCGGGCACCTAGATTGCCTGTTCTTTGGCACCTATCACAAGTTGTGCAAAATATATGTGCATCCTTAAATAAGGTTGGCCAATAGAAACCGCTTTCAAGTACCTTGTACGCGGTTCTTTTACTTCCAAAATGTCCTCCGCAAGCATAGGAATGACAAGATAGAATTAAACTTAGATTCGGGAACACACCTTCTCATTACTTGGTCGCTGCCATGTTTCCATAAGTATGGATCATCCCATATATATTGGTTTCCTAACCTCTTTAGTTTGTCCCTCTCAGCACGAGCCAAGTTCTTTGGGATTTGTTTAGTTACCAAGTAATTCAGAATGTCAGCATACCATGGTTCTCCAACGGCAATTGAGAATAGTTGCTCATCCGGGAAACTTTCACGCAATGGGATAGATTCCTTGTCCACAGCAAGACGGCTCAAGTGATCCGAAACGGTGTTCTCAATTCCTTTCTTGTCCTTGATTTCAATATCAAACTCTTGCAAGAGTAAAATCCAGCGTATGAGCCTTGGTTTCTCTTCTTTCTTCATTAGCAAGTACCTAAGAGCTGTATGGTCAGAATAAACAACAACTTTTGTACCAGTTAGATAAGAGCAAAATTTCTCCAATGCAAATACAATAGCTAAAAACTCTTTTTCAGTGGTTGTGTAGTTTTGTTGGGCTTCATTTAACGTTCTAGAAGCATAATAAATGGCATGAGGTATCATCCCCACACGCTGCCTAAGCACCGCACCAACCGCGTAGTCACTAGCATCACACATTAGCTCAAAAGTCTTGCTCCAATCCGGTGGTTTAATGATAGGGGCTGAAATCCAAAGTTCTTTCAAACGATTGAATGCCGCCATAAACTTCTCATCAAAGTTAAAAACCACATCTTTTTGCAATAAGTTTCAAAGTGGTGATGCTATCTTGGAAAAATCCTTGATAAATCTACGATAGAAACCTGCATGACCAAGAAAAGAGCGTATCTCCCTCACCGTAGTAGGAGGGGTTAGAGCACGAATAAGGTCTATCTTAGATTTATCAACTTCCAAGCCCTTAGAAGATATAATATGGCCTAAAACTATGCCATGAGTTACCATGAAATGGCACTTCTCCCAATTAAGCATAAGGTTTGTTTCAACACATCGTTCAAGGATTAGAGATAAGTTGTTCAAACAAAGGTCAAATGAATCACCAAAGACACTAAAGTCATCCATAAACACTTCAATGATGTTTTCAACATACTCGGAAAAGATACTCACCATACACCTTTGAAAGGTAGCTGGAGCATTGCATAAGCCAAAAGGCATCCTTCTATAAGCAAAAGTACCGAACGGACAAGTGAAAGTGGTTTTCTCTTGGTCCTCCGGTGCTATCACAATCTGATTATACCCTGAATAACCATCAAGGAAACAATAATAAGCAAGTCCAGCTAAACATTCAAGCATTTGATCAATAAAGGGTAAAGGAAAAATGATCCTTCCTAGTAGTAACATTCAACTTTCTATAATCAATACAAACCCTCCAACCGGTTTGCACACGAGTTGGGACAAGTTCGTTCTCATCATTCTCTACCACCGTTACCCCTGATTTCTTTGGTACAACTTGTACCGGGCTCACCCATTTGTTATCGGATATGGGGTAGATAACACCCACTTCCAAAAGCTTGAGTATCTCCTTTTTCACAACTTCCATCATGAGAGGGTTCAAATGACGCTGCGATTCCCTTGTAGGCTTTGCATCGTCCTCCAAACGAATCTTATGCATACAAACGGCAGGGCTTATACCCTCGATATCAGCGATTGTCCATCCTATGGCCGTCTTGTGCTTCCTTAACACCCTTAAAAGTTTTTGCTCCTGTAATTCACTAAGCTCGTTAGAAACAATCACAGGTAACTCTTCATTGTCACCCAAGTACAAGTACTTTAAGTGACTTGGAAGAGGTTTCAATTCCAACTTTGGAGATTTAACAATAGAAGGTAAAAGCTTTTCATCACTGCATGGTAAAGAAATAAAAGAGATATTATGAGTTTCCGGACATCCTTGTAGTGAGTTGAGATCACCAAGGGCTTCCTTAACTTCATTACCACACTCTACTCCATCATCCATGGATGTAGTTAAAACAGTTTCCAAAGCATCATCACCATTTAATTCAAACACTTTTTGCGACAATGCATCCATAACATCAACGGAGAAACAAGAGTGGACATCACTAGGATATCTCATCGTCTCGAAAATGTTGAAACATATTATTTCTCCGCTAAACTCCATAGTCAACGTTCCCTTGTCTACATCAATGATCGTCTTAGCCGTTTTCATGAACGGACGTCCAAGTAGCAATGGAAGAGACGAGTCCGGTGCACCTTCATCCATCTCTAACACACAAAAGTCAGCTGGAAATACAAGTTGATTAACCCTGTACAAGAACATCCTCAACAATACCCATTGGGTAGACATTAGAGCGATCGGCTAATTGCAACACAATTTCAGCCTTTTTCAAAGGACCTAGATTAAGTGAATTATACATGGATGCCGGCATAACATTAACGGATGCACCTAAGTCTAACATTGCTTTGTTAAAAGTGGTGTTACCAATTGTGACGGGAATGTCAAAGCTACTGATCCTTGCATTTCAGTGGGAGTTTGTGTTGTAAGATTGCCGAAGAATTCTCCCCCACACTTAGCACTTCATTACCTTTAAGCCTTTGCTTGTTGGTACACAAGTCCTTCAACACTTTCACATACTTGGGAACTTGCTTGATAGCATGAATGAGTGGTATATTCACATGAATCTTCTTAATAACATCTAAAATCTCCTTTTCTAGTTCCGCCTTCCTAGAACTTGCAAATCTGTGAGGAAAAGGTATAGGAGGAACATAAGTAGGAATAGGAGTTTTAGAGTTAGGAATAGGTACCTCGGGTGTTTGGGGAATTTCATCCCTCTTTTCCTCCAAAACCGGCTCCTTTGGAACTTCCTCTTCACCCAAATCAGCAACCTTGGGTTGCTCAAGTTGTGTACCACTTCTCAACGTAATAGCATTAACACCCTCCTTTGGGTTGATAGGTTGAGAAGGGAGTCTCCCACTATTTTGAGCTTTCAACTTGTTGATATCAATTGCCATGGAGCCCACTTGAGTCTTTAAATTCTTAATCACACTCTTGGTTTCTTGTTGGCTCTCCTTGAACATGGTAGAAATACCTTGCATCATTGTTTGTAACTTTGCATCAATATCGGAACCTTGATTTTGCACCGATTGTTGTGGTTGCTGAAATTGCTGCTGTTGTTGTTGAAATTGTTGCTGTTGAGGTTGAAATTGTTGTTGTTGCAGTTGAAATTGTTGTTGTTGTTGCGGTTGAAATCCACTCGGACGCTTGAAGGTAGGTTGTTGGACCGCACCTTGCTTGTTGGCATAGCTGAAATTTGGATGATCTCTCCATCCCGGATTGTAGGTGTTGGAATAGGGATCATACCGTCTTGGTTGGTTTGGAAAAACCGCATTAGCTTGCTCCAACTCTTCACCATACGAAGGTAATATAACCGCAGCCATCTTTTGCATCATGTGCTCCATATTGTCCATCTTTTGATCACGGTGTGATGATGATGAATCGCTAACTTCATGCACTCCTCTAATCATTGGTTCACCTCTTGTGTAGAATTGTTGCGAGTTTGCAGCCATGCTTTCAATCAACTCGGCAGCTTGGGCCACCATCTTGTTCACTAGTGCACCACCACCCGCTGCATCTAGAAGATTATCTATCACTTGATTTGAGACCTTCATAGAAGTACTGGATTATCATAGCATCGCTGAATTGATGGCGAGGACAGCTTGCCACCAATCTCTTGTATCGCTCCCAACATTCATACAAAGACTCTCCCGCATGTTGCTTTATTCCGCAAATATCTTTGCGAATTTGAGTGGCCATCGACGCAGGAAAATACCTCTTTAGAAAGATTTTCTTCAATCCGTTCCATGTAGTGACACTTCCGGCCGGCAAACAATACAACCAATCCTTAGCGCTGTCCACCATAGAAAATGGAAAAACTTTCATCATTGCACCATCGCATCGGTCTCCGCTGGAAGCATAGCCTTGACAATGGTATAGAACTCCATAAGATGATTATTTGGATCTTCATTCGCCATACCATGAAACTTTGGAAACTCTCTAAGCAATCCAGGCTTGATCTCGAAGGTTGAGTTGGTTTGAATACACCACCGTTCTGCATCAAGCCTATGAGACGCCAAATCCTTGAGTGTACGATTTGCGTCTTCCATTGCTTCTTCTTCTTCAACTAGTGGTTCTTCTACAAATGGAACCTCTAGTTCTTCTTCTAGTTGTAACTCTTCTTCCACTTCTCGATGAAGAGCTCCGTGTTCTACTTCCAAGACTTGTTCTTCCGTTGTGTCTTGACTTGGTTGGAGTATTGTGCCTCTTCGAGTAGCTATCCCGCACCTTGGATAATTCCAATCTTTAGAAGCCAGGGATTAGTACCTGAAAAACAATTCTCACAAACAAGTAAGAAACAAGACAAGAAACGGAAAGCAAATATGCAAGCAGAAAAATGATAAAAAGAAACTAAAAACTTAATAGCAAGCCGTTTGCCTCCCCGGCAACGGCGCCAAAATCTGGTCGGTTGTCAGCCGACGCAGAAATAAATTCACTTTCTTACTTCCTAAAATAAAGTAGTATACAATAAGAAAGAGTTCGTATCCACGGAGAGGCTTTTGTTGTTATACAAATTTTCAGTTTCTTAGTAACCAAAGGGGGGATGTTGTTTTATCAAAGCAATAAAAATAAATTGAAAGCAAAGTAATAATAAAAGTAATCAATAAGGAGAAATTATTGGTCACGGGATAGTTTCATTCACAATTACATATTTTCATCAATGACTAGAATTGATATTTAATCTCTCATTTACTAAAAGTCCTAGGATACCTTGATCGCAAGAATACCCCGCTAATTCCCTGATTTCATCACAACCACATTAAAAGATGCATATGTGAATTCTTCCTAGAAAGCAACCTAAGGTGTAAAAGAAAATTAGATTTAACTCCCTAGAAGCAATAAGCTATATGGAATAAGACTAATCAAGGCAATCAAAATGTGTAAAAGCACTAAATCAATTTAACCCAAGTTATGATTCATATGTGACTAGTAGGATATATCTCTACAAGCACTACCCACATTTATGCTACTTAGAATCAGGGATGAACAACGTTTTCGTATTGAAAACCCTAATATAGCTCTAGTTATGAAAGCAAATCGGATTGATCCCGGACTCAACCAAATAAACAATCAAATCATATAATCCTTATTAACAATGAATCATAAACAATAAACTTGAGACAAAACTAATTCATTGAATCAAATCTTATTTGTGAAATCCACTTATTATCCCATAACCAATAAAAGGTATTTATCTACTCAAGGTTTTTGAACTCAACATAATTATTATTTAAAAATAAATTGAAGAACATAAAAATAAAATGGAAGCAAACCCTAGTCGCTGCTCTCCTCCAAAAACCCAGTATAAAGATTGTGTGATGTTTTTCAAAAAGAATAGAAACTTTTCTTTTTATAGCTTTTCCATTTTCCATAATTAGGTCTTCAAATCCCAAGGTCCATAACTAGAAGTCACCAAGCCCATGAACCAAGTGTGAGAAACCCATTTGAAAATATGTCCCAAAAATATGCTCGCCGGAAAACTGTGTTTCTGGCCAGAATATGGCCGGAATCCGGCGACAGGCAAAGTCCGCCCGGTCACCAGTCAAACGATCCTACTCGGGTCAACCGATACAACTCGGGTCAACCTCCGAGTCATGCCGAGTTAGGGTGAGTCAAGACCGACTCATCATCTGACTTGGCTGAGTGAGCTAACTGGTCATGCCAAAACCATTTTGCACAGGCTTGGTTTGTTGTCCAGCCATGACGGATGTGTATTCACAGGTGCAGCTTCACTTTGTCCATCAAACCATCTCTAGCTGCATCAGTTCTGTAACTTCACTAGTTAAATACACTGCATTCTCAATTCACTTGCAATCCTTGGCTTCACTATAACTTCCCACAGCTACAACATCTCCAACTCCAATTGTGCAACAACAACATCTCTTAATCTTCACTTCCTTCAGCTACCACTACACTCCCCATGCCAGTGCTAATTAAATTTACCAGCACATCTGTTACTTATCTCGCTTGCAATATTGACATGCCCAGTTCAACAGATCAGTTAAAGCTCTCTGCAACAGCTGCACTCGCTTTTTAATCTTATGCCTCAACTCTGTTATTTTCTGCGACTGCAGTTGCTCCTTGGCTCAGTTGATGTACTTCCAACCACCACCTGCAATGCCATTTCCTGCATCTGTAGCGCACACTCGAACTGTGGCTTCATTACCAGCTGCACAACATACCTAGTTTAACTGCAACATCTCAATTAACATCAGCTGTAGCTTCCTCCATTGCATCAAAGCTCATCACAACTGCAACTGTCACCATCACAATCAATTGTCCCAACTACCAACTGCACTAGCTCCACTCCCAGTAGCTCCATTGCAGCCAACGGAAACCGCAGCCATTCTTACCATTTAAGTTCAACAGTAAGACCACTTCCATCATTTTCATCTCACAAACATCAATTCAATCACCAACACATCAGTTTCTGCAGCACAGCCATGCTCCTTAGTCACCTGCACTGAACCATAGCAGCTTTGCCAAAGCATTGCACCAGTAACACAAACCCTGCAATGCCCATTTCCTGCAATCTCAACAATTCAACCTCTCAACCTTGAACTGAAGTTTCAGGTTCACCAGAATCTGCAATTCCAGTTGTGCAACAACAACAACCATTATCAATTCAACCATCACCACTGGCTCACCACTCAGTCACCCTTGAACAAGCCACTACCAATGAATGGAAAAATCAACCATACCCCATTTGACCTGCAGTTTTACTTTGCAGCTTTAAAGTCTCACTGTCATTTAATATCAAGCTATTCATATCACCCCAATTAATTAAAAACACCATTAATTCCATATCCTTCTTCTGATTTAACATCATACTCATACAAGCAGTATCCAAAGGTCCCTGCAATTCATAGCCTCAGCACAGACCAGGCCAAAGGCAAAGCCTGTAATTCACCATTTGCACACAATTCAAATCCACCCTGAACTAACCAATACTGCTCCCCTGTAATTCCAGTTCACTGTACCATAAACTGCAATTCATTCTACCATTCTAGACCAGCTGCAATTTGAGTAGCAGCACAGAACAAGAGAAAACCCCATTCACTACCTGCCATCAACCCTGGTTCGTTTAGCTCATTCCCTTGCCTGCAATAGATTCAACAACACAGGCACCTCACCCGAGCCATCACAGCTGATTCAACAGAAGTTCAAACAGACCCCCATCATCTCAGATCCATTTCAGTACCTGCAACAAGCCAATTCAATAACTCCATGACTCTCATTCTGCAGCTTCAGTTCTATTATCACCATAAATTTCAGATCCATCTCCTCTTCTTTCACAAACCCCTTTCAGAATCTCCATCAGTAATTCAATCTCAGCTCCCCTTCTATGTGTAAGACCACCTGCCTCAAACCAAATCAGATTTAATTCCCATTCAAGAGCAAGCCCCCCTGAATCATAAACCAATTTCTTCATTCCCATGAACCTAGAGAATTAAAACAAACCCTAACCTTCACTGTAAACTTCTCTTCATCATCAATTCATCCACAGAAACCCTCATTACTACAGCACAGAAGCCCCTAAGCAACAAATCCGATGAGAACCCATTAACATCAATATCACCAGAACTTGAAATCACTCAAACTCATCTCAGTAAACAAGCTAGTTCTTCTCGATTTGAACATGGTACACAGCCGTATAACCCTAGTTCTTCCCTTTCTCCCTTATCAGCACCTCCTTTTTCTCTCAATTCCAGACAGAAAAACATAACAAACGACCCTTCACTCAATTTTAGGTTGTGCAGGAATCAAGGGAAACAGATATATCCACCCAGGTGGAGGGGATAAGGGGCAACCAACCCATACAATGTTTGTCGGTTTCATCTAACCGACAACTCAATTCGACTCAACTGTCAGTTATGCGAATCTGACACTTTGTTCTTCATTTCCTTCTTACACTCCTTAGCCCGCTCCAAATATCGCATGTGAATTCCCTTTTAATCTTTTCTGCTCCAAATAGGAAATTTTTCCTTCTTTTGCTCCAAAGGAATCCATTTCCCCTAATCAACTCAAATTCACACATAAGATACATATTTCACAAAATAAATAGCAAAGAAAGCATAAATACTAAATATAAAATTAGGTGTTTTACAACACCTATCAGTCCCCCAAGCATAAGTATTAACCGAGTGAACATCCTTGAAAAATTGGAGATATTGAGCACTCACCTTCCTCAGAAGTGTCTGCAAAGATATCTCTTCCAAGAGTGTACAACATATATGATGTTGCAGTTTGTTTCACTAACTCCTCAGTCATCACCAACTTTCCATCTTTAACCCTGTCCGTTGTTTTCTCAAAATAGGTTTTCAACCTCACCAACTTGAACTTCTTGTTTTTCTTGTTAGGCGCACCTTTATTATCATGGGTAGAAGTGACATCTCTCACAGAACAACAAAACTCTAGTTCGGTTTTCGATTTTGGCCAACCTAGAGTTTCCTAGGCCAACTTATACAACTCATCCCAACTCATATTATAAAACGCGGCATACACGCTTTCGCCGGAGACACTAAGGCCCGTAATCTTAAAAGCATCGTCAAGAGTGATTGTCATCTCGCCAAAAGGGAGATGAAATGTGTAAGTCTCGGGAGCAAATCTCTCGACAAAGGAGGAGGCTATCACTCTATCACATTCCTGATGACCATATTTAATGGCAGGCCATAAACCAGAGGCTTGCACTATAGAAACCACCTCAGGCACCTCTTTAAACAAATCCTAATGTACAGCCCTTTGATGTCTCAAAACTATTACCGCACGACAATGGTCCGGAGTCTCATATATCGTCTTAGACCAAGACTCTCGGTAACCAATCAACACCTTGCCTCCGTCAGATGGAAGACCGTGTGGTAAACCATCAGCTCTTGGATCTATTACATCATCATCATCAGGAATGTGAAACCCAAAAACACGAGGTGTAGCTTCTTGCTTCTCTGGTTGTTGTTGTTGTTGTTGCACTTCTAGAAAAATGATCTACGACTACAGATCTTGTGTAGTTGAGTTAAGGAAAGGCTGGTAAATTTACATACCCATTTAACTCTTATTTTGTGGGACCCCCCAACTTAACCCCAGTTTTAACGGAAGTGTGACTCTTTTGTTAATGCTTTGTAACAGTAGGACCATTTTGCAAACTGGGTCCTAATTGTAGGACTGTTTTATACATTTCCCAAAAAAAAAATTAAAGTTTTAAAAACCCAAAACCCTTCTCTCTCCCTCTTCTTCTCATCTTCTTCTCCAAAATTTCTGAAAATTTCTTTGATTAAGTTCTCGATTAAACACATACATGGAACCTTGTGTTAAGCGATGCCCTAGAAATACGGTGTCGAATCCTTCTCTAGCTTCCGTAGCATCTCAATATAGGGATTTTGAAAAAGATTAAGATGAAGTGGAGACCTGATCGATTGGTGTTGGAGAGGGAGAACTAGAGGATGATTCTTTAAAATTGTACATAGAAAGGTATTTCCCATAAAACTATTGTTTAATTTTGCGTATTTCGTTGATTTATGACTTGTAATCGATGATTCGTCTAGGTTTTTGTTAGTATCAGGTTCATGTTCGGCAGAAATATCGCAGCCGAACTTGGTTTTTTTACACAGATGAAGAACAGTTCAGCTCTAATTTTATACTATTTTGAATATCGTATTATTCGAACTTTATTAGCCTTACCACTGGATACATTGTTCGTCTCATTGTGATAAAGTTCGAATGTGCCAAACCTTTTTATGACCAAGGCTAACATTGTTGGGCATTTTGTTCGGCTCATATTGATAAAAATCGTATGTGCCGAACTTGACACTTTTTATGGCCAATAGCTTCCTCTAAACTTGCCCAGTTATAGGTGAGTTATGAAAATGTGTGGTAGAATCATATTTATTTAATTTGAAAAACTAATTAAGGTTTGTCATTTGTTTTAGCACCCATCCGGGAAAATCAAAGACAAACTTAAAAGGAGAACAATGGAAGTGACTCCTTCTAACTCAAAAACTCCCAAACCTCGAGGTGGTGGCACAAAGAACTTACATGCAGGCAAAGGGGGAATTGACACGACTTTCTCTTTGGCCGTAGAACAAGAGGATAACAATGATGAAGAATAAGGTGAGGAAGGTCAAGCAGAATAAGAACTAGAACAAGAACAAGGACAAGAGAAAGTTGTTAAATCAAGGTAGACAAGTAAGGTTATACGTCCTCGCAGGGATGGTTTTCCCCATGGTCTCCCTGAAGATGGTGGAAGAGTGTTGATTGGATACAAGGAGTCATGGGCCAAGAGAATTTACGAGACTCCGGATCACAGGGATGCAGTCCGCGTACTTAGACACCAAAGCACTGCACATTGGGATATTTTCAAAGAGGCTCCTGGTAGGCTCGGAAAGATACCTACTATTGTGTATACTGCAAGTGCACAGTGTCGAAACGAGACTCTGGAGAGTGTAGAAGTTGATTCTAAATCGATTCTAACCAAAAGGGTTTGATTTTGTCGAATATGATTTTCAAGTGACTTAATAAAAGTAAAAGATGCAAATAACAATATATGTAAACAATGATAATATGGATACTAGGTATTCAAATCCACCAATAACCTATGATATGCATTCAACTTGTAATATTATTCTTGTCCTTATAGTAGATTCAAGTCTAGTATAACTAAGGTGTTTCTCCAATGGATAATTTAATCACAACTAAAGTATTTCTCCAAAGCATTAATTGTCTAATTAAGCACAACTAATCTAAAGATCAATATTTGGTTAAGCATGAGTTGTAGCATAATCAACATAGAGATATTCTAACTACAACGGATACATGGCATACATTGTGAGAGCAAGATGTTGAAAAACTTGGATTAAATTATATCTTTAAACAATTCTAAACTTTCAAGAACAAGATACAAGATATGAATACATACCAATGAGATTAGGGCTTCATCTAAAACCCTAGTAAATGAAACTAGAACATGAAGAACATTACAACAAAACTTAAATTTGATAAACTAACATGAACAAGCTATTCTTGGATGGTTTTTCAACACAACAACCTCTCTATTTATACACAAAATTCCCTCAAGCACTTGGATCCGAATTTTGGCACTCATGTTTTCTTAATTGGATATTTTGGTTGTGAAACAAATTGGGAGTGATTGAGTGAGAGAATGGGGGTGAGGTGGATGTTTTGGAAAGAATCTGGGGGTGAGGTGGATGTTTTGGAAAGAATCAATGGGGTGAGGTGGATGTTTTGG
The DNA here is from genome assembly GCA_023529315.1 of Papaver bracteatum. Taxonomy (NCBI): domain Eukaryota; kingdom Viridiplantae; phylum Streptophyta; class Magnoliopsida; order Ranunculales; family Papaveraceae; genus Papaver; species Papaver bracteatum. The sequence goes on along the minus strand of JAJJWX010003982.1, from coordinate 325,342 downwards.
AAAGAATCCAATGGGGGTGAGGTGGAAATGGTTTCCACCGATGCGCGAGCGGGTTGCAACGCTTCCAACTTTCTTCTCTTTTTGTCTTCTCAATTCTTCCAAGCTTTATTTAGTACTTAAAAACACAAAATTAATTAATACAAATATTTATTCTTGGGTAAAAATGCCGAATTTGGGATAATATATGACTTTGAAAGCGCGAAAGATGAGTTAAGTGCCAATGAAAAGGTGTATGAATATGCAATATTTGGCACTCATCAAATACCCCCAAACCTGAATTTTACTTGTCCTCATGAAACAGAAATCCAGAATCCTAACTATACCACTGTCGCTGGTCTCTCCGAATGCATTTAGCGTATGCACTAAGCCTTTAAACCCTAGGTGTCCTTGAAAGTGGACGAGTTGTAGTCTCGTGAGGGCCTACCAAAGAAGTACCCACAAACCCTTCTCCAATATCGAGCATCCATAGAAATGTCTTTGTCTTCGGTCTTCAACTGAGATGATGAACAAAAATTTTGATTTTTGATTTTTTTTTTGTTTAATAAAAGACTAATTTGATTTTTTTAATAAAAGACTAAAAACTCTATATGCAAAACACACCCCAAACCTAAATCTAACATTGTCCTCAATGTTTCAAAAGATGATAACACATATCAAGAGAACAAGGTAGAAGATTTAAAGGAAAGAGATTACCCGATGCAAAAGGGTGGTGCTAACCATAATTGAATGAATGCTTTGAAAGCAAATAATATGAGCGCAAGACAAAAAGTTTGGTTAGCACACAAATATATCAACAAGATTTAAAATTTTACCTACTAGATTATACAATGATGACTCACCATGTACCAACAATCTAAAAAGTTGAATAAATCCCTAGATTAGGTACTCTTAGAAAAGTAGGTTTAACAATAACTTTACAAACCAAATCTAGTTTGGGTGCAAGATTACCAGTTTGTGACATGGGCGGGGAGGTAGGCACATCATTATTAGGCACATCTATAACTCCTAAATCATTTGAACTAGAACAAGAACAAGGACAAGAGAAAGTTGTTAAATCAAGGTAGACAAGTAAGCACATTCCTCATCCGGATAATGTTATACGTCCTCCCAGGGATGAATTTCCCCATGGTCTCCTGAAGATGGTGGAAGAGTGTTGATTGGATACAAGGAGTCATGGGCCAAGAGAATTTACTTTAGACTCAAGGATCATACCAATGGATGCATCTCCCTAGTAAATGAAACTAGAACACTTAGACACCAAAACTTAAATTTGATAAACTAACATGAACAAGCATTCTTGGGATATTTTCAAAGAGGCTCACTCGAGGTGGTGGCTTTAGTAGAGAATGGGGGTGAGGTGGATGTTTGGAAAGAATCAAGGATCTGGTTTATGGTCTGCTATTTTCTATGCATAAGAGGAATTTGATGCAGTTACAAACTCAGCCATTTGTGAGAGATTATGTCCGGAGACTTACACATTTCATCTCCCCTTTGGCGAGATGTCAATTACTCCAGATGATGCACAGAATATTAGTGGTCTTAGAACGCATGGGAAAAATGTGTACTCAGCTGTTTATGAAATGACTTGGGATGAGTTGTATTTACATTCTGAGGAAACTATTGGTTGGCCAAAAGACAAAACAGAATTGGAGTTTGCCTGTGCTGCTAAAGAGGTGAAGTTTGTGGATTCTATCACAAAGAAGTTGAAGAAAATCAAGTTGACCGCTTTGAAAAAGTGTTTTGGAGACACAAAGGAGAAAACTTCAAAGGGGGAGTTGGTTATGGACGAGGTCACAGCTAATCGCACTGCTACCGCATATTTGTTGTATACTTTAGGAAGTGTTACATTTCCCGATAATAGTGGGAACAAGGTTAATGCTCAATACCTCCAATTGTTAAGGAATTTGAAAAACTGCCACAAGTACTCTTGGGGAACCGCGGCCCTTTCTTTCTTATTTGAGAAACTTGGAACTGCGTCTAGGTTAACAAGTAAAAACATTGGAGGTTATTTCACAATGCTTCATGTAAGTTTACACATTGTAGTTCCATTTTGAAGGAAAAACTCGTCTTTCAATTTTGTTTCTTGGGTATGCCAAACCTATTTTTTCAAAAGGTTCGGTTGTTTCGAATATAGTTTACTTAGACGAACTTAATTGGTTCGTCTTAACACGTCTTTTTAAAATAAGACGAACTTGCTTCTGTTTCCCAAAGTTTACAACCTCCATGATCCAATTCTACTGATCCTAATAAATAAGTTTTGTGTTTTTTTTTTTATATTGTTGGTGTAGGTATGGATATATGACCATTTCCCGGATTTGAATTTAGCCGAGGAAGATGCTAAATGGGTGGACACATTCCCTTCCTCTGGCAAATGGAGTTTCAAGGAAAGTAAGAAGAGGAATAAAAAGGAAATCTTGATAGCGTTAAGAGAAAAGTTAGACTCTTAATTTGAATGTTGAACAAGTTGTATTTGAACCATACAAAAAGGATGAAGAAGATGATGAAGTTGTTGAGGATGAAGATATGCCATTAGGGATGTACTATGGGCCATTGTTTTATCCTGAAGGCTTTATATTGTTTGATCCCCGTCGAGTACTCCGTCAATATGCATTTATTCAAATGATTCCGATGATATAGGAATCAAAGTTCAAGTTGTTTCCCAAGTGTTCTAAGGAAACAAAGAGTACGGAAAGTTCATGGAATGCCGAATATGATCCCGATCCTAGCATTGATTGTTGGAATAAATTGGAAGATAAAAAATTAAGTTGGGTTGACTTAGAATAGTTGCGTGAGGATCCTTGTGAAGTTTACCCGGCTTATATAGATTGGTATAACCAAATTTCACATCCTTTAATCATTAATAGGGAAAGTCAAGCTTTAGTAGACGGTAAGAGGGGAAACACAAAAGGAAGTTGAGCTGAAGACGAGGAAGAACACAAAGAGCATTGTTGAAGATGTTTCGAAGTCTTACCGAACTTTGGTATATTGAGTGCATACTTTTAAACTTGTTACACTATTTTGGTCTATTGTTGCTTATATGTTTTAACTAAATTTTATCAGATGGCTGGGGGTAACGACGCGCTGAAGGCTATGAAGAAGAAAATTGATTACAATGTGGATATGGCGGTGGAAGAGCAAGAATATATGTACAGTCGTTGGGATGGAGTAATTAACAAAGGTGAAGGTGCGAGTGGAAGGGGTGCTAAAAAAGATTGTGGTGGTGGAAGAGGCGGTCGTGCTCAATAGATGATTATGTTCAAATTGAAGTAAACTAGGTGTTAATGGTTTAGTTTTTGAGTAATGTTTGATTTTAGCACAATTTTATTTACTTGAAGAAAACAATGTTATGTGTTTGGTTTTAGATACAATGTTTTGATGCTTAACTACAATGTTATGCTTTTATGTTTAAGTGAAATTCTAAGCTTTGAGTGCACTGCGATATGCAAGTTACAGTCCTAAGTTCGGTTTATTAATATGTTATATGTATTAGCCGATCCTGATACTGACCTTCAACAGTTTGGTTAGTTAAAAGCTCGGCTTATAAATGTTTATCACGTATATGCCGAACCTTATACTGTGACACTCAATTATTCTCTCAAGAGTAAGTTCGGCAGTAAGTTCCATCTTAGTAAATATCCGAACCAAATAGCAAAGTATTAGAATTGTCCAGAAACTTGTAAATTACTATAATACCCCTAAGTTGATAAAAAAGAAAAAAATTCTCTTTGGGGTCAAAGCATAAGGAACATCAAAAGAACCTTTTCGGTTCTTCTCCTCTTCTCCTCTTCTCTATTCAAACCAATTCGGAGAAAATCGATTAAAATCATATTTCATCGCCGAAATTGATCGTCGGTTCATAAAAATTTGATCGTCGATTAAACACAACTATAAAATGGCTCGTAAGAAGCAAAAAGCAACTGGTAGGCGGTCCAAATCTTCTTCTAATCCGTCGATTGAAGACCAACAACGGTTAGAAGGAGTTGAAACTGAAATTGGATAAGAAGTTCAATCAAGTGAAGAAGAAACCCCGGAAATGAGGATTAGAAGGTATGTTATACAAACCCAACCATTTAATTTGCTGATTAATGCATTTTATTGTATTCTTAGATTAGGTTTAATTGAATAAACCTAGGTTTTTAGAAGATTTTTCCGAAACATAGAGAAAGGTTCGACTCATATAGTGTAATGTATGATAGGCCGAACCTTTAACTAAAGAACAGTTCGGATGGTTTATATAATCGCCGATCTTTGAGGATTAATTAGTTAGTATTGGTTCAGATGTTTAGACTGGCATTCGTAAATGCTAAACTTTGTTGTAGGATTATGCTTATTTATGTTTTTGTACTATGTATAGGAACCTAAAGGGCAAAATAAAAAGCATGGAAGATCAACCTGATGTGGAAGATCAACCATTAACACCTAGTTTACTTCAATTTGAACATAATCATCTATTGAGCACAACCGCCTCTTCCACCGCCACAATCTTTTTTAGCACCCCTTCCACTCGCACCTTCACCTTTGTTAATTACTCCATCCCAACGACTGTACATATATTCTTTCTCTTCCACCGCCATATCCACATTGTAATCAATTTTCTTCTTCATAGCCTTTAGCGCGTCGTTACCCCCAACCATCTGATAAAATTTAGTTAAAACATATAAGCAACAATAGACCAAAATAGTGTAACAAGTTTAAAAGTATGCACTCAATATACCAAAGTTCGGTAAGACTTCAAAACATCTTCAACAATGCCCTTTGTGTTCTGCCTCGTCTTCGGCTCGACTTCCTTTTGTGTTTCCCCTCTTACCATCTACTAAATCTTGAATTTCCCTATTAATGATTAAAGGATGTGAAATTTGGTTATACCAATCTATATAAGCCGGGTCAACTTCACAAGGATCCTCACGCAACTATTCTAAGTCAACCCAACTTAATTTGTTATCTTCCAATTTATTCCAACAATCAATGCTAGGATCTGGATCATATTCGGCATTCCATGAACTTTCCGTACTCTTTGTTTCCTTAGAACACTTGGGAAACAACTTGAACTTTGATTCCTCTAGCATCAGAGTCGTTTGAATAAATCCATATTGACGGAGTACTCGACGGGGATCAAACAATATAAAGCCTTCAGGATAAAATAATGGCCCATAGTACATCCCTAATGGCATATCTTCATCCTCAACAACTTCATCATCTTCTTCATCCTTTTTGTATGGTTCAAATACAACTTGTTCAACATTCAAATTAAGAGTCTAACTTTTCTCTTAACGCTATCAAGATTTCCTTTTTATTCCTCTTCTTACTTTCCTTGAAACTCCATTTGCCAGAGGAAGGGAATGTGTCCACCCATTTAGCATCTTCCTCGGCTAAATTCAAATCCGGGAAATGGTCATATATCCATACCTACACCAACAATATAAAAAAAAAACACAAAACTTATTTATTAGGATCAGTAGAATTGGATCATGGAGGTTGTAAACTTTGGGAAACAGAAGCAAGTTCGGCTTATTTAAAAAAAATGTGTTAAGACGAACCAATTAAGTTCGGCTAAGTAAACTATATTCGAAACAACCGAACCTTTTGAAAAAATAGGTTCGGCATACCCAAGAAACAAAATTGAAAGACGAGTTTTTTCTTCAAAATGGAACTACGATGTGTAAACTTACATGAAGCATTGTGAAATAACCTCCAATGTTTCTACTTGTTAACCTAGACGCAGTTCCAAGTTTCTCAAATAAGAAAGAAAGGGCCGCGGTTCCCCAAGAGTACTTGTGGCAGTTTTTCAAATCCCTTAACAATTGGTGGTATTGAGCATTAACCTTGTTCCCACTGTTATCGGGAAATGTAACACTTCCTAAAGTATACAACAAATATGTGGTAGCAGTGCGATTAGCTGTGACCTCGTCCATAACTAACTTCCCCTTTGAAGTTTTCTCCTTTGTGTCTCCAAAACACTTTTTCAAAGCGGTCAACTTGATTTTCTTCAACTTCTTTGCTATAGAATCCACAAACTTCACCTCTTTAGCAGCGCAGGCAAACTCCAATTCTGTTTTGTCTTTTGGCCAACCAAGAGTTTCCTCAGAATGTAAATACAACTCATCCCAAATCATTTCATAAACAGCTGAGTACACATTTTTCCCATGCGTTCTAAGACCACTAATCTTCTGTGCATCATCTGGAGTAATTGACATCTCGCCAAAGGGGAGATGAAATGTGTAAGTCTCCGGACATAATCTCTCACAAAAGGCTGAGTTTGTAACTGCATCAAATTCCTCTTATGCATAGAAAATAGGAGACCATAAACCAGATCCTTGTACTAAAGCCACCACCTCAGGAGCCTCTTTGAAAATATCCCAATGTGCAGTGATTTGGTGTCTAAGTATGCGGACTGCATCCCTGTGATCCGGAGTCTCGTAAATTCTCTTGGCCCATGACTCCTTGTATCCAATCAACACTCTTCCACCATCTTCAGGGAGACCATGGGGAAAACCATCCCTGCGAGGACGTATAACATTATCCGGATGAGGAATGTGCTTACCTGTCTCCCTTGATTTAACAACTTTCTCTTGTCCTTGTTCTTGTTCTAGTTCTTATTCTTCTTGACCTTCCTCACATTATTCTTCATCATTGTGATCCTCTTGTTCTACGGCCAAAGAGCAAGTCGTGTCAATTCCCCCTTTGCCTGCATGTAAGTTCTTTGTGCCACCACCTCGAGGTTTGGGAGTTTTTGAGTTAGAAGGAGTCACTTCCATTGTTCTCCTTTTAAGTTTGTCTTTGATTTTCCCGGATGGGTGCTAAAACAAATGACAAACCTTAATTAGTTTTTCAAATTACATAAATATGATTCTACCACACATTTTCATAACTCACCTATAACTGGGCAAGTTTAGAGGAAGCTATTGTCCATAAAAAGTGTCAAGTTCGGCACATACGATTTTTATCAATATGAGCCGAACAAAATGCCCAACAATGTTAGCCTTGGTCATAAAAAGGTTCGGCACATTCAAACTTTATCACAATGAGCCGAACAATGTATCCAGAGGTAAGTCTAATAAAGTTCGACTAATACGATATTCAAAATAGTACAAAATTAGAGCCGAACTGTTCTTCATCTGTGTAAAAAAACCAAGTTCGGCTGCGACATTTCTGTCGAACATGAACCTGATACTAACAAAAACCTAGAAGAATCATCGATTACAAGTCATAAATCAACGAAATACGCAAAAATAAACAATAGTTTTATGGGAAATACCTTTTTATGTACAATTTTAAAGAATCATCCTCTAGTTCTCCCTCTCCAACACCAATCGATCAGGTATCCACTTCATCTTAATCTTTTTCAAAATCCCTAGATTGAGATGCTACGGAAGCTAGAGAAGGATTCGACACCGTATTTCTAGGGCATCGCTTAACACGAGGTGCCATGTATGTGTTTAATCGAGAACTTAATCAAAGAAATTTTCAGAAATTTTGGAGAAGAAGATGAGAAGAAGAGGGAGAGACAAGGGTTTTGGGTTTTTAAAACTTTAATTTTTTTTTTGGGAAATGTATAAAACAGTCCTACAATTAGGACCCGGTTTGCAAAATGGTCCTATTGTTACAAAGCATTAACAAAAGACTCACACTTCCGTTAAAACTGGGGTTAAGTTGGGGGGTCCCACAAAATCAGAGTTAAATGTGTATTTAAATTTACCAGCCTGTCATTAACTCAACTACACAAGATCTGTAGCCGTAGATCGTTTTTCTAGAACATCTCGAAGATTGTTTAGACGGACATGATTAGGCAGAACTAAATCGGGTCTATAACAATTTAGGGTTTCAGTTCTTTTCAATTTCTGTTCTGCTTCTTCTCTTTCTATTTCCATTATCAGAGCTCTGCAAAAATGGTGATAACTGAAGAAGGAGCAATTTCGAGTGAGAGGAATTGCAAAAAAAATTGTGGAAAGATTTTATAGTTCGTATGAATGGTTTACTAATATTCGTATGGTGTTTTTGCGAAGATTCAGGAGAAAAATCTAATATCTGGTTGTTGAATACAACCTCTTTCTTACAAGAGATTAATACAAAGGTTGGTAATCACAAACCCATATTATGAATTTCATTTTATTTTCAGAAACCCTAATTTAACAATTTTAGGGTTTTTTTTCATAAACCCTAATTAGGGAAAATATGGGATTTTTTTTGTATGGGTGATGGTATTTATAGGTATTTGAGGAGAGTTTCACCTGAGATTCAAAGATGAGAAAGGAGTTGCGATTGCTGTAAGAGAATAGTAGAGAGATGAAATAGATGGGGTGAAGAGAGATCAGAGATTGGGTTCTATAGTTGTGGTGATTAATTGGAGGAGGAATTCAAGGAATTCATGCGATGATTTCTATGGGTATAGAGAGATGGGTTTGTGCTGAAGTTGAGATTGAAGCAGAAATTAGGTTCGGTTTTGTGTTAAGGAAATGATGCAGAGTTGTGTTAATTTTTATAGGAGTTGTAGATGGGTTTAGAGATTCAAGGAAGATGAACTGATAAAGAACATATATGTTGATTGAGTGAATGGTGGTCTGATGCAAGACAGAGATGGAGATCGAGAAGATGATACTTTTGAAGATTAAGAGAGATGAGGGCTTAGTTTGAGATCCAGGTGGTGCAAGAAGCACCAAGTTGTTGTTGTTGGTGATAGTTGCATGTGGAGATGGAATTATGATATGGTGGTATTGAGATTGTAGAATGGTTGTGGGAGCAACAATAAATGAATGGTTAGGATAGTGGGTTTCTTTAATAATGGTGAACTGGTGTTGTTGGTTGTGAAACTGTTTTCTGAAATGGTGAATGGCTAGGCTTGTGAGTTTAGAGAAGTTGAAGATGGTGGTGATGTGTAGAAGAAGATGGATATGGGGATTGTGTGTGTGCTGAATTGCAGGGAGAATTTCATGTGAGCTGAACTGCAATGCGCAGTAACTGAAACTTAATGGTGACTGATGCGGTGCTTTGTGTTGGTGAAGTTTCAGAGAAGAGAGCTTAGTTGTCTGTAATAGAGTTGTGTTGCAAGTTTTTGGTACATGGCTGAAGTCTGGTGATGCTAAGATGGATGCGAAAGATTAATGAAGAATTAAGGTTTGTAATGAAATTGCAAGAGTTGTAGTTGATGGATGTTGGTGCAGCAATGAAATGAGTTGCAGTATATGGGTTTTGATGGCCTGTGCAATTGCAGGCAGAAGCTGTTTTTTTTTTTGGGATTACAAGCTGAAGTGGATGATAAAATGGGTTGTTAGTTGGATGAGCTACAATGGTAGAATTGAAACTGCGATGGCTCAGGAGTTGGTGCGATGTATGGAGACATTAGGTTCTGTTGCCCATCAGCTGCGTAGCATCATCACCTGCAAATTCACCTCTACAACAGTACCACCAGTAAATTCTATCTTGTTGCTGAGTATTTATAGGTTCAATTAGCTATTTTGTGATGATGACATTCTTTGTCTTAAAAGAACAAAAGAATCCAGAGGTATACAAAACATTTCTAAAATTTCTTCATGCTCTCTTCTCAGGTTAGCAGTTTAATGCTTGCCAGCCATATTGTTTCGAAAGAACCCCTAGTATAACACACTTTTCAGAAAATGTTTGAGCCAGTATGAGAAGCAAGCCTTTCGTGAATTATTGCAGTTCTCCCTATGTTTGCGGTACACCAATATTCTTGTTATTTCATTTTGAAACCATGAATTCCATAGTTCAATCTTCTGAAATTGCCTTTGTGTTTTCGTATTATAGTATGCAATGACGGAAGCACAGGTTGACTAAACCTCAAAAACCCTCACTCAGGATCAGTAATATTTTTACAATCAAAACTGATAAATGTTGTTGTGTACATGATCATGTTCATGCTATGACTGGATAAGACAGTGCTTATGGGGACAGTGGATTCCAAATTAGTAGTGCAAGAACAAGTAGGAGCTCAAGTAGAGGGGGCAGCAGAGGAAAAGGAGCTCACCAACTCTATCTGGTGCAACATTGTCTCCGATTACAAAGGCTTAAGCATAAGCTTCACATGCAACACCATCAACTGTAAATTTAGCATTGCACACATGTCTGGTTGCCAGCTTTGATGGTTTAACTGCAGTTAAGGAGCTTGAGTTAGGGAGAAGGGTATTTTGGAGATAAATAACACTTTTTTTTCCCAAACTGTTATCTCGGACAGAACATGACCATTTTGTAAACAAAATACAAAAGTATGACCTTTTTGTAAACGAATTATAAAAAGTTGGACCACTTTGTAATTTGCCTTTTTTTTTTTTTTTGGTTAAGTAACGGTTTTAAGATTAGAATTTTGGATGGGTTAATTAGTGGGTAATGGTTTATTAGTGGTTGGTTGGTTTATTAGTGGGATGGGTTAATTAGTGTGATTATTTTAGGATTAGAATTTAATTAAGTGGAAAGGTAGTATTGTAATTTAAACTAGGCAGGGGTAATATAGTAACTTAACAACATTTAGGGCAGCCATTATAATTTTGTGTTGGGTGCCTGCTTAGGGTGTATGCCCCAAATTTTTTGGGTCTGCCCCAAAATAGGATTCTAGATTAAGGACTTATTACAAAACTATGGGCTATATTTAAGAGAAACCTTTTAAAATGTAAACAAGCCCAATTTTAATCATAGATTTTTTTTTTGAAGCGCTTTTTAATCATAAATAATATGAATATTCTAATGGTTTCTCCTATAAAAATTCCCTAATGAGAGAAGAGACGAGGTCTACTTTCTTCTAGGATAAATTTCCGAAAAAATCAGCATTAACTTAAAATTGTAGAAACCTTTTTTTTTTTTTACTACTAAAATTGTAGAAACCTGAACAAAACACTTCTACACTTTTTATCTAGTTCTAGATTGTTTCATTTTACCTTCGTTGTTTATCTAAATATTATGTTGAGAACAAAACACAACTTATTCTTCATTTTTTAGAAATATTTTTGAACACAAAGAGTTATAATTTTATTTATACTATTTTACAGGGAGTTAAGATTTATCAAGGTTCACTAACCCTTTTATTTTTAAATAACAATCTCCCTTATAAAGCACAGTTTGGCTTACTTAGCCTATCTGAGTGGTGGTTCAGATTTGTCTGGAGACAAGATAAATCTACGGTCATTGGTTTTTCAACTTAAATATTAGTATAGGTATTTTATTAATTGATGTCTCATTAATTGCTCATAATGGATAATTCATTAATTTTTCATTTACTTTAATTAATCTAATAAATACATAATTTCATTATTATCATTAATAAATAATTTTAGTAAAACTTATATTGTGGTAAGCATAGTTTAGCCAACTTTCCCTATCTGAGTGGTTCAGATTTGTCTAGAGAAAAGATAAATCTACGGTCATTGTTTATTCAACTTAAATATTAGTATAGGGGTCTCATTAATTGCTCATAATGGATAATTCATTAATTTTTCATTTACTTTAATTAATCTAATAAATACATAATTTCATTATCATTAATAAATAATTTTAGTAAAAATTATATTGTGGTAGTGGAATAAGTATGGGTGGAAGAAGTGGTAACATGCGTTAGGGAGTGGTTGAGGAGGTAACATTGGTGCTGGTGGAAGAAATAGTGTCGATGGGTGGTTTTTATGGTGGTGGGTGTCGGTGAGTAGTAGTGAACAATATCAGTTTAGTGTCTTTACAACACGAGTAATATTGTATAGTGAAAAATTTATTTAGGTGTTTTTAGCCCGATTGACAAAAGCATATAAGAAAAAATAATCATAGTGCATTTGAATACAAATTTGTTTTTGACTTCTGCTTTTCTAGAAGTAGAAGTCAGAAGCAGAAGTTAGAAGTAAAAACATTTTGCTTCACAAAAAGTTTACTTTTCTGCTTCTGGAAGTAGAAGTCATTCTGAAATTCTTTATCCAAGCTAACTTCTGACTTTTTTTCTTTCAAAAGTCAAAAAGTAACTTCAGAATGTGTATGCAAACGCGCTATCGTGATTCAAAATTCTGAAAAAGCGGGGGCCTAACAACCTAACCCAATATTTCGATTGGCAATCTGTATGGACTAACTCCAATATACTTTCTAGAGAATCAACTAAACGGTTAGACTCAACTAGCGAAAAGTATATCGAGGAGTTAATATCGCTCTCACTTTATTTGATCTTTACTAGAGAAAATAAGAATTTGCAAGTCTTTATCAAATACAAGGATAATAAACTTGGATGGTACCAAAGACCAATATCCAAGGATCAATCAATTTCCAATCAACAACCAAAGGTTGTATTTCACAATTGATCGATGCAACGCACAACCTGTGATATTTCAATTATATAACAAAATATAATGTGGGATAAAAATAACACAGACACCAGAAGTTTTGTTAACAAGGAAACCGCAAATGCAGAAAAACCTCGGGGCCACCCTACAAGTTGCACATGTGGTGTTCATTCCAATATTATGAATTAAAAATGAATACTCAAGTCAAGATATGGAATTTCAAAAATTATAACGGGGAGGTTTGAACTCATGACCTATTGTGTCATAAGATTGGCCTCTAACCATTGTTCCACCTTGGTTGGAATTGATAGAAAAGATAAATCAAAAATGGTTGTTTGTTCAACTTAAATATTAATTAGTATAAGTGTTTTATTAATTAGTATAAGTGATTTATCTAGAGAGAAGATAAATCTATGGTGATGGTTTGTTCAACTTAAATATTGATTAGTATAAGTGTTTTATTAATTGATGTCTCATTAATTTCTCATGATAAATAATTTATTAATTTGACATCATAAATGTCCCTTAATTAATATTAATACATATCTCCCTTAATAAATAATAATTTTGACAAAAATTATTTCAATAGATATTAGTGGTGGTGGTGGTAGTAGAGGAAGAAGTAAGTGGTGGAAACGGTGGAAGGTGTTACTAAGTGGTGGAGGCGGTAAATATTAGTTTTGGTGGAAGAAATAGTAGCGCATATGGTTTTAATAGCGGGGGTATTGGTTTTTTCTTTTGAATCAAAAATAATAATAAAAAAAAATACATGACGGATAACATTATATTGTGAAAAATATAGTTGGTTATTTTTGACACGATCAATAAAGGCGGATAACAAATACTTTTGGGATGATACCAAATCATATAAGACAAAATGGTTGTTTTTGGTGCCACTGCTACCTTTGGTAACCGTTCGTACGCATGATTATCAGTATTAACAAAAAACATATAGTTGAATAAATTAATTGACGACCTAAGTTTGTTAAATCTAAACTTTATACATGAAGTGTGGGATAAAAGTTATAAGTGTGCCAATATTCTACGAGGGATGGAAAATGGTGGTGGTGGAGAAAGAAGTGATATCTGGTGGTTTGTGGTACTGGATGGTATTAATGAGTAGTAATTGACTATGTTAATTAAATTATGTGCTGCGACAAAAGGATAACACTATAAATTAGAAATGTGGTTGATCGTCTTAATGCTAATATTTATTTATTTTTTTTCGAAAAAGAGACTAACCTCAGGTATATTGATAGAGCCGATTTAGGCAATCGGAAACCTTACAAGGATTGTTCAAGATCATAATGTAATCATACAAATTATAGTATCTTCCCCAATTCTTACCCATCAAACGTATCCCTTCAGAACTAAAAACCGTTTCAGAAAACCTTCTTCTCTCTCGCAAAGGAGAGGGACAAACAACATGTAAGGCCACACTGATTTTGAAAAAAAAACCAGTATGTATCGATGCACAAGGCAATAACTGGATAAAATCCAACCCAATGTTCTTCAGAACATGTGAATAACATGAACTGGAGTTTTTTAAATTTAGACTGCCTAATGCAATCAAGGTAGCAATGACCCAACTAATGATAACAGTAACCGAAAAGTAACCATAATGTCTCAATCTGTAGCCAAAGTGTCTCAAGTAGCGGTGGTGATCGATATCGGTCTTTAAGTGTCTGTATAGGAACAACGAATCGGGCTGACTCAGCTTGGAAGATGTGTTATCTGTTGATGTAATAGATGAACTGAGTGACGATCTTGAACGAGCTTCTGCAGTCTTTCTTTTCATTACTAAACCTAAAACAAGCACATCTGAAACTAAAGAAGAAATGACTAACATATTAACCAGACACATTAAAAATAAAACGAGATTTGTAATCCTATCAACCCCACAAACCAAGAAGATAGTAGCAGTTCTGGAACAGTTTGGAGTAAATGATCCCCTTGCCCAAGTTGTTGCCGTTACTATGTTTTGCCCATAGATTTGGTCTGGAGCTGGTGATATACCGTAAACCATACCTGCACAGAGGATAGATCGCCGGAAAGATCCTTTAAGCTTTCCTGCCCACCGTAATGGACCACAAACAACAACCCAAATGGAAAGATCTAAGAGACGGATCCCATGACTGCTGCAAGATGAATGACCAGAAAGTTTCCTCCACAGAACATGACGGAAAAATCGTCGGAATCTCTGAACCGGCCGGAGAGATTCACCACCAATCTTGAAGCAAATAACAATCAAAACACAACCCAATCTTAAAAACCCATTTACATAAGAGGTTACAGGACTCAAATAAGAAAATAAAACAACAATCACAGAATACATAGAACAGGACCTTTCAGTCGAGAATAACCAAGATTAAAGAAGAACACTATAACAATAAGATCCTAGCATAGGATAAAAAGTACATCTAAGGCTGCTGTGAGCAGAAACTAGAGGAAGCAAACCCTAAAAAATCCTAATAAACGAGAAAAAGAAGTAGAGATCTATGAGAAAAAAAATAAAGAGAACAGATGGAAAGAGGTAATGGTGGTATTTGATCTTCTCAGATCGCCTCCGGCGATCTGAGAAGAGAGGTTTCAATGGGTTTTAGTTTTCGTCGCTCTGCTGTTTTTTGGAAAGAGAAAGCTATTTTTTGGAAAGAGAAAGCTGTCTTAATGCTAATATAAACTCGGTTAAAATACATGAAAATTAAGAAGAAGAAAAAAACATTTGGATGTCACGTTATATAATAAATAACACTAAAAACTACATATTTAGTATCAAGGTTTCTCCGTCCAATAAATGGGAATTTTTTTTATTTACTGTATTTTTTATTTTTTTTCATGTTGGCACAACATTATTACTCCATCCAAATAATAAATTGGAATAACATGCTTAAGTAAAAAAATAAAAAGATCAGGTAACCCATTTTGTTTCCCAAAACCTATTTGAATATCAAAATAATTACTCACGAAAAAAATGAAGCAAGAGGAATGTGAACAATATCGTATTAGAGACAAAACATCCCGTGCCGTTACGGCACGGGTTAAGATCTAGTCATTAGTATAAAACAGGGTTTGGACAAGTTAGCCTTTGTTAGTGGTGGTCAGGATTTATCCTTGCAGAGATAAATCAAGGGCTGTGGTGCTCTGTGCCACCTCTTACAACTCGCACGTGTGGCGTTCAATACAATCTCAAGTCAAGATATGGAATTTGAAAAATTATAACGAGGAGGTTCGAACTTATGACCTATTGTGTCATAAGAGAGGCCTCTAACCAATATTCCACCTTGGTTGGAAGTAATAGAAAACATAAATCAAAGTTGGTGGTTTGTTCAACTTAAATACCATATATAATTGCTTTATTAATTAGTATTTCACTAATTGCACATAATAAATAATCTATTCATTATAAAGTGTTTTATTAATTAGTGTTTCACTAATTGCTCATAATAAATGACTAATCATTTTTTAATTATAAACATTTTCTTAATTAATTATAATATTTATTTTTTTGATAAATAATATCAATAGACATTTTCTACGAAAATGAGTAGTAGAAGAGGTGGAGGTCGAAAGATTAGTGGTGGTTAAGGGCGGAGCCAAGTACAATTATATTTATTTTTGTTCTTTTATCGTTAAATGGATACAAAGTCCATTTTTCACATGTATCCAACTTGCCAAGAATTTTTTTCTCCCTCTCCTCAAAATCCTGACTCTGCCCCTGGTTTGTGGTGGAAGAAGTAGTGACGGTGAATGCTAGTGAGTAGTGATGAACAATATTAATTTTATGTTGTCGTTACAACATCGATAACATCGTAGTATGGAAGATGTGGTTGGTTGTTTTTAACACTTTTGATAAAGGAAGGAACCATATATTTCAGGGATGATATCATATAAGACAATATTTTCATGATCGTAGTTGATCACCCAAATGGTACCCCTGTTATCTTTGGTACTATATCATATAAATCATGATTTTTTAATGTTAAAATAAAATTAATTGCAATACAAAAAAGAATATATACACTGGAAAACAAAATGAAATTAATCAATTGACGAAATTTTGTTCAATCTAAGCCTCATACATGGCATTTGTGATTGAAAATTAGAATTGTGTCCAACAACCTACATGGGATGGGCGACAGTGATGGTGGCAGTGGTGGAGTAAAAAATTGACATTGAGGAGGCCTTTTAAAAAAAAAACAAAATGTAAACTTTGGTGGACTAAACCATAAATATATATGGACAAAGTAATGTTTATAAAATAAACCCTTGGCAGGTGGTGGTGGCGGGTATTGGTGAACAAAAACATATTATGCTAATTTTGTAACGCCACAAAATGTGTAACGTTATATTATGAAGTATAAAACGTGGTTGATCATTCTAATGTTAAAATAAACTCGATAAAACACATGTCCATTTAAAAAATTTGGTGCAATCAATTGCCATGTTATGTAATAACTAAAGGAACGACACGAATCAAGATCAGAACAGATGAAATGATTTATTATCGATTTAGTTATGTAAAGAGTGGTAAGGATTTGTCCTTGGTAAAAATAAATTTACCGCTGGGGTTTGTTCAACTTAACCATTTTTAAACGTTTTAGTAATTAGTGTCTCATTGATTGTTCATAATGATTAATTAAAATTCTATTATAAATGCCCCTTTAATAATCTAACATAAATACATAATTTTATTAATAAGTAATTTTACTAAAAACAATATTAATTCTAATGGTGGTAGTGGAGGTAGGGTTAGAATAAGCGGTGGCGGGTGTTTGTGAATGGTGGTGGCGGTAACATTACTATTGGTGGAATAAATAGTGGCGGTGGATGGTTTTTATGGTGGTGGGTGTTGGTAATAGTAGTGTATAATTATAGTTTTTTCTTTCTAGTGAGTTTTATTGACCAAGTAAAAAAATAATCTTCACAAAACATGCAATTTTGTATTGTGAAAGATGTAATTGGTTGTTTTTAACACGATTGATAAGGACAAAAACCAAATATTTCGAGGATGATACCGGAACGTATAAGATAATATGATCATGATTGTTCGATCACCCGTTATTTATTTATTATATAAAGGCAATTGGTGTACCCACGTAAGAGAACATTATCGCTCTCTCAAGTACTATTACATTCTATTTCCTGAAAGACCATCAATGTCGAGTTAT
The DNA here is from genome assembly GCA_023529315.1 of Papaver bracteatum. Lineage (NCBI taxonomy): Eukaryota > Viridiplantae > Streptophyta > Magnoliopsida > Ranunculales > Papaveraceae > Papaver > Papaver bracteatum. Next base: position 307,911 of record JAJJWX010003982.1, on the reverse strand, counting down.
TTTGCGACAACTACCTACAAAGAAAATAACTTTCACTCAATTCCCGATATAAAACCTTATTGACCGGGAAAATGTATTTGCATTCTAAAATATTTGTTCAAAAATTATGTTTGTTCATCAAAATCATCATAAAAAAATCTAAATCATAAATCTAAATTTCGCCTCCGATGTTTATAGAATATTTTTTATATTTTACATTCTCAAATCATGCGACCTCATGATGACAAATCAACAATATCAAATTACGGATCAATATGTATATGTTTCATTCACTGGGTTAGAAGGTAGAGTAGAAACAGACGGGTAGATCACACAAAGCAGAACATGACTGAGAATACTTCAATAATTTGGTCAAGAGATAAGGTCAAAAATTTAAGATTAACTTTCTATAGAACTAATTAGATCGGCTTCGATAGGAGATGACTAAAATATGGATTAATAATAATTTTCACGTAAGACAATTACAAAACATAGTTTGGCTAACTCTGCCTATGTAAAGAGTGGTCAAGGTTTGTCCTTCCTCAATTGCTATGTTATGTGAGAAGAATGTGATATCTAAGATTGAGGTATAATTCAAATCTATTAGATTCATACCATTTACAACTGTATTCCTTGAAAAAAAAATTGACATGTTGTTATTATTATTACAGGGAAGGGATACATTGACCACACTTGCGCAAATAGATCACTTCGCAAATTATTGGTGTTGTATGTACTATCTAGAATGCAACGAGGAATTTGAGGAAACAAGGCACCAGAAGCAGTGTCCAGAGTATTTTGGATATAGTAAGTTAGACCCGATGTATTATTTATGTTTTTCTTCTTTTTAGTTTTTCCACAATCTATTTATTTAAGAAAAAATGAACACTGCAAATAAATAACATCAAAAAAAATTAGACAGATTGCATTTGATAATAATGGCTACCGATGGTCCGAAAATGGCAAAAGAAAGGAATTATTGTAGAAGAATTGTTGGGATATATGATGGATTACTTGATACGAATGAAATAGGTATAACTATTTCGATTCTGAAATCACATAAAGTTCACAGTAGAAGATGACATCAAGTTTAAAGTTAGTAATAAATATAATATGGCTAACTAAAATGTTAAAAACAAACAAGATATATAAACTTAGAAAGCCGTGGGACTTGAAGACGCCAATTTTGAAAACTACAATCTTAGAAAGCAACGATCCACAATACCATAAATTTGTTTTTATAGATATTCAACGTAGAATATGTCAACTTTGGGTAAAGGATCTATTGATAACCTATTAATTTGAAATAGGATGAGGGACTACAATATGTGTTCAAGGTTATTTATGAGGTAATGTGTCGCCAGATTGTATTCCAAATGAAGGAAGGAACATACGGAAGTGACAAAATGTCCAAGACTTTTGAAGTTACCAAAGCCTTCGTTAAGAAGAATTGTTTGGCACAATACTTTGTTGGATATTTAATGGCAAAGGTTCGCCTATATACAATCCCTTTGAAAAGGAAATGGGCACACATTTTAAACATTGTCATCTAATCGGTGTTGAAAAATTACAGGAAAATCATGTCACATTGGATAGTTTGTATTATTCGTTCGATGCAAAAAAAATACTATTCTCTGCCTATTTGGAGGATCGACAACATGACCATGGTAGATGAGTCAACTAGAGCTAAATAGGAGCATGTGGAGACTTTTATTGACGATATTGATTAGTTGATTTCACTGAGATGAGCGCTGCTGACGTCATATTTCCAAAAAATATTTAAACTTACGTGTTCATGTAGAGCATTATCTCATTATAAGCAATGTACCTAAATAAAAAAGTGTCTGAAAGTTAAGATTATATTTCTTTTGTTTGAGCAAATCTCCGGCGGTAAAATATTAAAGGAAAAAAACAAAGGGAAAAAGGGAGGAAAATCCCAACTATTTTTATGACAAACACATATTAAATCATAAGGATTTGATAAGTATTGGGACACAAATTATACGATATATTAAAAATGAACCAACATCATGGCCCGTGCCGTTACGGCACCGGTTAAGGGCTAGTCTATAATACAAAACAGAATGGGTTTTTGAGCAATCGACGGACGGATAACATTTTCAAAGACAAACAGATGATCTGAGCATCCCAGTCTCATATCAGCCATTTATATCTAACGAATGCAAGAGTTGTAACCTACTTCCATTATGGATATATGCATTTATAACCCTCATAATGAGTTCCACATTAATTAAAAAAAAAATAACATCCCACCAAAATAAAAATAAAATTGGACAATTAAATGTTAGAACCATGTAGAACTCATACATTTACACTCATATTTTATTGTAAAAACAAATAAAGGAAATTATTTGCACCACATCTTTAAAAAATTCAAATTACCCAACCTTCATCGACCTACAAGACACAAGTAACATTAGAACATTTGTGGTTACAATGTGTAAAACCCAAACAACAAAGAACTTTCCATTATACTCATCGTAAAGAGAACAATTGAAAAGAAAAAAAAACTAAAAAATGGCTCATCGAAAATTAACTCGAATAAGCCAACCTAGTAAAATAGTAGATGATAAGGGATGAAACTCCGTGTCATGCATTGATGGCAGCCGAAAAGTGGTCGGTGAACCCAATGATGTGTGGTGCACCCATTGTGAGAAGAAGATTGAATATGCAGTACCAAGGTATCATATTTTCTTAAAAATGAGTCATCTACTTATCTCCATAAATATGCAATAACATAAGTTTTTTGTTAGAAACTATACTAACCACCTGAATCCATTTTACATGCACGTTTTATGTCCGTTCTGAGGTTCATGAAGACCCGACTTGATCAACTATGTTTGTGGCATTGGACAACGAAGTCCAAAATTTTATTTGATGATTCAAAAAATATTAGGAATGGAATCATCAGAGCGTATGGATAATGAACACATGACGATAGTTCCTTCGATCGAGGAAGAATTTCTGGGAGGATGCAATAAAATTTATTGCTCTCCAGATGAAGATTTCACATAATGGTCTCATCAAAGACCACCAATATTTGGGGATCGAAAAAAAATAATAATCTAAGGTTAAAATAAGACAGTTTACCTGGATTTGTATCAAAAAATATTATTTTAATCAGTTGGAAGTGTAATCGAATTTATAATTATTTGGATGAAAAATATGTAAGATATTCGTAGATGCAAGTTTTCATGAGTCAAATTAAGTCTTATGATAGTGTTATTAAAATTATTATGATCATAAATTATCCCTTCTCTGCCGTGCCGGTACGGCACAGGTTATTTCTAGTGCTACACATACCGGAGAAAACCCCGAGAGGGATATAGTTAACTTGTTTGAACAACTATTCAAATTTGGGCTGAATGCCATGAGACGATAGGGATCGTATCAAGTATTTCTGACCGTCACATTCTCCCTCGATATTTTCTGCGGGATTTCGGTGAACTTAAAATTTTTGTTTAAAAAATGCATCAAGAATACAAAACAAAGCTATGCTAAGTTTGCCTTTGTTAGTGGTGGTCAGGATTTGTCAGTGGGAAAAATAAATCAAAGGCTGTGGCTCTCCCTGCCACACCCTACAAGTCGCACACGTGGTGTTAATTCCAATATTATGAATGAAAAATGAATACTCAAATCAAGATATGGAATTTCAAAAATTATAACGGGGAGGTTCGAACTTATGACCTATTGTGTTATAAGAGTGGCTTCTAACCATTGTTCCACCTTGGTTGGAATTGATAGAAAAGATAAATCAACAGTGGTGGTTTGTTCAACTTAAACACCATAATTGGTCTATTAATTAGTGTTTCACTAATTTCACATAATAAATAGTCTATTCATTATAAAGTGTTTTATTAATTAGTGTTTCACTAATTGCTCATAATAAATGACTAATCATTTTTTAATTATAAATGTTTTCTTAATTAATTATAATATTTATTTCTATTAATAAGTAATTTTGATAAATAATATCAATAAATATTTTATGCGACAATGAGTAGTAGAAGAGGTGGAGGCCGAAAGATTAGTTGTGGTTAAGGGCGGAGCCAAGAACAATTATATTTATTTTTGTTATTTTATCGTAAAATGGGATACAAAGTCCATTTTCACATGTATACAGCTTGCCAATAATTTTTTCTTCCTCTCTCCTTAAAATCCTGGCTCCGCCCATGGTATGTGGTAGAAGAAGTAGTGATGGTGAATACTGGTGAGTAGTGTTGGATAGTATTAATTTTATGTTGTCGTTACAACATCGATAACATCGTAGCGTGGTTGGTTGTTTTTAACACTTTTGATAAAGGAAGGTACCATATATTTCAGGGATGATATCATACAAGACAATATTTTCATGATCGTAGTTGGATCACCTAAATGGTACCCCTGTTATGTTTGGAACTATATAGTATAAATCATAATTTTTTAACGTTAAAATAAAATTGATTGCAATACAAAAAAAATATATACACGGAAAAAAATTAATGAAACTAATCAATTGACAAAATTTTGTTCAATCTAAACCTCATAATGGCATTTGTGATTAAAAATTAGAATTGCGTCCAACAACCTACATGGGATGGGCGGCAGTGATGGTGGCAGTGTTGGAGTCAAAAACTGACATTGAGGAGGCCTATTTATTTTTTTAAAAGAAAAATGTAAACTTTGGTAGACTAAATCATAAATATATATGGACAAAGTACTATTTATAAAATAAACTAAAAACATTATGTAGCTATCAAAAATTTAAGGAGTTAAAGCCAGGTTAGTCAACCCTTGGCTCCGCCACTAGGTGGTGGTGGATAAAAAAAATGGAATCATATGATATTATGATGGTGGCGGGTATTGGTGAACAAAAACATATTATGCTAATTTCGTAACGCCACAAAATATGTAACGTTATATCATTAGTATAACTATAACAGAGAGGTTCGAACTCATGACCTATTGTGTCATAAGAGTGGTCTCTAACCAGTGTTCCACCTTGGTTGGAATTGATAGAAAAGATAAATCAAAAGTGGTGGTTTGTTCAACTTAAATACCATAATTGCTTTATTAATTAGTGTTTCACTAATTGCACATAATAAATAATCTATTCATTATAAAGTGTTTTATTAATTAGTGTTTCACTAATTGCTCATAATAAATGACTAATCATTTTTTAATTATAACTATTTTCTTAATTAATTATAATATTTATTTCTATTAATAAGTAATTTTGATAAATAATATCAATAGACATTTTCTGCGACAATGAGTAGTAGAAGAGGTGGAGGCCGAAAGATAGTGGGCATCTCGGATTGCAGATGATTCAAAGAGAGTGCGCAGCTCAGATTGCCAAGAGAGTACAATTATATTTATTTTTGTTCAGATAATAAATAATTTACAGCTGGGGTTTGTTCAACTTAAAGAGGTGGAGGCCAAACGAGACGACACGAATCAATTATATTTATTTCGGATTGCAGTAAAAATAAATATAATTGTGCTCGGATTCAAATATAGTGGTCAGGATTTGTCCTTGGCAAAGATAAATTTACCGCTGGGGTTTGTTCAACTTAACCATTTTTAAACGTTTTATTAATTAATATCTCATTGATTGTTCATAATGATTAATTAAATTTCTATTATAAATATCCCTTTAATAATCTACATAAATACATAATTTTATTAATATATAATAATTTTACTAAAAACTATATTAATTCTAATGGTGGTAGTGGAAGTAGGGTTAGTATAAGCGGTGGCGGGTGTTTGTAAATGGTGGAGGCGGTAACATTACTATTAGTGGAAGAAATAGTGGCGGTGGATGGTTTTTATGGTGGTGGGTGTTGGTAATAGTAGTGTATAAATAATTTTTGCTTTTTAGTGAGTTATATTGACCAAGTAAAAAAATAATCTTCACAAAACATGCAACATTGTTTTTAGAACGATTGATAAGGACAAAAACCAAATATTTCGAGGAGGATACCGGAACATATAAGACAATATGATCATAACTGTTCGATCACCCGTATTATATAAAGGCAATCTGTGTACACGTGTAAGAGAACATTATCGCTCTCTCAAGTACTATTACATTCTTTTTCCTGAAAGACCATCAATGTCGAGTTGTTTCGCGATAACTACCTACGAAGACCACAACTTTCACTCAATTCCCGATATAAAACTTTATTGATCGTGAAAATGTATTTGCATTCTAAAATATTTGTTTGAAAATTATGTTTGTTCATCAAAATCATCATAAAAAACTCTAAATCATAAATCTAAATTTCGCCTCCGATGTTTATAGAATATTTTTTATATTTTACATTCTCAAATCATGCGACCTCTTGATGACAAATCAACAATATCAAATTTCGGATCAATATGTATAGGTTTCATTCACTGGGTTAGAAGGTAGAGTAGACACATATGGGTAGATCACACAAAGCAAAACATAACTGAAAATACTTGGGATTTTTCAAATAGCTGAAACTATGCCCGGGAATCATGAGATAAAGTCTTAAATAGTCAAAAATTTAAGATTAACTTTCTATAGGACTAATTAGATGGGCTACGATAGGAGCTGCCTAAAATATGGATTAATAATGATTTTCACGTAAGACAATTCCAAAACATAGTTTGGCTAACTATGCCTATGTAAAGAGTGGTCAAGATTTGTCCTTCCTCAATTGCTATGTTATGTGAGAAGAAGGTGATATTTAAGATTGAGGTATAATTCATATTTATTAGATTCATACCATTTACAACTGGATGCCTTAAAAAAATTTTGACGTGTTGTTATTATTATTACAGTGACCACACTTGCGCAAATAGCTCACTTCGCAAATGATTGGTGTTGCATGTACTGTCTAGAATGCAACGAGGAATTTGAGGAAACAAGGAACCAGAAGCAGTGTCCGGAATATTTTGGATATAGTAACTTAGACCCGATGTAATACTTATGTTTTTTTTTTTTTTTTTAGTTTTTCCACAATCTATTTATTTAAGAAAAATGAACATTGCAAATACATAACATCAACAAAAATTAGACAGATTGCGTTTGACAATAATGGCTACTGATGGTCCGGAAACGGTAAAAGAAAGGAATTATTGTAGAAGAATTGTTGGGATATACAACGGATTACTTGATACGAATGAAACAGGTATAACTATTTCGATTCTGAAATCACATAAAGCTCACAGTAGAAGATGACATCAAGTTTAAAGTTAGTAACAAACATAATATGGCTAACTAAAATGTTAAAAACAAACAAGATATATAAACTTAGAAAGCTGTGGGACTTGAAGAGGCCAATTTTGAAAACTACAATCTTAGAAAGCAACGATCCACAATACCATAATTTTTTTTTATAAATACTCAACGTAGAATATGTCAACTTTTGGTAAAGGATCTATTGACAACCTATTAATTTGAAATATGATCAGGGAGTACAATATGTGTTCAAGGTTCTTTATGAGGTAATGTGTCACCAGATTGTATACCAAGTAAAGGTAGGAACATACGGAAGTGACAAAATGTCCAAGACTTTTGAAGTTACCAAAGCTTTCGTTAAGACGAATTGCTGGGGACAATACTTTGTTGAAGATTTAATGGAAGAGGTTCGTATATTTACAATCCATTCGAAAAGGTAATGGGTACACATTTTAAACACTGTCATCTAATGGGTGTTGAAAAATTACAGGAAAATCATGTCACATTGGATAGTTTGTATCATTCATTCGATTCAAAAAAAAAACTATTCTCTGCCTATTTGGAGGATCGACAACATGACCATGATAAATGAGTCAGCTGGAGCGAAATAAGAGCATGTGGAGACTTTTATGGACGATATTGATTAGTTGATTTCGCTTAGATGAGCGCTTCTAACGACATATTTCCAAAAAATATTTAAACTTCCATGTTCATGTAGAGCATTATCTCATTATAGGCAATGAACCTAAGTAAAAAAGTGTCTGGAAGTTAAGATTATATTTCTTTCGTTTGAGCAAATCTCTAGCGGTAGAATATTAAAGGAAAAAACAAAGAAAAAAAGAGAGGAAAATCACAACTATTTTTTATGAAAAACACATATTAAATCATAAGGAGTTGATAAGTATTCGGGACACAAATTATGCGATATATTAAAAATGAACCAACATCATGGACCGTGCCGTTACGGCACGGGTCAAGGGCTAGTAATCATACATTTAACTCTAAGTGTGTTTTTGTGATAGTCTAGTACCTATTTACAAGAGAGTTTATATATGCCTCAACACCAATAATGAATTGACCATAATATAGTGTTCCAATGCATGACATCCGACCATTGATTATACGTAGCTTTCGTATGACACCCTTCATTCTTGGTTCATCATTCATAAAATTAAGATTGGAGTGGTGCGCACCCAATTAAAAATAATTATAATTATAATAGAAAAATAATTACAAAAATAATAATAGAAAAAGAAAATAATCTTTAACCACACTATTGACAACGCTATGGTCCTTTCATTTTACACTTGGAAGAGACCATATAATTGGAACTCTATTATTGGGGCTACCCATGGCTGGGTTTTTGGGGGCTATTTGGGGTCATGAAATAACAACCCATAGCACCCTTTATCCATCATCTTTTATAATGTCTAACCTACCCTTAATTTGATTAGTGCTAATTAGCTTGATTAAGCTTAACTAATCAGTGTTAGTGAATCAATTAGACTAATCAAAACATTAATTTTTTGCAAATCAAAACTTGATTGTTTTGAGTTATGAAGAATGAAAAATGATGATTTTGGTGAAATTATTTTGAATTTTTTGAAGCTTAATGATAAAACCCTTCATCCCAAAACTCAAGATAAGCTTATAATGAACTCCCAACATCAATTTCATCAATTCAAATCCGTCAAAAATATGAACAAATCTGGATTTTTTTGCCGTTACGGCTGGGAAATTGTGTCGACACAACCGTAATGCAACAATTACGGCTTGGATATGATGACTTCCCAGCCGTAAACAAGAACAACGAATGGGAAGTGAAGAACTTACAGCCGTTATTCAACGAGAATTTCCTGAGTCTGTTTTACGGCTGGGAATTCTTATATTTCCCGTCCGTAATTTAATCTGTAAGCCGAGAAATTATGCATTTTCAACATGAAAATTAGTAATACTTTCATTAATTAGACCACAATAAAACCCATTACATACTTAATAGATCCCCGTTACAAAGTTGGTTTTAATAACATCCCTTTCGATATGTTAAGAAGTCTTTGATGATGGCGAATTGAGCTTCCAAGTTGAAATCATAACCTTTCCATTTTCTCCATTCCTTCTTAGCTTGAGTCGCGACTTCTCTATCAGTCTCACCTCTAAGTCGAAGTTGGATGCACATACGTCATAAAGCCATATATTCTTTTACTTTTTTGTGTATGTCAGAAAATCGAAGATACAATTCAACCCCTTCGCGGTTGTTAGTGTTACCTGTTCCACCACAAAAATTCTCAAAAATATTACTCCAATACGATTTACTGGCAAAACCATCTTGCTTTCGTTCTTCTCTCTTCTTTGGATAGCATAGTACAAAATTCTTGCAAAGAGATAAGTCTTCTTCCAAAGTGAAGTTGGGTTTATCCTTTGAGTACATTGCATTGAGTTTGTAGGAGTTTTAGTGGAGATTATTAGTGTAGAAGGTGTGAATTTGATTTGGAGTGGGTGGTTATATGGAGATGGGACTTATTTCAAGTTTAAATAAGAGGTTGAACAACTAGAACCTTCTATAGATCAGTCTTCAAACGGATCTATTTTTCAAAATTCAAAAAACTAGCCGATATGATGTGGTATTCATAATTATAGGCATTTACGGCTTGGAAATTGAAGGAGATACCCAGCCGTTATTCTGTATAAATTACAGGATTTGTGGTGTGTCAGTTTTACGGCCCGGATGTATTTGAATGTCCAAGACGTAATTTAGAGGTCCATTTTTTTTGTCAGTTTTACGGGTAAAAAATACAACCGCAACCGCATTCACGGCTTGGAAACGTAGCCGTAAACCAGAGGTCCATTTTTTTGTCAGTTTTACGGATAGGAAACCCAACCGCGTATTATATAACGGCTTGGAAACGTATCCGTAACAAAGATTCAGTTAAAGTTTGAGTATCCAGAGAAACACACGTCCAGATATTTCCTAACCGTTTTCCTATAACGGCGGGGACTTTCCATCCGCGTTTCTGTGCAACTAAATTTGAAAAGGATTATATGCACTTTCGGCTAGGTTATGTGAAGGATCGATCTAGCCGAAATAGCACACAATTTTTAGTGAATCTTGATTGATTCCTCAGTTTTCTTAGATTTGACAATTGTAAATACTTACATTCATTAATAAATGCAAAGTTTTAAGAATTCATCCATCCAAATGCATAACCAAAACACAAAAAATTAAATAGACAAAGTGTTAGATAGTACATGTTCCATGAAATGAAGTAATATAATGAAAAGTAAATTGTCATTCACTTTCACTTGATCCCTTCTCAGAAGTGGCTTCCAAAAATTCATCCAAATCGTCCCTTGGCTGAGGTTCCACAACTTCTTCTATAACTACAGATTTTCTACCTCGACCGCTCCCATCTTGAGTTGGAGCCTTTTTACCTCCACCACGTCCACCTCGAGCACTTGTTACAGCACGGCTAACTTTTGCAATTGGTCCACTACCTCGACCACCTCGAGCACTTGTTCCACCTTTTGCACCTCGACCACCTCGAGCACTCGTTCCACTTTTTTCACCTCTACCACCTCGGCCGGATTTTCGTTGCTTAGATTGAACTTTCTTAAGGGGGGGGGGGGGGGTAGTGTCCGAGTCGTCGCTAGGAGAAGGAGACCCAACCTTTTTAGATATCTTTGGTGCTTCAACATGATATAAACCTCCTTTCTCAGGGAGTATTATGCCTTTAACTCGATTCCGCATTAATCTGAGCTCAGCAACCGCTAAATCTTGACCCGAATCAATCAAACGGCTGAGGTCTCTGGCCACCCAATTAACTCTCTCGACCTATTTTTTCATATGAAACACACGCACTCCGATTATTCATAGATAATTAAAAAAAAACATCATATACAAACATATGAAGTAGTATACGTACCACCATCTCCCGCCAATCATTTTCTTCACTCCTTGGTGTCTTAGAACTATCTATCTCCGCATTCCTGTAATGTCTCCGCGCCTCCGGATCCAAATTTTCCACATAAGGATGAGCCCACCCTCTATACCATTCCATGTAATCCTCATCCGCTTGGGAAGTACCATGTTCTGCTTCAAGGAGTCTTCTACTCATTTGGTTTTCTTGTTCGGAACGAGCATTCAAATGTTCAATCGCCGGTGAATTTTCATAGTTCAATTTCACCTGTTTGTCCTTAAATTGGGAGTTGCATATTCTCAATTTAAAACGAGTCTCTTCAGGAACAATTGTCTGGACAATATCGATTTGGTGGAGAGTTCTACGAGGATCTAAAATGACGAACCCGGTTGCATGAAACAAAGGTCCCGTATAGGTTGCCACATCAAAAAATACCCTATCATCAAATTCCTCTTCACCATCCTCATCAAGTTTCAAATACAGATCAAAAACCACATCTTCAATTGTCAAAGCATCCAATTTTTTCCTTATGTCGACCATTTCCGTATCTTTATCCTTGTGTTGGGTCCCTCCAAAAGGATATCTCCCTCCTGTAGGTTTATCTAGAGCCCAATCTATATTCCGTGGAGGCCTCAAGCTTTTAAAATGGTCGTAAGCCCATGACTACGGGAAAAAAATAAAAATTTGGTTTATAAAGAAGTTATTACACACAAATAAACATTTGTTATATTAAAACAAAAAGATACCTGCACAAGAGCAACACATCCCGTAATTTGTGTTTCGTTCCATCTTGAAGCTTTGCAAAGACATTCCAACACATCAACAAGGAGGGCGGTGCCCCACAAGTACCTAGTTACCTCGTTTGTTTCCTTATCCAGACTGAGAGTCTTCAACCACTGCGAGTAACATGCATTTACCTTATTGCCTGAGAAATCGGGGAAAAGGACGGTCCCAAGAGCATGCAACAAGTAAGCTATAGCCGTATGTCTAGCTCTTTCTGCGTCCATCACCACCATTCCACTATCCGCCTTGCGTTTAGAATCCCCAAACTGTGCTTTCAAACGAACCAAATTAATCTTGCGTGACATATTTACTGCTTCACTTAGTACACCCGGTGTACTACATGGTCTCTTAGATCTAGGATCTGCTCCAGACCCAATCTCAAACTCTTCTTCAGCTTCATCTTTACTCCACCCAAGACAGTTCTTCGCCAAGGCACAAATCTCATCAAAAGGCATGGAATTGTTGAAACCCTCAAATACTGCCTTTCCTTCCAAAGCTAGACCAGTGATTTGCTTTGTGTTATCCGGAGTGATAGTCATCTCGCCGAATGGGAGGTGAAAAGTCATGGTTTCTGGCCAAAATCTTTCTCTAAAACCACAAACTGTGACAACATCATATGTCTTCTACAAAGCATCGATTCCAGACCACAACCCTGAAGCTTTGACCAAAACTTGCACATCTGGATGCTCATCATCCAACGACCAAAACTTTGCTTGTTGGTGCTTTAGTTTTGGGACAACTTGATCTGGAAACTACCAAAAAATAATAATTATAATAATCCATAACAAAATGAATATAACATATATGTAATTTGATTTATTACCTTTGTGCCACAAACCCTAGAAGCCCATGAAGAAGTGTAGACAATCAAGACGGAACGATCTCTTGGCTCACCCCAAGGTCTCCCATTCCTCTTGGGAGGTAAAGGCTACATGGAATCAATTACTTCTCTTGCCGATGCCTTAGGTTTATACTTCTTCTTTCCCTCCTTATTTCCCTCCTTCTTGCCCTCCTCTGTTCCCTCCTCGACTACGGCTTTACCTTTATCAATAGCAGCAGTGCCACTAGAAGTGCCAACTTCAGTACCTCCGGTAACAACCGGTACACCTTCGTTTCCACCACCACTAGAAGTGCCAACAACTACAATCACAACAACTTCAGTTCCTTTAGTAACAACAACTTCAGTTCCCTCAGCAACTCCAACTTCAGTTCCTCTAGTGACTCCAACTCCATCTCCACCACCTTCCCTTTCTCCAGCAGGCACAACTTCGACTGATTTCCTTGCGTCTGCACCCAATGGTTTTGAGTGACGAGGTTGCGGAGTCGGGTCACCAGAAGGTGTTACTTATTGGGATCTTTTCTTCTTCTTTTCTTTCCCTCTGTTCCAAGACAAACAAGGCAGGAAAACCAAAAGTGTATAAGTAAAATGTCTGGGAAAATTTGACAAAACCTAACCGAAACAATAAACACGACTAGGAAAAATGGAGAGTCTAAGACGCAAAATTAAACACAGATAGGAAATTTTTTATCGACCTAGCCGACACAATAATTACGGATGGGACATTAGTAATATACCTAGCCGAGAAATGAATTACGGATGGATAACCTATACGTTTTCATATTACGGATAGGAAAACCAAACCGACTGTGTATTGCTAGTTCACAGTACAACACAGGGCACCAATACGGCTGGGATTGTGTTTATTACGGTCAGGAAACACATACACGGTTGGGAAAACCTATACGTAACACTAAAACTACTAAAAACATATGTACACAGGAGAACATACGGCTAGGAATATCCCAGCCATATACGGATGGTTACGACTAGGAATCCTCCATCTCGTACACGTCGATTTAGTTACGACCGGGAGTTCTTATATTTCCCAACCGTGTAATTTATATACGGCTGGGAAATCGACATTTCCCAACCGTTAATCTAATTTACGGCTTGAAATACAAGAACTCCCAGCCGTAAGCATTTTCAGAAACCGTTTTTCCAGACCTAAAATTTTCGAATATAACTGATTAAGCAACGAAATGCTTAAATAAAGACTGGGTTTTTGAATTCATACCTTATTGCTGTCATAACAGGAGATTCGGCGGCTTCTAGAACTTGTACATTCACTGGCACTTGATCTTCACTTTCATCTTCAGTGGATGGACTTGGTTTCTCTGCTTCAGTCGGAGGTTGATTCGACTGGGATTGACCTAGATTTTCCTTCTGCTTCATGGTTTTATAGAATGAGTTTAATCGACGATGATTTTTTTTTGAATCGACGATTAATCGTTGAACAATGTTCAATGGAAGAAGAAAAGAATAAAAGGAAAGAAGAAGAAAAGAAGAAGAAGAAGAAAATGGGGGGACGGTTTTTTGGGTTTTAAAAGGCGTCCGTTTTTTTCATTTTTTTTTTTATTAATTAGGTAGTTAATGAGGGGGTATAAAGGGAATTAATTAAAATTATGGAGGGTATTTTAGATATTTTACACATATGTGATCTCCCCCTACAACATTTAGACTCCACTTAGCAAAATAGCCCCCAAAAACATCCTCCACCCATAGCCCCAATAATAGAGTTCTATAATTGAGGACTCGAACTCGAAATATTCGCGAGGGATATACAAAAATTTCAAGTACATGGCAGAGCCCTAGTTAGCAATTCGCGGTACGGGATACGTTCGAGTATTATACGGATTCGTAAAATTTAAATTCGGTCAAAAATCTGGTCAACGATTCGTGATACGGAAGTAATTCGGAACGGCATACGTACGTGTATAATTCGTTTTACATATAGGAGTTCGGGACGCAAAATTCGGCAAGTTGACAATAGGGGAAAACATAAATTTTATGAGTTATATGAATATATTTAAAATATATACAACCATAACAGCAAATAAATCACAGCCTTGTGGTTTGGGGCTAAGTTAGTGCACATGGGTGGCGAGTTCGACTCCCGCTTCATACAATTTTTGGAAAATAACCCAGATAGGCCAATGAATTTTCTGCCCGAATAAATCGCGACTCCGTATATTACGCGGATTATTCGACCACTCCAGAAAAGCCGCGTATTGAGTGCGGGAATTGAGTCAGACGGGTATAATATGCGTTTCAGTATAATACGGACCAGTTCGCGTATAATTCGGGTATTATACGTCGAATTACTAACTAGGGGCAGAGCTAGTGGACTGTATTTTAGTGTGGGGTGATTAGCACTGTTGATGGAACTTGATTGGCTATACTAGTGGCAGCGGCACCACCAAGAGTCCTAGAGATCCTAGTTAGCAATTCGGGATACCGGGATACAGCGTACGTACGGAACGGCAAACGTACGAGCATTATACGGATTCGTAGAAACTAAATTCGGTCAAAAATCCGGTCAACGATTCGTGATTCGGAAGTAGTATGGAACGTGATACATACGTGTATTATTCGTTTTACTAGTCCGAGTTCGGTATGGAAAATACGGCAAACATTAATTAGTAAAATAATATGTTTCAAGTGTTGGGTGGTATGATTTGTGATAAAAAAATGCAATATATATTTAATATACCTAACTATAGCATCAACACGCGACTGGTGCAGTGGTAGAAGGTTGGTTTAGTAGGAAACAAGTCGTAGGTTCGATTCTCCCCACTCTCATTTTTGCGTCCGCGAATCATTCGCTAAGCCCATAATACACACGTACTAGGTATGGGAGTGGAGTAATTCGGCCGTATTATTCTGGAACGAATGATACGGTAAAGTTCGCGAATAATTCGCGTATGATACGTCGAATTACTAACTAGGCCAGAGATTGAGCATGACAACAATGATTCAACCGCAGCAAATCTAGACAAAAGATACTGCCTAATATCATTGAACATTATTATTACTAGCTTGAGCTACTACCAAATTGGTAAAAAAATATCCTTACTAGCTGTTTCATAGCCAAAAAAGAAAAGTACTACAAGATCCTATACTCAACACTAGGCATTGGTACAATGCCTTATCCAACGGATTTCTAGACTTTTTATTCACGAAATTGGTCAATTAATCCAATAACGGTAATTTCTGGGTAAAAAGGACATGTAAAGTTTGATACTGTTTAAATGAACGAGAATGTAAAAAATAGCCAGGATGTAAACAGTTTCATCCTACCCATTTTTAAATACTTGGTCTTATTTTTAATTTACATCAGGATGCATCCAGTTTCATCCTCGCTATTTTTTAAGTTTAAGTCAGGATGAATCCAGTTTCATTCTTGCTATTTTTTTGGTGTCCATTTCACTCATACTAATTTTTTAATCGTCCATTAAACCCATGCTTTGGGCAATTGTCCCAATTTCTCTTTTTTGTTAGGCTTCATTCATCTTCAAGCTCTTGTATTAAAATAAAAAACAGTTTTTTGGTTAATTAGCCCTTGGATTTGAATTCCTGGGTGTAAAAGATGAGTAAAATATGCCAATGGTTCAAATAGCCAAGATCTTAAAGATACTCTTTTAAAATCCGAATTGGATATATCACCCAACTATTATAAAGACATCCGACTAAAATACCCTCTCCTCTTTCTTAAATACATTATATCCCCGAGTCTTCTTCTCCGCCACCTACTGTAAAACAGAAACTCATACCCACTTTCTCTCTAGAAAATCTCTACCCACTTTCTTATACCCCAAATCAATTTGATCATCATCATCCTATTCCAGTAGCCATAGTTTTTCCTCCACAAACTCTAGCAACATATTCAATTCCAAGTGATAATTGATTAATCAAGAAGAAGAAGAACAACAACATTTGGTATCTCAGGACAGGAAGAGAGTATTCAAGGTAGGTCAAATCCCTGACCAAGAGGAGAATTAGATCTACAAGGATTAAAATTAAACAAGAAGATCAGGTAGATTAGGTAAAGAAATGGAAATAGGGGATTTGGTTTTGGTTTTGTTTAATTGGGATAACAAATAGAACATAACGGTGAGCGGAAAGAAATGGAGACATGAAGATTAGAAAAAAAAATATGGGAGAAGGCTAGTGCGCTTGGTACAATTGAATATCTCAGTGACGTTGGCCTTTTCCATCTCAAAGATGTAATTTTTAAGTGTTTCTTACATTCAAACAGTTTGTTCCTTGTATTAATTGATGCAATTCAGGTAGTTCTTATCATTTGATTAATCATACACCTTTAAGCGAAATGTACCACTAACTTATTAATTTTTGTCCAATCCAAGTATGAATAATTCAGTTGATACGTGGTTGAGTGTTTGATCCCTTGTTTTGGGTCTTATTTGAAACCCAATGGCATTACAGATAAGCAAATGTGTTTGATTCCTTAATTTTGATTAATTTACTTGTTTTGTGGATGTTTTGATGAAATACATAAAATGCACTCGAGATTAATTTTTATTAGTATCTTGTTTAGATCTTTCGGAAATTCAATGCACAAATTTGTATTTTTTGAACGCATAAAATTATTTCTGTTGATCAAAATGTTATGTGTTGAAGACAATACCATATTAACTCCTATTGATCATTTTGGGTATAGATTGGGGAACTGAGTTTGGGTAGAAGCGACTGTCACTATTGGGTTTTATCCACGAAATACACAAGATGCACCTAAGTGCATAATATAAAATCTGGAAAAAAAAATTGGTTTGGCCTAGATGCATTTGAGTGCATAATGTATATTTTTTGGAACCTTTGCTGTATAAACCATAATTTTCCATAAAATACATAACATGCACCCGAGTGCATAATGTATATTCTTATCAGAAATAAGTTTTAGCCTGGATGCACCCAAGTGCATAATGCATATTTTTTCGATTCTTATACGAAAAGTGTCTTGGCAAGGTTGCACATGGGTGCATAATGCATATTCTTATACAAAATACACTTTGGTCAGGTTGCACCTGAGTGCATAATGCATATTTTTATATGAAATAAACTTCGGCCAAGTTGAACCTGGGTGCATAATGCATATTTTTATAGGAAGTAAATTCTAGACAAGTTGCACCTGGGTGGCTAATTATCCTCGGCCTGGCTTAAAATAAATTTTGTTTTTTTTCGAGTTTCTTATCAACAATGGATCTTGTTTCGTAGAGAATTTTGACCCCTTTCCAAAAATATAAATTTCATTAAAATTCGACTTATATTCCGGCAGTTAAGACTTTTTTCGCGATTAATTTAAAATTATAAAGAGAAAATAAATATGAGAGAATAAAGGATATGGTAAAGAATAAATGTTGAATTAAAGGGTATAAATGACTAAATTATCCTATATTTTTTTCAGCCAGACCCATAATTTGCTTGTCCACCACTCCCATACTTTACGGATTTGTGGTCATATAACCCATTTTCCGCAATAAAAAAACCCCAAGCTTAAGGGCTGTCAAACTCTAATACGGACGTGGTCTACCTATTTTTGGACCCACGGTGGTGGATAGTGATGTTAAAAAGCATTTTCTAGCTACCATTTCCCGATGGATAATACTTGATAAATAAAATAAAATTTGATGGTTTAAGAATTAAGAAATTGAAATAGAGGTACTTCAGCTAGAAATGAAATCGCTTTACAAAAAATCGAAAATTTTATTCTAAGTCGTTATAGAATTTTAAAGCAAAACTATTTTTTTTTTGGCTTCTAGAGTCATTT
Source organism: Papaver bracteatum (assembly GCA_023529315.1). Taxonomy (NCBI): domain Eukaryota; kingdom Viridiplantae; phylum Streptophyta; class Magnoliopsida; order Ranunculales; family Papaveraceae; genus Papaver; species Papaver bracteatum. Next base: position 289,396 of record JAJJWX010003982.1, on the reverse strand, counting down.
CCTATCATCCTTAACCCCTTGGATATCTACACGGTGATAAACACGATTATTGAAAAAGATTATGAACTTTTCTACTGGTCGGTATGGACCGTCCAAATTGATTGTTTTACCACTTGTTTCTATCATTGACCATCATCTTTGGCAGAATTACGGGAATACTTCTTCTTTTCTTTCTTTTTTTACCGAGAGTTACCAAGGTAAAAAGAACGGAAAATGGGTCATTTGTCTAAATATTTTTAAAACATAGTTCAAATGGACAAGTAAAAATTAGTATGAGTGAAATAAACACAAAAAAAAAAGCTAGGATGAAACTGAATTCATCCTGACTTAAACTTAAAAAATAGCAAAAGATGAAACTGGATGCATCCTGATGTAAATTAAAAATAAGAAAAAGTATTTGAAAATGGGTAGGATGAAACTGTTTACATCCTGGCTATTTTTACATTTTTGTCCATTTAAACGGTATCAAAATATAAATGTCCTTTTTATCCAGAATTGTTGATTTTGGTCTTTTTAACCAATTTTATGTAAAAAGAAAGTGACAATAATTTGAGAAGATCATGCAAGAGAAGATCATTGTGGCCTATTGAAATTCTAAAATGTTTTGGTCTTTGTGGTGTAGAGCGGGAGCAAATATCAAAAGAACGACAACAACAACCTTCAATGGAGAACCGTTCTCATCAGCAGCAGCAACAACTCAGTATTTCCTCTTCAAATCATCACTAACACCTCGTTTGGTTGGAAGAATTGGATTCATAGGAATTCAATTATGGGGTAATCCAATTATTGGAATTGAATTCCATGGAATTGGATTCAATTCCAAAAAATTAGCGTTTGGTTGAGGTAATCCAATTTCTTTTGATTTTACCTTGGAATCCAATTCCATTGCACTACTAGACCAATGCAATGGAAATCAACTATTTTGGGGGGAATTGGATTCCTAGGAATCAAAATTCTCAATTACATGGAGTTGGTTTAGACCGTTTGGTTCAAGGAATTGGTCACATTCCCCTGGAATTGGATTACCAGGAATCCAATTCCTTGAACCAAACGCGCTGTAAGCGTCCATCATTTATGTTATCTAATGATCCTGTCAAAACCATAAAACCTAAATTGGATTTTGTCAATTCTTAAGGGATATATGGAATTGAGCTGGCACACTACATCTCAAGGTACTAATTCGTCCTGACACTGAACCTACAGACTACCTGTATTCGATTTTCTTAAGAGCATTGTGCGGACTGATATGAATATAATTAGAATCCTAAAGAAATGAGAAATCCGATTCTTATATTTGTAGGATAAATCTAGTTAAGACATTGATGGTCAACCTAGAGCTTTTGAAATGTGAAGGTGTCACCGATTCTACTACTTTTAAGCATCTAATCAAGAAACCGGTAACATTTGTGGTAGATGCTGATAAATGTTAAAAGATCGTTGAAAAGGTTAAAAAGACGGGTTTCAATCTCTTAGCTACAACATATATTATAGCTATAAAGGGATTGACAAGTGATGCCAATTGGAGGGATAAAATGGATGTTTACAAGACAAGAGATGGGGTTGGTCTGAGGATCAAATTCAGTCAGCAGCATTTAGGAAATGTCCTTGTTGTATGACACGGTCCAAGAAGCGGATTATGGCAGTTATGGATTTCATTGTGAATGAATGGGTTATGAATCTTATGATTCTTCCAGTATTACTGAAGCCCCGGTGATTTTCAATAATAGTTTCAAGGAGGGGATTATCCCGAAGTGCTCTATTATCAGAATTTTAGTAAGTGTCTGATTAAGGAAAAGGTTCCTCTGCCATCACTCTCAAGAATGACAAATAAGGCCTTTTTGGAAAGGTATTTGAGCAAAAAGCTCCTGAATATTGAAGGTATTCCAAGATCAGTTGAATAGCAACTAACTACTTCTGAAATGAAGGATTTGAAGAGATGAATACTCTTTACCGGTATGGTGTCTTTCCTCCTCTTCTGTTTAGTTGATGCCTCTCTTGTATTGCTTGTTTTATTTTTTCAGAGATTAAAATTTAAAATTGTTTTATCTTTCATGTGCATGAAGAATGTATGGGATGTTTGAATTTCTTATGTCATACTTGTTTTTGAGATTGTGTGGTTGATTAGGATGTTTATATACTCTGTCTAGACTGCATTGAATCTCTCTATGTGCTGTCAAGAACTAAGATAAGCCGTCTAATCAAGTTAGTTCCTTGTACAAAAACCTGTGACTTTCACATCTGAAAGCTCTTCTTATCCTTCTGTAAACTAGTTATAGTCACACTAATGTCGAACTTAGTAGATTAAAACTTCATGTTTTCAGTAATTTTTATGAAAGCACATCACACATAGAAAAAGTGACAAAGAGGGGTTATTTCTTTTTTGTTTTCTGGGGTGGAAAGGAGGAAAACTATGAATTTTGTACTCCAAACAGAAGTCATGTAGAAATTTCCTTTTCGTTTCAGACTTTCAGTATCAATGGCTCGTACTAAGCAGACCGCTCGTAAGTCTACAGGAGGTAAAGCTCCAAGGAAACAACTGTCCACCGTGGTTGCGAGGAAATCAGCACCAATAACCGGAGGAGTTAAGAAGCCACATCGATATCGTCCAGGAACTGTTGCTCTTCGTGAAATCAGGAAATACCAGAAGAGTACTGAACTTTTGATCAGGAAGTTGCCTTTCCAGAGATTAGTTCTTGAAATTGCTCAGGAGTTCAAAACAGACCTTCGGTTCCAGAGCCATGCTGTTCTTGCATTTCAAGAGGCTGCTGAAGCTTATTTAGTTGGGTTGTTCGAGGATACGAACTTGTGTGCGATTCATGCAAAGAGAGTTACGATCATGCCTAAAGATATTCAGTTAGCAAGGCGTATTCGTGGTGAAAGGGCTTAATTTTTTTTTTTTTTTTTTTTTTTTTTAGGTTTAATTTTTATGCCCTCCTTGATGGAAAAATAAACATAAAATCTTTCGTGGATGTTGTTGAAGATTTTTTTAGTCTAAATTTTTTATCCCAATTTTCAATAAAAAAAGTACAAATCACCAGCAAACTGAAGTGACAGGAGAGTTGAAAAACGCAGTACTTGTTTTTTTTTTTTTACTTGTTAAAACGCAATACTTGTTAAAACGCAATACTTGTTAAAGTAGTAGATTTTTTTTTTACAGGAAACATGTCTAGAAAACCTTTGTGTGACATTTTTAAGCCCATTTTCGAACCTTGTTTCCCACATTTTTAGTGCACGATATTTCTTTTTTGTTGCGATGAAGAGAACTCAGAAAAGACCTGCCGCTGGTGATGAATAAAAGCTTTGCATATCCAGACGAGCTTCGATCAAGTGTCATAGTCATATTCTTGAGTCTGAATCTCCGGATCTGACCAAGAAGAAGGAGAAGATGAGGAAGCAGCAGAATCTGCTAACTTCTACTGATGAGAAGAGTTTCAACCCTCCAGATGAACGTTGTTGTTGTAGAAATGACGATGGTTCTCATAGTCATACAGAAACTAGGGATTCAAAATGCTTGAAACGGAGGAGGAAGATGACCAACCATCTACTAATCCATCAGCTGTGAGCAACTCCTCTAAACATACATTTTTCCCCTGTGGTTTCATTTGCTTATAAATTAGTCCCCCGAAAGGAGTAAGAATCACTGCAATGTATAATTGGGGATTTTCTATCCAGCTGATGGTGGTTCTGCCAAAATTGGGGCAAAGAGGAAAAAAATGGAAACAACGTATGGAGAACTAAAACCATCAACAGGAATTAGTCAACATGTGGTTGAATTGGATCATTACAAGACTAAGTGCGTTGAAATGTTTTTGGAGCTTGAGAAGAATAAAGTAGAGCTTGAGAGACTAAAATGGAGCTTGAGAAGAAGAATGTGGAGTGCAGTAAACTCCAGGGTAAATCTGCAGAGGTAGAATCTAGAAAGACTGCTGCTAAAGATGAAGATTCAATGTAACTTAACCCTTGTATTTAACTTGTTAAGAGATGTGCGTAGAGAAGACCTTGAAGCGTCTAACAAAATTCCAATGGCTACATGTACATTAGGATACAATCCAACCTATAAAGAGCATAAAGTGGTTGGTATATGGAGGTCTTCGCAACCTTCTTATGTAGTTTGTGAGGTGTTGACAGTAGGAGATAATGAATGGAGACGGATTGATGAGGTACCACCACATCATTTAGAATTACACGGATCTTCAGTTTATGTAAATGGTTCCATATAGTATACCACTGAGTTGCTTAGAGTATTTGAAGCGGGTGAAAAGGAGAAAAAGTTCATAGTGGGATTTGATGTTGGAAGTGAGAAGTTTAGAGCAATTAGGGTCCCTAGCTACGTCTTTGAACAACCTGAAAGTTATCATTCTCGTTTATACGGATACAATATCAGGCTGTTAGAATTAGATGGACGCTTAGGTTTGTTTATTATACTTGAAAAGAGTGGTACACCTAAGTTATGGGTATTGAATGAAGATAGAAACCGGAAAAACTCCAGAAGTACTTGGACTGAGGTTTCCATTCAGCTGCCCTACACATTGGGAGGAGCTCGATGTAGATTTGCTTGTGATCCAGTTCCTGCGACAGATCAAATGATCTTAACCTCTTATGTGAAAGCATCTGGCGGTAAGATATCTGAATCTACATGCCATTCGTATAATTGGAAAAAGAAGACTTTCAATGCAATTGATTTCAGTGGGATCTCCTCAGCTCCTTGTTTTTCACTGGCTCAATTCCTAAAAGTGCCATTCTTGGAAATAGGTTTCCAAAAGTGCCACCCTAACCCCAAACCTACCAAAAATGCCATTATATGACATTTATGCCCCTAATTGTAGAGGACCCTTAATTGTTTAATATTATTTTCAATTTTCAAAACTTAAAATAAGTATTTTTCTATGTTGTTTTCAGTGCAAGGGTCCTGATGAAAGGGTCAAGACTATAAACTGGACCCCATCATTATTTAAAAAAATCTTATTATATGAATTAAAAAATTTAGTAATCACTTTTTTTTAATGGTATTTAAGTTTTTAGGGTCCTCCATATTGGGTCTGGACCTTCCAAAGGACCTTTTTGGACCCACTCTAGTCTTCTTATTGAAATAAAAATATGATAATTTTTTGGACCCCACTCTAGATAATTTAAAATAAGATAATTTTTATTAATAATTTTTGTTAAGGTCCAGAAGAAGGTCTAGACCCTTTCCTAGTCCATTACCTGACCCTGGATTTGTAATAAAATAATATTTATTTGAATGGAATTAAATAATATTTAAAGGTCCGGACCTCCCCTGGTAATGCCATCTAGGCGCCATGTAGGTGACAAGTAGGATGAATGAAGTAGGGAGCTTATCTGCATAGGTCAGGACCTGTATATTCAAAGTCAGGACCTTTTATACCAGGTCAAGATATTTTATACCAGGTCAGGACCTTACGCTGTCAGGGTCCTAAAGCTTCACCTTCCTTACATCCAGTTAGAGGGGGACATGTGTTTTATTTAAATAATTCTTTTAAGTATAATATTATAAAAGATTTTTGTTATTGGTCAATATAAGTGGTCCTTTTCTATTGGTCAACTTGGTCGACGAGGGCTTTGTATTGGTTGATTTGTGCGGCTTCTTCTTCCTCGTCTTTCTTCTTCTTCCTGCTCTTTCACCAAAAATGAATTCTTCTTCTTCTTTTTTTCTTCTTCTTCTTTCACCATCTTATACAGAAACATTTCTATTGTTTCCTGCTCTTTCACCAACTTCAGTTCTTATTATTCTTTTTTTCTTCTTCTTCTTTCACGGATTAATTCATGGCAGCTGCTACCCCATGAAAGCTAGGGTTTTATATTTTACTAAGCATCCAACTGAGATAAAGAAGGAAGGATCTATACAGTGTCCAATATGTGAGTTTAACTTTAGCTCTTTCAAATTCGATATTAAAGTTTGGTTAATTTCAATTTCAAACTCAAAGTTAGGGTTTTTAAATATGTACTACATTGGGGATTTAAATTCATGTTTATTTATATAGTTTACAGTGAAATAAGGTATGGGTTATCTTTAATTTTGTGGTTTGGTTGGTTAATTTATGTAGGGTTCATGATACAGGATGATCTTAATTTTGGCCTCTGTTTAGCAATTGCTGTTTTGTTTAGGTTTCAAAACAAATTTTCCACTGCAGAAAACTTCTTACATATATAAGGAGGTTGCAACATAATCATATGATGGCATTAATGTCCAGTATTTTATCACCACCTTCTTAGTTATATGTATTGTTGCTTAAAGACATTTTCGGTCATAAATATTCAACTTGGGTACTAAAATGAACTACAAGAGAAGCTTTGGATTGTAAATATCAAATCTGATTTGGTGGTCAGATAAAGACTATGCTTGGGTAGAGTGTACACACAGATTAATCTAAATTTGCTTGTTCTCAATTGTCTAACAATCACCATTGGAAATTTAGCAGGGGTTATAAGAAATGGTAGTAGCTAGTATATGAAAGAGTACTGTCGCTATGTATATCGTAGATGTGATGTTCGATACGAGTTGTCATAATTTTTTGAATGATTTCAATGTTCAATTAGGAATTGATTGGTAATTCACTTTTTGCTTAAGAAGTTTATATGTATATAACTGATAGTGTGTTTTGTGAAATGCAGTTGCTTTTAGAACCCTAAATTGCCGTTGCCATAATGATAAGCAAAGCTGTTCTCATCCACTACAATGGTGAATGGGTGCATAAAGAAGGTAGTGATGACTACAAAGGTATGACATATCTTGCGGGGGTACCTGATAAGTACACTTTTGAGGATGTGAAGAAGAGTGCAATGGATGTTTTAGGTTTCATGCACAAACCTTGTTTTGATGTGTATGGCCTCATAGATGTCCCGGGAACCGCATTTAAGCAAAGGATTAAGATTGTTAGTGAAGAAATGTTGATTTTTTATGTTGGCCAGACATGTGGAGTCCCAAGCTTTTACACAATCAAATATGGAGAAGAAGTAAAAGTAGATATTCCTCCCGTAACTCCCAAAACAACTACTGGATATGACAGCGGATCCAAGATGCTTCCCCACACTCCCTTGACCCCTCTCAACAATCTCTCGTCGAGTTCCAGTGAGGATTATCATTCCAAGAATGAAACCGCCAAGGGAGATGGTGGTGTTAAAGGTACGTTTATTTGTCCCTCTTATTATTGTACTTTTGTATTATGTTTGTCCCGACCAAATAGTCACACTAATGTTGAATTTTTTATTTTTTTCAGCGAGTACTAGTGGTCCAAAGGCTAGGAGATGTCTTGAACCAGTAATGACTCCATCATCCAAGAAACTCCGTTGTCTTCATGATGCGCCAACAACTCCAGCGCCGGTTCTGGATATTCCTAAACCCCCAAAGGATATGAAGTACAATGATCTACGTGTGGGTAACACTTTCAAAAGCAAGGGGGAGCTGAAACTTATACTTGCAATAGCCAAAGTAGAAAGAAATTTTGAGTACATAGCTTTTAAATCCGACAGCCAGAGGTTTATTGCCAAATGCAAAGACAAGACGTGCAAGTGGCGTCTGCGAGCAGTTCCCTTAGATTCTTGTGGGTGGTGGAAACTCACAGTTGCAAACGATGTGCATACTTGTGAAAGCAACAAAAGGACTGACCCTGAATTAAGAACCAAAGCGGCCGCTCCTGGAATTGCAGAGCTTTTCAAGCTCAAATTCAAAGAACTAGATGTGGCCTTTACGCCCAAACAACTGGTTAAGGACATAAAAAGGGATTATGGAGTGGTTATCAATTACCGGCAGGGATACAGCGCTTGCAAGCGTGGTATTGAGCTGATCAAAGGTAGCCCCGATGAATCGTACCAACACCTCGTTGGTTATAGTCACATGCTTGGTGCTCGTAACAAGGGTACTGTTACTGAGATAGTAACTGATTCGGATGATTCTTTTCTATATTATTTCTTTGCGTTGGGAGTATGTATTGAAGGATTTAAAAACTGTTTCAGACCCGCATTTGTGGTTGATGGTACACACCTTACAGGGCCACGCCAAGGAGTTCTACTGTCAGCCGTTGGAATGGATCCCGACGAGTCGATCTATCCTATTGCTTTTGCTGTTGTTGATTCCGAGAACAATGAATCTTGGGAATGGTTTATGATAAAGTTAGCCGGAATACTTGGCGATAAGTATGCTATGAATGAAGATGTTGTTGTGGCAACAGACAGGCACCCATCGATCGGTAGAGCCATAAGGTTGGCATTTCCTTGTGCTAATCAAGTATACTGCATCCACCATCTTTCAGGTATTTAACAAGACTTTATATACTATTAACACACGAGTTTTGTGTTTAAATAGATTTGATATTAGTTATCTGAATGGATTCAACGTTAACCTTGATTTGTATTTAGTGTTACTTGTCAGACTGTAGCTCTTTATATGTACGTATCTAGACAGAGTTAGGAAGATAGTTGGTCCCTTGTATCATTAGATACGTAATTCAGATCAATGAAAATAGCATCATTTTGCATATAATGTACTAGGTACGGCATTCAGGTCCATGACAGTAGTACCATATAGGATATACGCACACAATAGTGGTCACATATATATGTACAGTCCAAACAAGTTTTGTTGTCCACCATGCAGTATGATGTTATGTTCAGATACATTTCAGATATATATATATATATATATATATATATATATATATATGCATCATGTTGTACTTATAGGTCAGTCCTGTAATGTGCCCTTGCAGAAAATATCAAACAGACCTACCACAACACCGCGGCTTCGGTGGCTTTTATAAGAGCTGCAAAAGCGTTTAGCAATGATGAGTATGAACTTGCTATGAGAGACCTAGGTTTAGCGAGCCCCGCTGCTTTAAAATCTGTAGTGGAACTTGGACCGGAAATGTGGGCCAGGGTGAAGGCTAGAACAGGTCGTTTTACTCTCATGACTACAAACGCCTGTGAAACTTTCAATTCAAGAATAGCTGATGTTAAAGGTCTTCCAATCTGCCATTTAGTCGATTACATTCGCAGGTTCCTTATGGAATGGTTCTGCCAACGTAGACAACTAGCTCGTGATCGGCAAGATCCTTTGAGTGGACATGCACGAGATATAATCAAAGAACGGTGGGATGTGGCAAAAAGGTTTGTGGCTTGCCATGTTGAAGGGGACGAATATGAAGTAGACGAGGGTGACTATGTAGAGCAACATACCGTCTATCTTGACCGAAGGTCTTGCACGTGCAAAGTGTTTGACTATCAGCATCTTCCTTGTCCCCACGTACTTGCAGTGTGTGAGACATATAAGATAAAAGAAGAAGGCCTTTGTGGGGAGTATTATAAAACATCTGTTTGGAGATCTATGTATGAACCTATAATCTATGGTGTGCTGAGCCCAGAAACTTGGGATGTCCCAAAGAGAGGTGGCGAGCGGGTGGTGCTGCCTCCAAAAACTACACCGGAAGTTGGTCGTCGGAGCATCAAGAGGAAAAGGTCTGCCATCGAAAAACCTAGAAAGAAAAGAGCTTGTTCAAGGTGTCACCAGACGGGGCATTATGCTAACAGCAAACGTTGTCCCAAGGCTTAGAATTGGAGTCGTTTTGGTTGCTGACATTGCTTACCTTTTTATGTTTGTTTGAAATAGTTTAGGCGGCACCCCTGATATTTTGGTTTTAGTCATGTTTTCATCCTCAGGGTAAATTAGTTTTTCCCAGTCTTGATACTAAAATTTAAATTTCGGAAAGCAGGTCTTCTGTAATTGAATTTGGGAATTACCCTTTGAAAAGGAATTCCTTAGTTTTCTAATGTTTATTAATTCTAAGTTCCGTAGCACTGGCATGTTTCATGTGAACTGATTACGAGAATCAAAAATCATTTACTTCGATAGAGGTTGATGCAAAATGACAGGCACTCAATAGTCTTGTTTGAGACACCATGTTGTTTTAGTAATTGCTAGCTAGGTTATGCACTCATGTAAACGTGCTAATTTTCATTTACTTTTCTTATTGAAACAACGAAAATTATATAGCCATAACTAGGACAACCTAGAAGAACGTAACATTTCCATCATACCTAATAAAAAGCACTTTAAAATATTAAATAAACTAGTCAGAGTCAGACATTAGCTTAAACCATTCTTCATCACTTTTCTTTTCAAGTGTTGCGTTCTTGTGCCTTCGGATATCGTCCCTCATTGCACCATTCATTAACTCAACAAGGGCAAGATCTTGAAACAAACATTGTCCAAAATTATCCTCCTTGATCCAAACGCCGCTGCCATGATAAGGAATGACACATGATACCGGGGTCGAGATCCCTAACCTGTTGCATTCTTCACGTAATCGGCGATCCTCCCTTACTAACTCAAACCACTCCTTACAGAATTGGCTGCCATTTGTTATTGTGTAGAAATTAGTCACTACACGCTGGCCAATAGGTTTTTTCTGGTCGATAGGTTTTTTCGGGTCTTCATTCCTCCCATATATGGTAGTATAAATGGGGTTCTGATTTGTTGTTCGGGCAGTTGAAAATAATGAGCTTACGCTAGACTGATGAGAGGACCCTGCCATTGTTAAACTAATATACCAAATAACTATGATTTTCTTTAGGCTAGAGCTGATTAAGCACAAACGAAAATGAATGTTGTCTATTTATACTTATGTTGGCAGACATATAGAACTTAATGCCACCCAAATATAGTTGGGCACCTCTATTGTTAACCTGTCATGTGTAACTGAAAAAAAGAAGTCCATTTTCATGTTTCCCAATTAGTCTTATTTTCCTTGCAGCTGCTTTTGACTAATTGCAAAAAGATTTTTTTTTTGCAAAAATCAAAAAAATCAAACTTAGATATGAGTGAGGCAGGAAGACTGATTTCTCAGTTTACCACTCCCACCTGCTTGGGCTTCCGAGTCCCAAGATTTTTTTTTTCATGTTTTCCAAGTAGTCTTCTGTTGGCAAAAGAGATGCTTTACTGGAAAGGAAGGGAAAAAACAAATTTAAAGCTCTCCAATGTAGAGTTGGGAAGTAGGTAGGTCCGTAGGTGAGTCATTTATCACAACAAAGAAGAACAAAATTATATAAAAATAAAAAAAATCAAACTTAGATATGAGTGAGGCAGGAAGACTGATTTCTCAGTTTACCACTCCCACCTGCTTGGGCTCCCAAATAAAGCTTGTCCCATTATTTCTAGACAATGTACCGTAAAAAGATTCAGTAAAGGACAAACCATTTACTCTCTTACTAATAAAGTGTGTGCAGAGAAAGATCTAAACCTCAGGGGTAAACTACCTCCTCTGACTAATAAATGAAGGAGAGCCCAAGCAGGTGGGAGTGTTTGAGTTGGGAAGTAAATACATATTCAAATTTCAAAGCAAGAAAAAAAAAAAATCAAGCTAAGATATGAGTGAGGCAGGAAGATGCTTTCTCAGTTAACCATTCTATATATATATAAAATGACATTCCACATTTGGGAGTGATCCCTTACAATTTAAACTACTTCCTCTGACTAATAAAAGAAAGAGTGCCCAAGCAGGTGGGAGTGTAAGAGTGATTTCTTAGAATTTAAACTATCCACTTTGATCACATGAGTTCAAGATCAGAGAGCAAATCATGTTTGGAAAAATGTTTTTCTGAAATTCCTTCAAAAAGAAGACGTCGAAGCAACCAACAAAGCAACCTACCAAAACCAGCCGATGAGGGTTCTTCGAGTATATCTTTAACAAATCTGGCAACTTCTAGAAATGGAGTTATGTCCTGCGAGGAATGGTATGACGCGATTGAAGAAGGACGCAGATTAAGAAAGGAAACAGCTGAGTTGGGTTTTCCAGTTCGCGTTGCCACCTCTTGGAGACCTATTACACCATACATACGATGATCTGGTCAAATGTGTTAATTCTATAAGAGCTGAGAATAACGCACTTAACAGGAGATTGATTAATCGGAAGAAGTATTCTGCTATACAGGGGACTAATATGTAACTTATAGGTAGTAAAATCAATCATTTTCTCTTGCAGTATTATGGTAAAAAAAACTTTATTTAAAACAATGTTATGTATAAGTAGTAATGTAGTATACCTTTTATCATCTGTTCAGTTTACTTGGTAGTAACTGAAGTTGTTGCGCAACACTGATGTGGTCATATAACCCCTAAATGGAGTTCAGGATCACCAGACATTAAATCACTATTATAAAGAGTCACATAAAGAACTCTGCAGGAGTTTCCACATAAAACGGGCAAACACTGACACAAAATTTTCAGTTCTATGAAAGTACAAATGTCGACAAAATTGAAATTTGATGCTAAGGATTGAAAATTAAATCAACTGCAAAGACGAAATAAAGAAGCACTAAGATTGAAAGATTATATTCCTGTAACTATTAAAAAATCACCATTTTACATAACGTTCTGAATCACAAAGAAGTTAGTGAGCTTAGTGGGACTCTATGAGACTAAGATTAAGACTTTCAGAGGAAGGCGCAAACATAGTCATTGATCAGAAGTCCAAAACATGTAAATGTGCGTTTTTACCATCTGATCAGGATCACACATTTAGTGGTTTCAAACAACTCAAATTCCTCACAGAGAACACATAATTGGGTTGACGGGACTTTAAGTGGCAGAACTGTGCCCAAATATCCTACTTTTATGTATAATAATACACCATTACTATACTATACAATACATACTTCCACCTTTTCAATTAACAATTTATAAAGAACAGAGGCAAAGAGAAATTTGTAAAGAACACAGACAAAGAAATTGAAGTTAGAATCCTCAGAATTGCAGAACATGTCACCAAGGCTTGCAGAACATGTCACCAAGGCTTGAACTCCATTCACTCCAGAAAGATGGCGTTCTTTATATCCTCATTGGCTTATTTCTAAAACTGGTCTTCACAAAAACATGAAATGGTTTTCTCCAGTCTACCGAGGAGATAATTTTTGCCAAAATCTTACCACCACCAATAATTATACAACAAATGACTAAACAATCAAGATAGACTAGAAACATACCCATTAAAATGAGAGAGATATCATTATGCACAATGAATACAAGTATGAGATTACCATAACTTGAAATACGATATATATGCATTGTTGTTCATACTCACAGAACATGAAATTACTTCAAATCCTGATCTATGATGTCTGTTCTTTGAGTTTGTTCATACTCACATAGCAAAATGATAAATCCAATCATCTAATCTGGTACTTTACATTCACAACCTTCAAATTAAAGTCCTTCATGGTGTTCTCAACTTCAGTTGGGCATGTTTCCAAGTTCCAACATGTTCTCTTTGCACCTTCAGATTCAATTTCTTTCTTTAGTTTCTCAACCTGCAAAAACAACCACACCAAAAAAAAAATATCACATCAACACCAATACACAACTTCCATATCAAATTAAAGTTCAAGACATTCAATTTAAGTAACTAACCTAAGAGAACCCTAACTCTACCTGATGAAAATAACCTGTAAAAGAGGAAAAAGAAAAATTTAATCAGAACCCTAACTGTTACTGATGAAGACCAGAGATATAATTAAGCTATTACATCTACTAGAAAACAACTAGTAAAACAATAATTGTTAAACCCCCATGAATAAAATCGACCAGTAAGAAATCAAGAAAGAAAAGAATAGAAAAATGAAATTTTAAATAAAAACCCTAACCATACCTGCTGATTTTGTAAAATCAAACGTAACTGCTGCAAAATTGAGAGATGTTGAAGGTTAATAATCATAATGAGGTTTTGTCATGGAGCTTAAATGGTTGGTAATGGAGGAGTTCAAATGGAGGAGGATATATTTTGGCTGGTCTGATTCTCATTTGCAAATGAACCGATGAAGAGAGAGGGGAGAAGCTGAGAAAGTGATAACTAGGGTTATGGTTTTCTTATATTGGTGGCAATGGTCGTAATTACTGTGAATCTTCAGGGTAAATTCGCTATATTTATTGTTTCTCCCTAAATCGATGGCCAATAACCATCTATTGTGTCTCATACGGATTAAGAATCCAATGGCTCACATAAACCTATTTTGTTCATACGGATCATGCAGTTTGTGTTTCTTTGTGTTTCTTTGCTAAACTCAATTCGTGTTTTCGGGGTATTAACAACCTTCATTACGACCTGAGTCTCTCACTCGGATGAACTGAAGATGGATTATATGAGTTTTTATCATCTCGGGTTGGTATATTACTAAAGTTAGACCCCGAGGTTCTTATTTCGATGAACTGAATATGAGATATATTGGATTTCGAAATATCGGGTTCGTATATTACAAGAGTTAGACCCCAAGGTTCTCATTTCGATGAACTGAATATGAGATATATTGGATTTCGACATATCGGGTTCGTATATTAATAGAGTTAGACCCCGAGTTTCTTATTTCGATGAACTGAATATGAGATATATCGATTTTTATCATCTCGGGTTCGTATATTACTAGAGTTAGACCCCGAGGTTCTTATTTCGATGAACCCAATATGAGATATATCGATTTTTATCATCTTGGGTTCGTATATTACTAGGGTTAGACCCCGAGGTTCTCATTTCGATGAACTGAATATGAGATATATTGGATTTCGACATATCGGGTTCGTATATTACTAGAGTTTGACCCCGAGGTTCTTATTTCGATGAACTGAATATGAGATATATTTGATTTCAAAATATCGGGTTCGTATATTACAAGAGTTAGACCCCAAGGTTCTCATTTCGATGAACTGAATATGAGATATATTGGATTTCGACATATCGGGTTCGTATATTACTAGAGTTTGACCCCGAGGTTCTTATTTCGATGGAATGAATATGAGATATATTGGATTTCCACATATCGGGTTCTTATTTTACTAGAGTTAGACCCCGAGTTTCTTATTTCGATTTATGAGATATTTGATTTCGATATCATATCGGGTTTCCGATTTCAAATATCGGGTTCGTATATTACAAGAGTTAGACCCCATTCTTATTTCATAAATATATGATTTTTTTCCATCATCTCGGGTTCGTATATTAATAGAGTTAGACCCCAAGGTTCTCATTTCGATGAACTGAATATGAGATATATTGGATTTCGACATATCGGGTTCGTATATTACTAGAGTTAGACCCCGAGGTTCTTATTTCGATGAACTGAATATGAGATATATTTGATTTTTATCATCTCGGGTTCGTATATTACAAGAGTTAGACCCCAAGGTTCTCATTTCGATGAACCGAATATGAGATATATTGGATTTCGATTATCGGGTTCGTATATTACTAGAGTTAGACCCCGAGGCTCTTATTTCGATGAACTGAATATGAGATATATTTGATTTCGTTCATATATTACAAGAGTTAGACCCCAAGGTTCTCATTTCGATGAAATGAATATGAGATATATTGGATTTCCACATATTGGGTTCTTATTTTACTAGAGTTTGACCCCGAGGTTCTTATTTCGATGAACTGAATATGAGATATATTGGATTTCGACATATCGGGTTCGTATATTACTAGAGTTAGACCCCGAGTTTCTTATTTCGATGAACTGAATATGAGATATATTGGATTTCCACATATCGGGTTCGTATATTAATAGAGTTAGACCCCAAGGTTCTCATTTCGATGAACTGAATATGAGATATATTGGATTTCGACATATCGGGTTCGTATATTACTAGAGTTAGACCCCGAGGCTCTTATTTCGATGAACTGAATATGAGATATATTTGATTTCGAAATATCGGGTTCGTATATTACAAGAGTTAGACCCCAAGGTTCTCATTTCGATGAAATGAATATGAGATATATTGGATTTCCACATATTGGGTTCTTATTTTACTAGAGTTTGACCCCGAGGTTCTTATTTCGATGAACTGAATATGAGATATATTGGATTTCGACATATCGGGTTCGTATATTACTAGAGTTAGACCCCGAGTTTCTTATTTCGATGAACTGAATATGAGATATATTGGATTTCCACATATCGGGTTCGTATATTAATAGAGTTAGACCCCGAGGTTCTCATTTCGATGAACTGAATATGAGATATGTTGGATTTCGACATATCGGGTTCGTATATTACTAGAGTTAGACCCGAGGGCTCTTATTTCGATGAACTGAATATGAGATATATTTGATTTCGAAATATCGGGTTCGTATATTACAAGAGTTAGACCCCAAGGTTCTCATTTCGATGAAATGAATATGAGATATATTGGATTTCCACATATTGGGTTCTTATTTTACTAGAGTTTGACCCCGAGGTTCTTATTTCGATGAACTGAATATGAGATATATTGGATTTCGACATATCGGGTTCGTATATTACTAGAGTTAGACCCCGAGTTTCTTATTTCGATGAACTGAATATGAGATATATTGGATTTCCACATATCGGGTTCGTATATTAATAGAGTTAGACCCCGAGGTTCTCATTTCGATGAACTGAATATGAGATATGTTGGATTTCGACATATCGGGTTCGTATATTACTAGAGTTAGACCCCGAGGTTCTTATTTCGATGAACTGAATATGAGATATATTTGATTTCGAAATATCGGGTTCGTATATTACAAGAGTTAGACCCCAAGGTTCTCATTTCGATGAAATGAATATGAGATATATTGGATTTCCACATATTGGGTTCTTATTTTACTAGAGTTTGACCCCGAGGTTCTTATTTCGATGAACTGAATATGAGATATATTGGATTTCGACATATCGGGTTCGTATATTACTAGAGTTAGACCCCGAGTTTCTTATTTCGATGAACTGAATATGAGATATATCGATTTTTATCATCTCGGGTTCGTATATTAATAGAGTTAGACCCCAAGGTTCTCATTTCGATGAACTGAATATGAGATATATTAGATTTTGATATATCGGGTTCGTATATTACTAGAGTTAGACCCCGAGGTTATTTTTTTGATGAAATGAATATGAGATATATTGGATTTTTATCATCTCGGGTTCGTATATTTTTACTACCTATGTATTCTATTTTGTTTTTAAACTTTAGTGGATTTTTTATCTTTCAAAGAACATGGAGTAGATAAAATATCTAAGCATCAATTTTTAGAAGCAGAGACGTTTTAAAGCAGATACAAACCGCTATACATACATAACTGAAGGATCATAACATGATCTACAAAATATGAACAAATATACCCAGGGTATAATAGTCCATCTGCCTAGGAATTACTATTCAACTATACACATCCAAAAATCAGGGATCAGAAGATTACATGTTACTATTCACCACCTGTGCCATTCACCTCTAAGAATTGTTTCTTGAATAGTTGCACCGCAAGTTCACATCGATAACGAGTAGCGAAATCAGGTTGTACTTGACAAACAGGAATCTTCCAAACCATATGCTCGATAAACTTGAATGCAAACACCCCACAAGAGTGGCTGCATAAATTGTATATGGATTAATTCTCCAAATATAAGGTTAAAAATTCAAGGTTAAAAATAGATTTCAAGTAAGACTCACGTATCATTTTGCTTGGGGGTTTTTACGTCATATCTACACCACCAAGTACCGCGGTTGTATGCTTTCTCCAAATAATCACGAATTTGACCGACTTCCGGGTGAATTTTGCTTGAGCGATTATTACGATTCGGTCTAAGAGAATCATAAATTATAATTGTCTTCTCCTTTACTTGAATAGAGACTGCGACCCAGTGAATCTTGTTAATACAAACTACACCATATACGACATCAACATTATCCCAAGAGGGTAAATGCTCACTAGGTGGTGAACCACGGCGTCCTGCTAACCCTAATCTAAATCTGTCAACTTGGGCAAAATCACCATTCGCAAGAAGTTGCTGTTTCACAAGCAAGGCAGTTCAGTCATAATGTATTCATGCAATAATATAAAGAATTAGAAAATATCCAATCTATTCTGCACAAAAACTTACCGCTAAGTGAGATTCAAAGTATGACCAGGTACCAGTCGATTTGTTAGAAGGATACGACTTGTGCAAAAGCACCAATGCACTGTCAATAATCTGCAGGCAGACCAATAAACATCTAACTTCTCACAACCCAAATAATATCTGCATTATTAGATTTAAACGTCAATACCAAATGATGCAATCTGACTCACATTGCCGCTTAACCAACCAGTTGAACGTAGTAGTAGTTTATACTCAGAGCAAGACAACAATGATGTACCATCACCATCATAGTTTTCGCCATGTTCCTTGATACTGTGGTAGATTACGATCCATTACAAGGAAACACCATGATTGTTAGTTTTCACATATACAACAAGACAGAGAAACCAAAGGCAAAGGGTATACTAGGGAGGAGGCTAACCCGAGGTTTATGAATCTGTTCACATCATCTATATCCTGCTTCGTTATTCGCTGATCCAAGATGTCTTCTCCAAAATAATTCATGAATCTGTTCACTTTGCTTGTCGGAACCTTTTTTGTGTTCTTTTTGCCCACTAGCCCTGTAGGAGTATACGGGTACAACAGGGAAGGTGCAGGGTTTATTTTCCTTCTAGCCCTTCCCTGGCCTTTTGTAACATCATCAGAAAGAATGATAATGGGTGCAACAGTGTCAGTGCAGGGTTTAATTTTGTTACGCTTTCTTTTTTTCCCCGTTGAGCTGTTACAAATGTTGTCTGCCTACATATCCGACACAGTCAAAAAGTCATACCACGATAGTTTTCTGAATAAAGTACAAAAGATATACGTGCTAATTTAGCCACAACACTAGAGATGCAACAAATACTTACAATAGGTCGGCTTACATCAACTTCCTTATTTGGATGATTGTACGGATATGGTGGAGGTAACTCAATACTGTTGGATCCATTGCCAGGAGTCATATCTGGCTTCTGCATTGCCGCACCATCAAAATCTCCTTCTTCGTTATGTCCTCCAGGTGGAGTCCCCGCACCATCAAAATCTCCTTCTTCGTTATGTCGTCCAGGTGGAGTCCCCTGTTCAAACAACATGAATATCAGTTCAATATAACTTCAATATCAGAATAGATGTGACATTCTCTATCTATCTTAATACAATGAATTTCCAAATAACTCACCGTTTTTGTCTTTGACAATGCATTGTACGTCTGGGTTCCACCAATCTTATCCTTTATTGATTTGATCTCGGCAGTTAAACACTCTATATGATTCAACATTGTTTTATGGCTATTACTTACCTGGACGCTTAACTCCTCCAACTGACCCTTCACTGCACTTTTAAACATCTCCATTTCACCAATCACTGTGATTTTCAAATCCTCTGTATGACCAATCATTGCATTTTTCACAAAAGACTCGAAAGAAGCAATAATTGAAGTTGATGTCCTAGAACAAAGACCATCAGGTTGGGAGCTAGGAGGTGCCACACGTTCTTCTTCCTCACCCTTCTCAAACATATCTTCTTCCTCCACCCCATTTTCATTCCCTAACAGATCTTCTTCCTCCACCCCATTTTCATTCCCTAACAGATCTTCTTCGTCCTCTTCATCATCCATGTTGCTCTCCTCTGGAACCTGTTCATCCACAAAAACATTTTTAGACACATTTTCTTCCTCACCCTTCTCAAACAGATCTTCGTTCTCCACCACATTTTCATTCTTTAACGAAGCTTCTTCTTCGTCATCTACCAAGGGACCTTCACATAACCCCAACATTACCAAACGCTTAGCATCTTCTTTATGCCACATAATGTCATCACATACTTCATCCTGTAATTTTATAAAGACACTCGACCAAATTAACAATACAGCAAACAAAAAAATAAAGTAACTAAGGTAGTTATTACTTCATACCTTTGACTCCTTCAAAACCGTAAGTAGAGGCTCATGGTGTATAACTAAATCGCATGTAACACTATGCATATGCGGGCGCCAATTTGCAAAAATAGTCTTGCTTCCAAACTTACTAAGCACTTTCGGCAACACTTCCAGACCCCAAACCTTGGGGGAAAAAGGAAAACCTTTAAAAAAACAATCGCAAAAAAATAGACAACTAGAAAATATCAATCCAACTGATTCTTACCATCAGGACATGGGCCATTCCTTGACATTTGTAAGTCACCTCACTGCCAACGGGCTTCTCATGCTTAATCTGATAAGCTAAGGCAGAATTGCTTTTATTAATAGTTCTGCTGAACGCTATCTCAGCCCAAGGATAAGAGTTGAAGTCGACAAGGTTATCCACCAGGTACCAGTGATCAGACTCAACTACTTTGTCATCTCCCTTTCCCAGTACATACCTGTGGACAACATATAGTAACGACAATTTCACCTTGTCATCAGATTCCAGTGGGACTTTGACAATTTCACATTCAGCATTAGTGTTGTCCTCCTTTTTGCTACATTTCTTCGATTTTTGTTCGTCGTCATCGTCGTCCACTTTGCCAAAAAGAAATAATTTCAAACATTTTCCAGTTACTGGTTTCTTTTCATCGGGGAAATGCTTCATCTTAAGGCAGGGCTTCGTGGCGGGAAGAGAAAATTTATGGTCTGACTTCTTAAAACTAAGACCTGAAATCAATGCGAACTCTTTCTTTCCGAAGGAGAGTTCCTTTCCACAAACCATTATGCGAATTTCTTCACGGTTACCCTTATCACCTTCATCACCAGTGGAGATCTGACTAGCTAATATGAAATGAAACAAGGCACTAGACCAGGTTTGCATGGGCAGGTGCAGTAAAGGGCCAATTGCAGTTGACAAAAATATCTCTTGCTCAGCAGGTTACGCACCCACTTCAAAACCTTCGGGCTTGAGTATGTTGATACATGGCACGTATGAGCCCGGTACCTGGCAGGGTGAACAAACACCCTACAATATAGAAAAAAAATAGTTACACCAATAACAACATACAATTTCTTAGAATTAATATTTGAGAGCGGCAAGCACGAACATTAAAAAAGATAAATAGTTGTACATTCCAACTAATCCAATAACCACCTGTATTCAAGTCGTAAAAGTGATTCAAGGAATGACCGGTCTAGTTTCCGTTTACAAGTGGCTTATACCAAATACACCTAGAAAGAACAATGCAGTAACATGGAAAAAATAGGATTCACATAGAGGCATCTAACTTTCTCTTATATATAAATAACTAAACTATTGTTATTGTTCAAATTTAACTTATTAAAATAGTGCGCAGTTAGGCAGTAACTTGGGTTCTAGGCTATTAATGCATACATTTCAGCATTTGACAGGGAATGCTCAACGGTGGCACAAGTAGACTCCAAACTATATCTAAAAGTAAGTATGAAATCTATACGATCTTTACTGATTATTATACTCAGGAAATATCTTACGTGAATCTCCATCAATAAAAAATAAGAATAAGTGACCAGACACATCACATAAAATGAATGGTTAGCCTTAACAGGCTAAATGTCACCTATTTACCTTTCAACACCATCTGTAGATACCACTCTTTTGTCCTCAACTGTGGCATCCAACACTGTTTCATCCGCATGAACAGCAGATTTCAATTTTCGAGAACACTTCTTCTTCTTCTTCGCTCCTGAACCCATAACTTGGAACCTACAAAAATAATGTAGTCGAGATTAGCAATAACATAGTAGTAATTCATATTCTTTAGTTATTACTCAAAGTACACTCCGGAAACAAAGTTATAGTGATTAAGAAAAACTAAGTTCCTATCTACCTAAAACAAAGTGCTCATCATCACATTATTATGACATTATAAAAAATTTGCAAGTGAGGCACTAATTATGTAATGAATGGGCTATGATTAGCTGCAGCAGCAAGGACTCTAAAATTCAAGCTAAAAGCAGAGACAACAGATGACGACCACTTGGCGTAGCTTTACAAACAAAAACATTTCCCACACACCAGCTATACAGTAGCTAAGTCAGATTAACACATCAAAACAAAAGCTTGACAGTCCATCATCAACGACGTTGATATTTATCACCGACAGGACAAACATAAAGCTATGTGACTTTTTTTTTTTATCGAAAAAGCTATGTGACAGACAAACATTCGCGCATCGACAACTACATAAAAAATGTTGATCAGAACATCAGTAACATCTTCAATATTTACAATTACAACAGTGGCTAACTAGTTACGACATACACATTAATGTAGACATAAATTCTGCGCAAAGGCCGTTGAGTCAGCCGTCAATCCAATAGATAATGGTACCCCATTGTGGCATTGTATCCCAAATTAACTGGATGGATACTGTAGTTTTTGTTACTAAATTTAATTCCAATACATAAATTACAACAATTATTCACAATTCAAAACAGAAACACCTTGAATACACATTAGGCCACCATAATTGCCCTTCCCTGGAAAGATAACATTTTAACACACTAAATCTCCATGTATGAGTAGTTACTACACAGCCACAACACAAACTAAGGATGACGAGTTAAATTAACCATTGGTGTTCTCTTGTCTTGCCAATTAAAAGCCAAATCAACTCACTGTCAGACTGTTTTGTGTACTCCATTATAGCTAGCTGTGACTCAAAAATACTACTCTTTTGAAAAGAAAAACACAATAATTCGAGTTCTACGACATTCTTGCTCCGAAACGACAATAATTACCATTAATATTATCATGAAAAAATGCTACAAGCTTGAAAGTAGTGGGAGAACATAAGCCGCATATAAGGATGAAAGTAGTGACTGGTTGATACTAGAGGATGTGCTAGATTTACTTGGAAGGGAAATATGACGAGGCTAATGGTAGGAACTGACAAGAGTAGGCCGTCTTGTGATAGGAGGGTGGTGGTGAGATGCTCTGTTTAGCAAGATGGCTACTCGCTAGAATAGGTATCTATGCTTCTTTCAAACACTTCATAATATGTGTTCACATCATTGCAGGAAAAGCAATTACGGCACCAATGAATATTGCAGTTTGCAGTGGTTAAATAGCTATTCATACAACATGTTACAACCATCCACAAATTCATGATTTAGAGCTAATGTTGAATCTAAAACAATGAAGCTTTTGGTAGCCATGACAAAGCAGAGGAAAACAAGGAAGAGTACTAATTATGTAATGAATGACAAGAGTTTTACCTACACTTAAACTTAGGTAGACCACACCAATGCTCTGAACTAGGATTCAAGAAACAACTCCAACTATCTCTAAGCACATGATCCAAAAGTACTTTAGATGTTTAGTATCCGATAACCAATTCCTGAAAAAGACATAACACAAACAAGGGCATCAATGTTCTTAGTATACCATTCTTTACTTTAAGTCAATATAAGAGGGATCTTGATCACACTACAAAGCACATAGTAACTAAATGGGCTTTCTTCATTCCATGCTAATAAATCAGAATGTCTAGGACAAAACAGGCATAACTAAATTTTAAAAACTTTTTAATCAGATGAAGTAAGCCTATAAAAATCTAATTCTCTCCAACTAACAATTTCCAAAGAAAAGCTACTTCAAAAATAAAAAATTGCTCTATTATCATTCACCAGGTTCAACCCACTTAAGAAATTATTCCAATTTTCCTCTTTAAATTACATGAAATTAAGTAAACTAAATACTGATAAGAAGACCAACAATTTTGAACAATTGAGATCAGTTTTAAAGAAATCCAAACTTTTAGAACCATTAACCATAATGATTAAAAGTTCAACATGCAACAAAAAAACAATACATCATTTCTAATAAGCAACATCAGACCCGAATCAGAGAAACACCCAAACAAGAATTAGAGAGAAACCCAACATAATACACCCAATTTTGAAACAAACAAATAAAAATTTCTCATTCACAACAAGCTACAGTGATGAAAGTATGAACCCTAATTTAACAGAAAAAAAAAACAAAATCTATTCTCAAAACCCTAAGAAATTGAAATCAAAACTGAAGCAAAAAACGAATTTCCATAGAATAAATCGCAATTTTTTTGATTTTTCTCAGTTCCAAATACTCTAACGACAATGAACAGAAAAAAATTCGATTTTAAAACTAAATCATACCTTTTTTTGTGCTCAGTTAGCCTAAATCGTAAGTGAAGTTAATGAAATACCTGTTTCATAATCTAGAAAGCATCTTCAAGTCACCCAATCCATTGCTTTGCTCTTCTTTTTCTCTTTTACAAACCGCACTAAATTGAAAAACTGAGACGAAATTGAAAATTGGGTATGCAACTGAATGAATCTGAGACGAAATTGAAAAAATAAGAAATCTCTGAAGATTGAGAGGGAAGGAAGTTATGGAACTGAATAACTTTTCTTTAAGATTTGAGAAAGAAAAGAGGCGGAGATCACGAACTCCTTCTAAAATATTGTGACGGAAAAAACGAGAAAAAGGGGTAAATATCTTTGTTGAGGTGGCAGCAGTTGAGGTGGCAGCTGACTCTGCCAAATTTAATTGCTGAGGTGGTAGCTATAGGGTCCAGACCTTTCTAAATAAGGGTATAAATGTCTATAAAACCCCAAAAGGGTGTTATTAGTATATTTCACTTAAGGGTGGCAGTTTTAGAAGCTTGTTTTCAGAGGGGGCTATGTTTACACATTAAAGTGTTTTTTTTTCCCTCTGCATCAAGGGTTCGATCTTTCTTTGAGAGCCTCTTTCCCGTCCAAAAGCGCAGGAAGATGAAAGTTTCTTTTATTTGTTTGATATATCTATAACATAAACACTGTAACTTGCATACTTAAGTACTAGAGAACTTCACTGTCAACTTTATCTTGGGATAGCCCAAAAAATTGACAGAATGCTCTTATGAGCCCGAAGATGCATGTAAGCTTAAACATATCCATGCGTTCACATGATAGCAGAATGCTTTATGAACATGAATACTATCCAGTCAAAATAGCAATGTCATCTTGATATTGTCTCTTTTGTTCTCCAAATTCGTGAGTATTGCCGCAAGCTTTCAAGTACCCATGAGCTTCTTTTCTACTAGAGTATCTAGATTTATGCTTTGCCCACCTTCCTACTGCAGTTATTCTTTGATATATGACTATGTTGACTTAAGTTACTTGCAAGATGATGTTTAATTATGGTTGAACTGGAGATGTTGTACCTTTTGGTGAAATCCTTATCAAAGCTCAATCCTCAATACTAACTGTTCGTAGTGGCTTATATCGGTATGTTTTTGTGTTTTGAGATTACCTATCTAGAATATTATTAAAACTCGCAAGTAAATGCATCCTCATAAGGATTGAGGAGTCTACATTCAATTTTTGTACTGATAGCTCATTTAGTGACGGATAATGATATTTCTATTTTTAACAATTTGAACGATGTTATGGCTTTCCTGTCACGTGCTAGAGTTTAAGAATAACTGACTTCGCGAGTAGTAAGAATCCAAATATCTGGAGGCAACGGGAATTGGGAGATGTCCAACTGTGACTTTTCGTGAGTAGCAAAAACTAGCTGCATTGAATGTCTGAGTCACTAATCTTTTATCATGCAATCTGAAAAAAGATACATCAAAATAGATAGTAAATTTTTTAGGTTTTCTTGTAGTTCTAAAACTCCTTTTTCTTCCATCACTCTCTCGGAATTCTTCTCCAAAGGATCTGCTCATGGATCCTTTTCTGCAAATCTAGCCAAAAACCTATTTGAAACTCTTATTGAAGTTGCAAAAAACGGAGATGCAGGTAAAACCCATTGGAAATTTGAAAAGAATGGTTTCTGGTTTATGGTAAATAAACACGGAAACGAGAGAGGACATTATTTGCATATTCACATCTCAAAATCTCATCCAAAATCAAATCCAACCTCTTTCTACGTTCCATCTGGTCCATTCTATGAAGGATGGTTTGCAATGGCTACTGCATTAGAAAGTCTAATCCAATATTCTTCTTCCATTAACACTCCTTCGCCCAATCCAAAAACTACCTCCACTAATCATTCAAGAGCCCATCTTCCAACACCTACAACCCCAAAGGTTTCATATGCTCAAATCCTAAAAAAACAATCTATGCAAACATCTAAATCATCATCAAATTTTCCAAAAAAATCCACGAGTTCACCTTTCTTGTGTGACAAATTTGCTGCTTGTAATTCAATTTCTATTAAGAATGCCAGAGAGGGTGAATTCCTGAAGATTTCGTCATTGGATTTGAATGACTTAGGAGGTTGGAACAATTCTTTTGTTTTATCTACCATATCAAGTCCCCCCTCATGGTCTGCAGTAGCCACTACTCTGGGTAACATCCTAAGAACAACTTCTACCTTTCAGTTGTTCCCTATCAATTCCACCCAAGCATTATTTTATGCAAATGACATTCCGAAAGATCATAATATTATTTTTTCTTTTGAACAGGATAGTATGATCTTTTCAATTAATCGCTGGAGTTCAAGTTTTTGGATTTCAAACAATGAGTCTACGGATACGGATTTCAGAATAGAAATTCATGGAATTCCATACCAGCTTTGGTCATCAGATATGATGCACGCAATGGGAAGACTTTGTGGTGAGGTATTGTGTATAGATCCTGTGACTCTAAGTCTGATTGATCTAACTGCCATGAAAATGAAGATCAGAAATAGACACGGAATCAATTTCATACCCAGATCAGTGAAGATACACACCAGGCACGGTATCTACACGGCATTCATCTCGGTGGTTGGCATCTTCTGCAAAAAGGAAGTCAAATCTTCAACACATCATGATCACCAGGAGAAAGTCAAGCGTCAACCAACTACGCGTAATTGGAGGAGCAAAAAACGCCGACAGAGTGCTGAATCATTACCTCCTCAATCAGTGGCTTTTGTTACGGAAATTTGTTCTAAATCAAATTCAAAATTCAATCCGACAAAGCCAGCTCCCCGTGGAAAGAAAAAAAGGCGGACCAGGAAAAGTAAAAAGCAAAAACAGCCCAACATGAATAATCGGATAAATATCTTATCCGAACCGGTTCAAACAAATATCATGAACCCTGACTCCTCTGTTCATGTTGTAACATCTAAAGACCCAACCGAGATGGGCATCGATGCTATTACTCCACCTACTTCAAAACCTGCTTTTCAAATTACCCTTGAGGAGATGACACCCACAAACATAATCCGTGTTTCTCTGCCCAAGAATCGTTCACCTACACCTTTCACTTATTCACCAAAAATTCATACTCCAATCCCTATCTCCATAACTCCAACTATCAATTTGCATTCACTCTTCATCAAACCTTCCCTTCTACCTCCATTATTGCCCACACCTGATCGTATCCTTCAAACCACCATTCATCATTCCACTGTTGTCATTCCAAAGTGGGTAATGGCTGAGGCAAACAAATTATTTATGTTTGGTCTAAAACTTGGTATTGATCTTGAACGTATGCCAAATCATGTGAACAGTTTTCTTTTAAAGATGATTACCATGGAGGGACCTGTTCTCAAGAAAGCAAATACCAATTCCAGGATGATTGTCGAAGTAAAGAAGAACTTCGCAGTTCAAACTTTATGTGACAAGACCTCTGAAACTCAGTTATCTCTTAGAGAACCAAAAGAAAGAGCTGCACCACTTCTAGGTTTCCGAGATACTTTCATTGTCAACATTGAAGAAATTATTGTGGACAATAATTGAATTTCAACTGAGTACAACAGTACTTCATCTACACCAACTAATCCTCCTGGTTTTGAACCAGTAACTAATGAAGAGCTATCTGATGACGCAAGCTCCCCTTATAAGTCAAACGGAGTTCTTCCCAAGAGGATGCTGACTGAGTGGAAGAGACTTGGAGTAACACCCATGGATGTTGATAATTCTTCTACAAAACCTAAAAGAAGGATTCCGGGCTCAAAAGTTAATAAATGAATTTGCAAATCCTTTCATGGAATGTCAAGGGTCTGTGTTCAAGAGAAAGAAGAACTCTTGTCAAAAAACTCATTCATCTTTACAAGGCGGCCATCATCATTCTTCAAGAGACTAAAATGATGTATTGTTCAGATTTTGATATTCAGCAAATATGTGGCAGTAATAACTTTGGATGGACTTACCAGAAATCGTTTGGAAGTTCAGGTGGAATGATAATACTATGGAATAAGGAGGTAATAGATGTTTTTGATACTTTGGTGGGAGACTACACACTCTCCATAGCTTGTACAAACAAAGTAGATGGTTTCCAATGGATCTTAACCAATGTGTATGGTCCTAACAAACCTCAGGAAAGAAATGGTCTTTGGGAGGAACTGGACAACGTGTGCAATTTCTGGGATTTACCTTGGTGCTTAGGAGGTGATTTTAACACTGTTCTTCATTGTGGTGAGAAAAATAACTGTTCCAGAACCACAAAAAGTATGAAAGGTTTTGAAAACTTCATTGCACAACATGAGCTGGTAGATCTCCCACTAAAAGGGGCTAGATTTACATGGTCCAACAATCAATCCAATCCTATCATGTGTAGGCTTGACAGATTCCTTCTTTCTCCTTCTTTTGAGCTCAAATTTCCACTTGCCTCTCAGCTTGCTAAACCAAGACCAACTTCTGATCACATTCCCATTATTCTTGATCTTTCTGATCCTTCATGGGGTCCGAGCCCTTTTAGATTTGAAATCCTATGGTTTTTGGAAAATGGTTTTGTTGAAATGCTAGAAAATTGGTGGAACTCCTTTTGTTTTGCAGGTACACCAAGTGGAACTTTTTGGTTAAAGCTAAAAGAACTGAAAGAACTGCTAAAGGTGTGGAATAAAGAGACTTTTGGGCATACAACAACAAAACTCCAAAACATCTTGTCTGATATTCAAGTGCTAGACAGTTCTTCTGAAGATGTAAGTTTAACTGAAGATCAAATTTCAACTAAAATAAATTTAAAGACTGAGTTTGAGAAGGTTACTCTTATGGAGGAAGCCGCTTGGAGAATTAAATCAAAATCTAAATGGATTAAGGAAGGGGACAGAAACACTGCTCATTTCATGAGAATTGCTGCTGCAAAAAGGAGGTGCAACAGAATTAGACAATTATACATAGATGGTGTTATGGTTACTGACAAATCAGTTTTGCAGGAGCATATAGTAAATTTCTATAAATTTTTATTCACTGAAGAGATGATAATTAGACCTGATCTTGAAGGTATTCAATTTGATCAAGTTAATTCTGAAGAATCTGCTATTCTTGAAGATTCTTTCACTGAAAATGAAGTCTTTTCACCAATAAAAGAGCTAGGTCATGAAAAAGCACCTGGACCAGATGGTTATCCAATTTTGTTCTTCTTGAAGTGCTGGAATTTTTTAAAACATGACTTAATGGCAGTTGTACATGAGTTTTGTACAAGTGGGAATATTGATACAAGGCATAATTCTACTTTCATTGCTTTAGTGCCAAAAAGAGATTGTATTGAAACCATAAAAGACTGTAGACCTATTTGCCTTTTAACTAGTGTTTACAAGATTATCTCCAAGGTTCTGGCTATTAGATTGTGCTTAGTTATGGATAAACTAATATCTCCAGTTCAGTGTGCATATATTCAGGGAAGACAAATTATAGATGGAACTCTCATTGCTAATGAGATGATGGACTCAAGAATCAGCTCAGGGGTACCTGGTTTAATTTGCAAAATTGATTTAGAGAAGGCTTTTGATAGAGTAAGTTGGTCTTTTTTAGAAAAAATGCTAAAGAAGATGGGATTTGGTATTAAATGGTGCAAATGGGTGAGGTTTTGTTACTCTACTGCCTCTTTCTCTGTTATTATTAATGGGTCTTCATTTGGTTACTTCAGCAGCTCAAGAGGAGTAAGACAAGGAGACCCTTTGTCTCCACTTCTTTTTAATATTGCTATGGAAGGATTCTCTAGGTATCTAGATAAAGCTGCTGCAATGGGTCAATTCAGTGGATTCTCCAATGTGCAAAATGGAATTGTCATAAACCATCTACATTATGCCGATGATACAATTTTCTTTCTCAATAATTCAAGAGAGGAACTTCACAATTTGTTTTCTTCTTTAAAGTGCTTTGAGTTAATTGCAGCACTGAAGATTAACACAGCAAAAACAAGGTTGATTCCAATTGGTTTCTGTCAAGAGTTACAAACTTGGGCTATGGAGTTTGGTTGCATCACTGATAGCTTGCCATTTATCTACCTGGGTATGCCATTAGGAGCTAAAGCAAACTCTAAAGCAATCTGGGACACAGTTATTACAAAATTTGATGTTAGACTGTCACATCTAAGTAAGATTTCAGTGTCAAAGGGAGGTAAACTCACAATGCTGAAATGTATACTCTCTTCTCTGCCTTTATACTATTTCTCTCTTTTTAAGGATCCTATTTCAATTATTAACCAACTAGAACAGAAAATGAGAAATTTCTTATGGGGAAACTCTAAGACTTATAAATTGGTTAATTGGAGTTTGGTTCTTGCTGACAAGAGTAGAGGAGGTTTGGGTGTTTTAAACCTCAAACAAATGAATATTGCTTTACTGGAAAAATGGGTTTGGAGATTTGGAGTGGAAAAAGATCATCTTTGGTGTAAGATCATTGCAGAGAAACATGGAAGAAAGTCTTCTCATTGGCTACCTGGCAGAGTAACAAATTCAAGTAGAATTTCTTGTTGGAAAACAATTGTGGAAACAAGTTATTTGATTAATACTTATTCTTCTTTCACAATTCACTCTGGAACTAAAGTTTCTTTCTGGTTTGATAATTGGATTGGAGTTGAACCTCTTAATATGTCTTTCCCTGATCTTTTTAGATTGGTAAAAGATAAATATTCTTCAGTAGCTACTCACATTTCAAATGGCAGCTGGATTTTTGACTTCAAAAGAAGATTACTGGAGAACGAGGTTAGTCAGTTTGCTTCTTTACTTCTCAGAATTGGATCAGTTCCTCCTATTTTGGATATGCTACCAGACACAAGAAGGTGGTCTTTGGGTAATAATGGAGTATTCTCTGTTAAAACTGTATACTCCCAGTTAATTAAGATTGACGGGGTCGCAGACTTTCCCCATACGTTTGTCTGGAACTCTAAGATTCCCCCTAAGATTTGCTTTTTTATGTGGTGTGTTGTTCATGGTAAGCTTAACACAAAAGAATTGCTACAGCGGAAAGGAATGAATTTGGACGATGGCTGCATTTTGTGTGGCGACCCAGAGGAAACATCTAATCATCTACTTCTTCATTGCAAAGTAGCTTACAAAATGTGGCTAAACTTAATTCCCACCGGTTGGTGTTGGATTATTCCTCAATCCATGTATGATTTAGCTCATTTGTGGCCTCACTTGAATCAAAATCAGAACACAGTGTTCTGGAATATGATACCAGCTGCAATTGTTTGGGTGATTTGGTGCGAAAGAAATGCCAGGACTTTTGAAAGCAATCACATCTTTAAAACTGACGTGGATCTCATCATTGAGGCAAAATCTTTAGTCACTGCTTGGGCAACTGCTTTTGGCAATCACATCATTTCTACAAGTCAAAACTGGGATGCAATTTTTCACTAATTGTAATTGTTCTGTTCTTTGTTTTCTGTTTTTATTCTCTTTGCTACTTCTTGTAGCTGATTTGTAATTTCTCTTCTTCAATAAAATCTTTCTCTTTCAATCAAAAAAAAGTAGTAAGAATCCAGATTATGGAGGCAATGTGAAACTATCGAACCAACTACGTACATATAATAGCTGGTAGCAAGTAGCAGCCTGTATATCCCACTTACCCTGTCAAAATAGTTTGTGACACTCTTCCTTTTATGAGCAATTGCAGCGACTTCACAGAATTTTTGTGGTCCGATCTCTGTTGATTACTACTGTTCTTCGGAATTTGTTATATCTGTTTTGTTTGCATGTCTAGTTTGGATATTGATCTTTTGTTTGAAGAAACAATAGAAACAAAAGGCACACTCTGAGAGTCATACCTGGAAACATGCTTATCAACTGCATCCTAATTCATCACTGTCAGCATCCTAATTCCTAAGTGCTAGAACTTCACTGTCAGTTTTGTCTAGGGATGGCCCAACTGCTATATTTAGAGTTGCTGGTAACAAATTATAGAATGCTTAGCTTAAACATATCCATGTAATCAGAGAATACCTCTATTTAGAGTTGCTCGGAACAAATTACAGCTATGCTCTTAAGAATCCAAAGAAATGTATTAGCTTAAAGATATCCATGTAATCAGAGGATAGCAGAGTTCCCTGCGAACATGATGGATTCCTCCGGTCATGATAGGAATGTCATCTAGGCCCTGCAGCAATCTTTCAAGCACCTGTGACCTTTTTATCAACAATAGTTTCAAGGGCCACGTATACAGCGTGTCAGACAATTATTGACATAGGGTTTCCTCCTACAATAGAGCCTCTTCCGGAGGATAGATGAGATTCCTAGCATTTGTGATATTTTTGCCAGAAAGAAGTAACTGCATAGAGAAATTAAGTGCATTCGCTAAGGTGAAGTGACAGAAAGAAAGTCTAATAATGTAGAACGATCAAGACATGGCCACTTCTCGCTGTTTATAGTAAAATATGGGGAATTCAAACCATGGTCCAATTGCATCCCTTCCACTAAATAGAGGTTGTTCTTCCTCCCTACTTTACTCCGTATTTCAGCAATCATAATCCCAACTCTGTGGTTATTCTCCGTACCTGCACTAACAGCAGCCACATCTTGCATTCATATCTCTGGCTTTGTTGAATCATTTTTTTCTTTTCTTTGTAGCAGTATTGTTTTTCTTAGACACTGTAAATTCAAACTAATATTACTGCCTCCATTGTTGTCATCATCTATGAGCAGAAGCTATAGAGGTTCGGGAGTTGATGAGGTGATTGTTGAAGACTCCTGGAAGAGAGAAGTTGGTGGCGATTGATCGTTGGATCAATTTGGGCTCCTACTGTTGCACTGTCTCCATTGGGTTCTCTTGGTATGTCTTTTTTATATGCTCTAAATTATTTTGTCCTCTACACATGCGGTTCGGGAGTTGATGAACTGATTGTTGAAAAATCCTGGAAGAGACAAGTTGGTGGTGATTGATCTTTGGATCAGTCTGGGGTTTTCACTGTCAACAATATGTTCTCTTGGTCTGTCAGCATTAGGTTCTCTTCTTTTGTTTGTCTTAAGTTATATATAGCAAGTACTCTAGATTAATTTGTCCTCTACGCATGCTGTTCTTTTGTTACATCCTTTGTGTTAAACTTAAGGTTCAACTCAAAAATAAATGTTATTCTTTATCTCCAAAATGGGAGGTATTTATAACCAACATTACAAGAATTAAATAATTACATTAATTAAATAATGGAGTAGGTAAATGAAGAAAACAAGGAAGTCCATGTTAGGTGAAGGTTGGTGGAGTAGGTGTAGAATACAAGGAAGTCCATGTTAGGTAAAGGTTGGTGGTGTAATTGGTGGAGTGATTGGTGGAATAGGTGGAAGGTTGATTCAACACTCTCCCTCAAGGTGGTGCATATATGTCACAGATGCCCAACTTGACAAGTGAATCGTTAAATATATTATTTGATATGGCCTTAGTCAGAATATTTGCCAGTTGTTGTGTTGTTCGGACATATGGTACTTCAATAATTTTTTCTTCAAGTTTCTCATAAATGAAGTTCCTATCAATTTCCACGTGCTTCGTTCGATCATGTTGCACCGGATTCTCTGCAATTTTGATTGCGGACTGATTATCACAAAACAACTTCATAGGTTTTTCAGATGGGAAACCAAGATCTCCCATAAGCCTTTTCAACCATAACAATTCACAAATGCCTTTTACCATTGCACTATATTCTGCTTCAGCACTAGATAAGGAAACAACATGTTGTTTCTTAGACTTCCATGTCACTAAATTTCCTCCAACAAAGGTAACATACCCAGATGTTGATCTTCTCCTGTCACCTTTACCTCCCCAGTCTGAGTCTGTGTAACCTGATACATCAAGATGTCCATGTTTTGAAAACATCAAACCTCTGCCTGGTGCGGACTTCAAATATCTTAGTATCCTGGTGACTGCATCCATGTGTTACTGACCTGGATTATGCATAAGCAATATCTGGCCTTGTATGAGAAAGATAAATCAAGCGACCAACTAACCTCTGATATTGTCCTTTGTCTGCTGGTATTTGATCAGAACATTCTTCAAGACCATGATTTTGTTCCATAGGAGACCCAATTGGCGTACAACCAGTCATACCAGTTTCCTTCAACAAATCAATCACATATTTTCGCTGACACAAGAAAATTCCCTTTCTGGATCGATTAACTTCAATACCCAAAAAGTACTTAAGTCTACCCAAATCTTTCATATCAAATTCAGAATACAAGCAATTTTTCAGATTACTCATCTCTTCAGGGTCATTTCCTGTTACCACCATATCATCTACATAGATAATAAGAGCAGTTATCTTGTCACCTACTCTTTTAAGGAACAAGGTATGATCAGCATTACTCTGTATATACCCAAACTTCTTCATTGCAATGCGAAATCTACCAAACCATGCTCTGGGAGATTGTTTCAAACCATATAAAGCCTTCTTTAACTTACACACAATATTAGCATTGTTTGGAGCATTATAACCTGGAGGTAGTGTCATGTAGACTTCTTCTTGCAAGTCACCATGTAAAAAAGCATTTTTTACATCATACTGTTGTAGAGGCCAGCCTAGATTTGCTGCTAAAGATAATAATACTCGAATAGTGTTGATTTTTGCAACAGGAGCAAACGTCTCCTGATAATCAATACCATAAGTCTGGGTAAACCCTTTAGCCACAAGTCTTGCTTTATACCTGTCAATAGAGCCATCTGGATTATGCTTGATAGTATATACCCACCTGCAGCCAACTGGTTTCTTTCCTTCTGGTAGTGAGACTATATCCCATGTACCATATTCTTCATGTGCCACCATCTCCTCTTTCATAGGACCAGCCCATTTCGGATTAGATAGTGCTTCTTCTACTGTTCTGGGAATAGTAACATCTGCCATTTGACTGACAAACGCTTTTCCCTCTTTTGATAATCTATGAGTTGACACGTAATTCTCAATAGGGTATTTCACCTTCCTTATTGCTTCAGGTGAAAAGCGATCGGGTGGAACTCCACGATTACTCCTTGGTGGAAACTGGTACCTTTCGGTGTCAGGTAGTTCACAAGTATCATTAGTATTAATCGAACAATCTATGCTTACCTCAGGGACATCGGCACCGGCTGGAGGAAAATTAGATGTAGGTACCGTTGGTGAAGAGAGAGATGGATCTTCAAGAGCAGGGGTGTCAATTTCTTCGGAAACAGGAATATCGAACTCTTGAACCGGCTCCGTGACTTGTATATCATCAATTCTTGAACTACTGATAGTTGGATGTGTACTTATGCTTGTTTCATTTGCTGTCATATTTATTTCACTATTAGTCGGAAACAAATCCATCCAATTCAGCTCTTCAATAACACTCTCTCCCTGAAGAGGAGAATCAGATACATCAGATGAGTAAAACATTTCTTGCTCAGAAAAGGTGACATCCATAGTAACATAAAATTTATGACTTTGAGGATGATAGCACCTATAACCCTTTTGGAATGGATGATAACCAATAAAAACACATTTGATAGCACAAGGATCTAGCTTTGTACGTAGATGTTTCTGCAGATGTACAAAAACAACACAACCAAATACCCGTGGAGGAAGCTTAAGATGAGAAGGTATTGTTACAAACGAAGCCAATTTGTCCAAAGGTGTCTGAAATTTTAAAACACTTGTTTGTACTCGATTAAGAAGATATACTGCACTAGTAATGGCTTCTTCCCAGAATTTTGGCTTCGTATTTGACCCAATCAAGCATGCCATCGTAATTTCAAGTAACTGGAGATTTTTTCTTTCCGCCACACCATTTTGCTGTGGCGTAGACGGGCAACTAGTTTCATGAATAATTCCATGTTCTCCAAAGTATCCTTGTAATACTTCATTAACATACTCACCACCATTATCATAACGAAGGACCTTTAAGTTAGCCGAAAATTGTGTCTGAATCATTTTATGAAATGCGTGAAAACGATCAGCCACATCACTTTTATTCTTCATTAAATAGAGCCAAGTCATGTGAGTACAATCATCGATGAAGATAACAAACCACCGAAATCCAGAAGTACTGGTAATACGAGAAGGTCCCCAGACATCAGAATGAACTAAATCGAATGGGACGCATCTTCTACTGAAACTATATGGATAAGTAGTACGATGACTCTTTGCAAGAATGCAAGTATCACATTTAAAGTCTGACAGTTTGCAAGACTTAAACAAATCAGGAAACAAGTGCTCCAAATATCCAAAAGAAGCATGTCCTAACCGGCGGTGCCGCAGTAAGATATGATTTTTAGATGCACAAGAAGACCTTTTAACTGAAAGAGATCTCCCTTCACAAACATCGTCGATGTAATATAAACCATCTCTCTTAATACCTCGCCCAATTATCTCCCCTTTGCCGAGATCCTGAAGAAGACAGAAAGTGGGGTAGATTAGTACTAAACAATTTAAATGTGCGGTTACTTGTGCCGCAGACAAGAGATTATTTGAAAGAGAAGGAACCAATAATGTGTGTTCTAGGGACAAGGAAGGTGTTAAATCAACTCTCCCAGCTCCGGTAACCGGATACGGTACACCGTTGGCGTTGGAAATAGTTGTATACGCAGGTAGCAACTGATCTTTCAAAATAGAGGCATCGAACGTCATATGACCCGTAGCACCATAATCGAGAATCCAACCATGATCTTTTCCAGAATCAGTAGCAAGTAAAGCGATGTCAACCTTACTTGATTGCTGGAAAAGTTTCGGGTTTACCAAAGAATGAGATTCCACCACGGAAGAATGAGTATCGGTTGTCGTAGTCATCATTGAAGTACATGTATCTACCCCTCTTTGGTCGATCTTTATTTGTAATTTATAGGCGTCCCACCAATCGGGATAGCCAATTTTCTTGAACCATTTCTCCACGAAGTGTGAATTGCTTCCACAGTAAACACAACGTCTAACGGAATACATTATCACGATTAAAGAAGAAATTATATGAAGTATGAATACAGGTCGCAAGCAGCTTGCGAAAAACTTGGCAAGC
This sequence comes from Papaver bracteatum, assembly GCA_023529315.1. NCBI lineage: Eukaryota > Viridiplantae > Streptophyta > Magnoliopsida > Ranunculales > Papaveraceae > Papaver > Papaver bracteatum. Next base: position 252,464 of record JAJJWX010003982.1, on the reverse strand, counting down.
GTTTTTTTTTTTTTTTTTTTAACAAATGACTAAAAAAGGTACAAATGAACTGATTGTGTACACAACTATTTCTGGGGGGTGAAAAACAAACCGGCTAGATTCTACCTAGCAGCTAAAAATTATATGAGTAGTCGAATAAGAGGAACAAGTCCTATAACGGTAAAAACGGTAAGAGTTTAAATTCAAATCAAGTTTTCTCTCTTGCACAGAGAAATTAAGTTTGACAAATCAACCAAATATATGAAAACAAACTTAACAGGGATTTGCTTATAAGAAAAACAAACTCAATAAAAAATCTTGATCAAAGATGATAACTGTTTGTACGAAACAAAAAACATTAGTACAACTTACTTAGTCCAAGATAAATGGATTAACAAGTTTAAGTAGGATTTAAAAAGAACAATCATAAACTCAACATAACAAGTTTATCATAAAATCGGTAGTACAACTTACTTGTTTCAATAAGTGTATAAAGAAAAAACAAGAACCTTAAGCCAGCGGAAGAAGGATCAATCGAAGTAACGAATCACTCACTATTACTAAGAAGCACTCAACTCACCATGGAGCTCTGATACCATGTTAAACTTAAGGTTCAACTCAAAAATAAATGTTATTCTTTATCTCCAAAATGGGAGGTATTTATAACCAACATTACAAGAATTAAATAATTACATTAATTAAATAATGGAGTAGGTAAATGAAGAAAACAAGGAAGTCCATGTTAGGTGATGGTTGGTGGCGTAGGTGTAGAATACAAGGAAGTCCATGTTAGGTAAAGGTTGGTGGTGTAATTGGTGGAGTGATTGGTGGAATAGGTGGAAGGTTGATTCAACACTTTGTTTCTTCTATTAGGGTTCAGTTGCTAATGAACTTCTTTGTGTCTGTTTAAACTTGGGCGTTCCTTTATATACCTCTCAAAAACAATATTGATACCTCTTGTTATTTGAAAAGTTAGTTAAATTACGGTTTGTAGAAAATTTGATAAAAAAGACGGGATTTGTTTATTCATTTACCCCCTCATAGATTACCGTCAGAAATACAATCAACGAAAATCTTCTTATTCTTCTTGTTTGTTCTTTCAGTATTCCGTTATCATCTTCTATCGTTCGGTTCATTTGAAACTAAAACAAATGAAGATCCATTTCTGCAATTTCTCTAGCATACCTACGATTGAAAAAAAAACAAATAAAAGAACTTGCACAGAAAAACAAGAATTATAGACCTTCAATTAAATTAGATTTCAAATTGTGATAGTTCGTGGTTAATTGATTGGGTTATGTGTCAGATTTTTGAGGTCTTCTTAGCAAGAGAATAAGATTAGGGTCTTCCCCCCCCCCCCCCTTTTTTGATCCGGACTTCTTATGGGAGTGGGAGACAAGCGGAAGAACAGAGATAAGGAGAGAAGACGGTCTGTGTAGGCTTAGATTTATGGGTTTATGGGATAAAATGAAAGTTTGAAAAATTGGGCTTTCTCAATTCGAGAGATTGTCTCTCAGATAGTTAAAAGAGGATACAGCCGATACTTATTACCGTCATTGCTTCTTCTCCGGGAAAAGAAGAAGAAGAAGATCATATTTTTCGTCTATTTGTGTATCTGTTCTATTATTCGACGTGCAGGGGTATACAGGTTTAGTAGTTTTGATGGGTAGGTAGATAAATTTAGAGGGCACATAGATAAAGGGGTATCATTAGTATTTCTGAGGTATATAAAAGAAGACCCTTAAACTTTTAAGTTATGAACTGGTAGTACAATGGTGGTGTTCTAGTCTTGGTGTCTGTTGGGTCTCTATTTTCCGGAAATCTTGTCGATGTACAGATTTTTCCTGGGCTACTCTAATTGTTGTTTGCTTGGTGTAGTGGCTGATTGTCGTGATTTTGCACACCTTTAAAAACATTATGGCAAGCAAACAAAGAAACAAATTGAACACCCAGGTGGTTGCGGAAAAAGACCTTTCTCAAGTTCTGATAAACCGTTTGGGGGGTGAAAAAACCCTGTTATGATGGACGGGAAGATGTTCATTGATTTGTTTAGTTTATTGGAAGCGTGATGATGGAGAAAATCTTGACAAGAACCTGTTACCTTGTAATGGAAACTTGAGGGTTGAAAGCCTTGGGACTGAGAGTAAGTGATGTTCAAACCCTGAAGTGATGAGAGTTGAGAACTTGAGAGCCACATTTTGCTGAAGGATGCCACTAATTATTCTTTTGCCTCGAATCCAAAATCTCACTGTAGGCCACCTACCCCTACCTGAAGCACCTTCGAGGCCGTCACCACCTCCCAATCCCATCTTCTCAATCCCCACAAAGCCAGCGGGCCCAACCCAACCCAACCCAACAAGTCCAGTTACCGTCGATCCATCGTAAAATCTACCAGCATCTCAATCTCAACTCATTAAAGATGAAATTGAACTAGAATTGCCAAGGTCATAACTGGACGCTCACCCGAGATCATCTCCACCAAGTGAAAAGATTCACAAATACCATGTTAGATTTTTGTTCGAGGGAGAGCAAAATGTGATCCAGAGCGAAAATCGTACTTGACTCACTAACTAAGTTGACTCGTTAGATATTTTCTGACTGGGACCCTTATTGACGCATGTTTATAGGCTTAGTTTGGAATTGCTGTCGCTTTTGTAAAAGCACTATTTTGCTGTGCGTTGTTGTGCTGTGCTGTGAGAAAAAACAGTTAGATGTTTGGTAAAAATATAATTAAAGCTAAAACTGATTAAAAAAGAACGCGCAATTGGGGGATATGAGAATTAATTGGGGGATATGAATTACTTCCCCCAACCAAAGGTGGCTGCTAAGGGTGTTTTTTTGGAGGCGAAAATACTAAAACACCCTTCCCTCAAAATAAAAATCAAAAAACTTAAAAACTTAAAATCAAAAAACAAAATCATATCCCCATTTCCATCTCCACTTCTTATTAATCTCTTTTAGGGTTAAAGCTTTGAAACCCAAATGTTCCTCCTTCTCTTTCAAATTCTAAATTTTCCCCACTTCCTTTCAAATTCTCTTCTCCTTCTATGCCGGCTCCTTACTTTGAAAATGAAGTGATGAAGATCACACCGGAATTGATGAAGACCACGCCGGAAGTGATGAAGACCATGCCGGAAGTGATGAAGAACATGTCGGAAATGATGAAGGTCACGCCGGAAGTGATGAAGACCATGCCGGAATTGATGTAATTCAATGCCAGAACTAATTACATTCCGGCATGCTCGATATAAATCCATTAATGCCGGTAGTCAAGTGAAAAAAAAAATTAATTTTCTGAATACTTTTCATTATGTGCCGGCATAGAAATTTAGGATGAAGACCACGCCGGAAGTGATGAAGAACATGTCAGAAATGATGAAGACCATGCCGGAAATGATGAAATTCAATGCCGGAACTAAATGCCGGCATGCTCGATATAAATCTATCAATGCCGCTAGTTAAGTGAAAAAAAAATCAATTTTTTGGATACTTTTCATCATGTTCCGGCATAGAAATTGAAGCAAAAACACTTCCGGCATGCTCGAAAATCAGATACTGTGCCGGAAGTGGACTGATTAAAACCAGAAAAATTAGGGCTACGCCCCCCCGAACCCCTTTGGATAGTGGTAAACAATTTATGAAAATTTCCAGCAAATGCCGGTATGGTTTTTTGGTTGAATACCATGCCGGCACTGAGATTTTTCAGCTGCAACAATGGTGGATTCAAAGAACAAAAATCAAAATTTCAACCTCTAAGCAGCAATTCTCTCATCACAATCATCATCCATTTTCAAAAAAAAAAATCCACTCAAATTTTTTTTTGCCTCCTTCACTCTCAACTAACCCACACAAATTCAAATCAAAATAAATACACACTAATTTATCCCCCAAATACTTAACATTTTACTAATTATAATTAATCACTAATCCTAATTAGTGGGGGCTAGATTAGGAATTAAAAAAATAATTACATAGGTGGTCACCCAGAATTGCTATTGGGACACCGTTTTTGTCCTGTAGCTATATCCCCCAATTGCGCGTTCTTAAAAAAACAATCAAAAAGTGTTTGGTAAATTATGAGATTCAACCATTGTTGTTGTAATAAATGACAAAACAGACATATTTCTGAAAAATAGTTTTATTCAATTTTATTGGGTTAAAGAATTATTTTTTTACTATTAAATATTTTACTAATTGTCACTATTATTAGATTGTTAATTTTTTTTTTTACTTAGCCACTTTTTAATATATATATAATTTTCAAACAAAAATCAAACTAAGATAAAGTAATTATTTAATTTTTAATTTTATTATTGATATTAAAAAGTTTCATGCGCTCCAGGAGGTCCCAGGTTCGAGCCCCCAATGACGTAATATTGCAGGAATTAACATGAAAGGTAGAGTTAGCTTGCCCCCCTTGTGACACATTCTCAGCCCCACCATCCTCTTCGGCCCCCTTGTCTATGTTACCCATGAGGCTCGCTGGTAGGCTAGCACAACAACCTGTTCAATTAATGTAGTAGTATGTTGTTGGATCTTAGTTTGTCAGACAATACTCTTTATCTAATATTTTTTTTTATTATTATTGATATAAATAGTTTGAAAATAATAAATAATAATATTTAAAGAACGAAATATAAGGAGTGTGTCTATGTGCACCTCCGTCTAACTCGGGTGCACATTCCTCCCTTCATTATAGGCTCATTTTTAACCATGGTTATTGTCACACCTTTAAACACCCCAGAAATTTTCTGTGAAAGTGTAACCCGGCAGCACAATGGTTCTGTGAATAAAGCTTCACCCACTTGTACTTCAGCCTTATAAGTTTGTACCAATGCAAACAGCCAACTCAACAATTCAACAACGGAAGTCTTTAATCTTCTTTCTCTTCAACTTAAACTCATCAAATGCACCCCATAATGCATTCAATCCTTTCCATACTTTTCTAACAACAATCAGCCAACCAAGAACACTTAGAATATGACACAATCAACTCTTTTATTGCATCAAAGGGAAGAAATACAAAACTTGCCCACTTGGGGACTTAAACAGACTTGTTCACTCCTTGAACCAAGTCTAAGTCTTACAAAAACTCTCCTACTCACTCACATATGCAATTTACACTCTCACATATGTTAGCTTACTCTCACACAGGCTAGGCTGCTGAATTTCCCATGCCTTAGGACTATTTATACAACAGCTTTGCTGGGCCAAACCGTGCATAACCGTTACACACGCTAGAGACAGCCATCTGTCTCGGGGAGCAGTTTCATAACCGCCAACTACTATGCCAACTGGCCAGTTCTCCTTTAACTTGCGCCAATCGTCCAACACCTGTTCACTTGGCAGTTAAAACTCTTCTGCCACGATTATAAACTCCTTTATAACCGCTCCTCTTCATAACGCGTCGTTGGCATGCTTGTGAAGCTTGTAACCAACTTGTAACCGTCACTTGAGCCGTATTGCGCCACTTGTTCTGGCATACTGGATTCCGCCACTCTCCAACGTTCAGCCATCTTGGCCCTGCATGTTTATCATTCTAAACTCATGCACGGAGGCTCTTTAAGCTTTACTTGTCGAGGCCAACTCCTTAAGCCCACTCTAGTTACTCGTGTGTCATATATGCTTCACTACGCCAATTAGCTTGACAACAGCAATGCAACTCTTGCATTACCAACTTGTTTGCATTGTTCAAGCTTTGGCTAGCCTTGAACCAATGCCATAGACCAACTCTTAGTCTATTTCACTCTACTTGCATCATCCTTGAGTTTGGGCCAACTCAACTTCACGGATATGCCTTAATGCCAACATCGCATGTTGCATTTGTCACTTTGGCCTTGTCTTGCCTTCACCTCAATGAAGCCTTATTGTGTCGGTCAATAAGCTTCATTACTTAGCCAAATGTCTTTACAGTGTAGCGCTACCGTTTTGCTTCACTGGCCCTGTAGGGTTATGTCATTCTCGACACTTAACGGTCTATACAGTATACCGCTATTATGGCTTCACAATGCGCCATTACGGAGGAACTCTGACTTGGCCTGCAACTCTATGACGCGCCATCATTATGCGACACTTGCAGCACCGTAATAGTTATCTACCTTTTGGGTAACAAAAAACTAGGCACAAAATTCTCTTTCTTATTCTTGTTTATTCGATTGTTTTTTACAATTCCATATTTTTCATATATCTTTCTATATTGTTTTTCTACTTCAGATTTTCACTATGACCTCTGAAAAAGTATCAAAACAAACTCTAGTCGATCATTAATTTCTGCTTCCCATTTTCACAAACAGTTCAAAGTATCAAGACAAACACTAATTGATCTTTAAACTCTAGTAATCTTAATTATCACATACAAAACAAGATGAACTGAAAAATGTTTACATGCACTACGGCGGCACGAGAAAATTAATTATCGATTGAAATTGAATCATCTGAACACCTAAATCAAACTCGTTTTATCATTCAAATTTCATGGAAGAAGAAAATCAAGCTTCTGTGTTGTTCTCTATTGCTGATCCCCTTATTTTCTTTTCTTTTTTATCATTTCTTTTTTATCATTTCGTTTTTAGGAATAATGTTTCTTTAGAACTGAAGAATTATTCCATCCAAATATCCGATCTTACTTTCGATATCGGAACTAAAATATGTTCAAATAAGTAAAACCCACATACTGTATTACCAAACTCATAACAATCAAATTTACTTTCAGAACCGATATCAATCATCATCTCCCCATTTTAGTACTTTTGAGATTTGGTGGTTGTGATATCATGCAATCGCAAAAGCTATAGGAAAAAATATTATTCGAAGGAGGGGCATGCAAATTAATCAGTTTCATCATATATGATGATGATGAAGAAGATATAGCATGTTAATCTTGTACGAAACATCATGTTGTTAAAAATAGAAAAAAGGATAGATCAGAAACAGTGAGAGAGAGGAAGAGCGATATATAAATGGATAATTAAGATTTTTTTTGTAGGTCTTGTAGCCCATGGATGTGCGGCCCAATAAAGTATCTAGGGTTTTCTTCCTACATGTATATATATGATATTATTCCATGTAACCTGATGATGCTGATCAATAGAAACTTTCCTCTGCCTATTTTTCTTCCCTATATTTACACTGCATTACGTTATCAACAACGAGCTCTCAATCCACTGATTTGTTTTTTGTTATCATCTTCAAAGTATTCCGATTAAAAAAAAGTTGAGGCGCAAGTTTACATCAACATCATTTATGCAATCACCATCAAGCTAATATTGAAATCATTTGAATCATTATCGTTAAATCATCTAAACATCATACCGGTTATGATCATTGATCAAAGAACGAAATCATCCTAGATATCCATCAGATATATACTAATTTTTCTTCTTCTTTGGAATCAAACGTTAAACGTCAAAGGTATTACCCAAACAAGCCTTTCTTTTCCATTTTGTCTCTTTGCAACATTTGATGTGCATCTATGAATCTCTGATTGATGATTACTTCATTATTAAAAAGTTTGTTTCTTTTTTTTGTCATGATGACTGCATTTTTTTTTCATGTTGTGAGTATATAACTGTTCTTCATTAAAAAAATAAATAAAAAAACACAAAACACAAAACAAAATAAATGCGCTTAGCTCAGTTGGTCATCCCCGTTCCCCAAAGTTTAATGCGCTCCAGGAGGTCCCAGGTTCGAGTCCCCGATGGCGTAATATTGCAGGAATTAACATGGAAGGTAGTGTTAGTTTTCCCCCCTTATGACACAATCTCAGCCCCCCCTCCCGCTGTTTCGTCTCCCTTGGCTAGGTTACCCATGAGGCTCGCTGGTAGGTTAGCACAACAACCTGTTCAATTAATGTAGTAGTATGTCGTTGGAGCTTAGCTTGTTAGGCTTCCAACTAGTTTCATGTAATAATATTTAATATAAATAATTGTAAGTAAGTAAATAAATAAATAAGAATAAAGTAATTATTTGCTTTAATGTCTATTTTATATATATACTAGGTCTTAACCCGTGCCGTAACGGCACGGGCATAATTTTTATTTAGTTATGAATTTTCCGACATATGAATATCAAATATAATGTGTACTAATATCAAGTTTACCCTTCTTATCGTTGCAAAAGTAAAGGGAAACCCGATAGATATTTTTATTCTTCACTTCACATCCTTTCTAGCATTTTCCGCCTTGACATCCTCCCATACTATGTTTCTCCTTTTTAGAGTTGTATCCTCAAGCCAACAATGAAATTATATTGAAACTAATTTTTACATATTTTGTCCCAAAAAAATATATATTATTCGATATGTTTTTTAGTTTAAAAGGATATTTTATCGATCTTTTGAAATGGTATTACCTTTTTGCATCTTTTTTATATTTAGTGAATGGTGTTAGGATGTTCATGAAAAATAGGAACCTACTATGGGCCCGACAACATAGCACCGATCATGTCCCTACTTGGCCACCTTGGGATAAGAGGTGTGTGGTTTTAATCTAAAAGGCCACAACGCTACGTAAGGAGATGCCCAAGTTTATTAAGCTCAACATGTACTCCTATTTCTTCCATGTGGGACTATCCCTAGCTATAATTAAGTGGTTTATCGTGCCACATACTCCAACAATCTCCACCTTGACGATATTAAACCACTTCACCAGTCCAATCAGACTTTACCATATGATTACCATTTGTATATGCTACCCATCGATCGGGATTATTGTCATTATGCGCCCTACAATCCTACTTCACCTTGAGTTAATGAGAAGGCAAGCACCAACTCCAGCTTGAGCATTTTCTTGCCCACATAGAACCCTACTACTTGAGAGTTAATGTGTGAGACACTAACTCCACCTTGAGCGCCAGTTCAACCTTGAGCATTGCCTTTCTGATCTAGAACCCTGGTCCACCTGAGTTAATGAGTGAGACACTAACTCCACCTTGAGCTCCAGTTTAACTTTGGGCCTTGCCTTCTTCACCTTGAGTCTGATTTTACTTGCGCCCTAAACCGGGTGACATCCACAACAACTTCGACGTTCGAACAGTAGCCCCAACCACGGGTTCTGATACCAATTATTAGGATCTTCATGGACCATCAGACACTACTCAGGGCCCAACCACATAACACCAAACCCCACTTGACCACCTTGGGATAAGAGGTGTGGGGTTTTTAACTAAAAAGCCTCGGTGCTATGTATTGAGAAGTCCAAGCTTATTGTGTGTTCTTACTATTTCAATGATGATGACATACTTAAAATCTAGTTCATTCACTTAACATATTATACTTTAAAATGTTAAGTCATTTCCGATGGTAATCATTTTACCCACATACGATGTAGTTCTAGTTTTTCAAAATTCCCATAAATATTATGTACGCAATTCAATTTGGAAGGAAAAGTTAGTTGGATCCAGAGTTGGTAAAAATCACTGAATTTGTGGGTTCTCGGGCGAGAGTAATCTAGGTATGGGATACCTCCCAGAAAACTGCTAATGGATGTCCACATCAGTTTTAGTTGAAAATCCCACGCTATCGGATAACCACAATGACTAAGTGGGAACAGTATTGGCAAAGATCAGGTCCTTAAAAATGGTATTAGAGTCAACCACGGGTTACATGTCGAGGGCGAAAGAGTATGCTTGACGGATTGAACATATTCCAGAGTCTCATGAGTGAGAAAAAATGCCAGAGTCTAGAATTGAACATATTTCGTACCAGATGACAGCTCCAAATTAAGTTGGAATAGAGGTAATGGTTTGTCATTTGCTAACACTGAGACCTTTTCAGCATAATTGGCTTCGTAGTTGGCGAAACATATTTATAGTTAAGCATGCTCGGTATTGAGTAATATTGGGATGGGTGACCTCTTAAGAAGCTGCTGCTAGATGAACGCAATTGTTACCATTGAAAACTCAATACTATCAGATGAACGCAGTGGCTTAGTAAGGAAATTATCGATAGAAGGCAGGCCATTACATTCTACGACATTATGCCTCCAAATGTGAGGTTATTTGTTGCATAAAAATAATAAAATCATGATAAGTTAGTAAGTCAAATCATTAAGTAATTAACCTAATAACAATAAGCTCTACTAAAAATAAACTCTGCTATCCATCATCATTGAATAAAAATAACATTAAACCATTTATCAAGAAATATGAGAGGCGACGCGAAATTACTCACTCAGGCACCAATACTTGCCACCGTCATTATGGTCCACTTATATAATTGTTAGCCAATTTAACTAAGTCGTGTGCTGCTTTTTTCATTCAAAAAAGTATTTTGAAAACATTTTGATAGCAATATTTTTTCATCTTAGTGTTTATTAAAGATTTCATAAAGTGTACACTTCCAAAATTTATTAATTTGTAAAGTGGGGAGAAGGAGCTTTTAAAAGCTTCAAAAGCAAAAGCTATATTTCACCCTAGCTTCATATTTTATTTTCCAATTATATCCCATTTTGTTTATAACTGACAACAATTATCCTTGAATCTATATATAATCACCAATTTTTATTTTTTATATTTTATATTCTTTAAAGATAATTATTTTTTATTTTCAAACTACATTTTATGTTATATCACTAAAATATACTTTTATTTTCAACGATAAATATTAAGAGATTATGGATTATTAAAAAGTGGTTTAGAAAAATAATACATTTTAGTAATAATACTAATTAGTAAATTTAATATTACATGTGTACGTACTCTAATAGTAGAAAATTTACTTTACACACTATAACATAGAATAGACAATTTTCAGAAATATGTCTGCTTTTATCATTTTCTTACTAACTATAGTTGAACATAATATTTTCAGAGATATGTCTGTTTTTAAAAATAGTTTTAGCTTTAGTTTATAATCTGCAACCGTTTAATTGTTCTTTTTATAAAGCTCTTTGACAAAGAACTTATAATCGAACCAATCATTTTTTTACATAGCTCCGCATAATAACGTACATCGGAAAGCACTTTTGTAAAGCTCGCAGCAATACCAAACTAATTCTAAGTATTAGTTAATAAAAATATACTTTTATTATCATCATTGGTAGAATAATTTATATATTATGTTTTTTAGTTTGATATTTAATTAATAGACTATTTATTATGAAGAATTATGGAACCTTAATGACATGATAACTTTTGTCCATTAGATGCATTTCTAATCTCAATCACAACCATCACCTATGACAAACGATTACCTCCCTAGATTTATCTCTTGTGAGGAAAAATTTGAACCGCCACTTACATAAGCAAAGTTATCCAAACTGTGCTTTATATTCTTGATGATAATAATAAGAAAGTGAAGTAACAAAGTATTAGTATTGATTTTGCTTAATGGGATTGCATAAACAAAACATAAAGTGTTCCATTATATGAGTTACCGGAAGATCCAGGTCTCTTGTACTTGTTCCTTAGATTAGTGATCATTTATGTGTTTATAGGGCTTAACCCGTGCCGCAACTAATATCTACTGATATTATTAGATTAGTGATTCATTGGACCTTCGCCACCGCTTCCACAACCTACTATCGCAACTAATATCTATTGATATTTTTTCTTTTTTTATCAAAATTATTTATTAATAGAAGAAATACAAATTTATTAATTTGACTAAGAGAAATTTTATAGTGGAATAAATTAATAAATTATTTATTATGAGCAATTAGTGAAAAAACATTATTATGAGCAATTAATAAATCATTTAATATCAATTAGTGTGGAACACTAATTAGTTACGTATTTATTATATTAATCATTTACTATATTTATTATATTAGATTTCCATTAATGGGTCATTAAATGTTAGTTTTATGGGACAAATTACAACCATAGATTTATCAATTGGGATATGAAATCTTGGCCATCACTTACATGTGCGAGATGAGGGTGTGGTCTGCACAACCACGACCGTAGATTTATCTTTGCCCAGAATAAATCCTAGCCACCACTCAGATAGGCTAAGTTAGCCAAACTGTGCTTTATAAGGGAGATAATGCATGCTTGCCGTTTAATTTGGTTTATATTATGGATGCTTGCCGTTTTTGATTTAATGCCTATTTTTAATGCATATATTATGCTATAATCTTTATTGCATACCATATATGCCAGTTTGTATCTTTATTACATACCATATATGTCTGTTTGTGTCTTTATTAAATTATTTTTATTTTTATTTTTTATTTGTATATGTTATAAACGGAAGTTTATTAGGTAGATGCCCACTTTAGTGGGACCCTATTACTTGGGCACCAAGTATGTAAAATCTATAAATAGAGTCCCAAACCTTTGTAAACGGATACACATGAATAAGAAATCTCTCTCTCTTCTTCCCTCTATTTTTTGTTTCGTGCTTTATCTTCCATATTACAACACGTTATCACGCACGTTTGCTCTAGCAATATAGAATAACAATATAAGCATAGAAGATTAATCTCCAAATACAAATCTCGGTTGAAAGTTGGGTCGTTGTGCTTAAAGCCATGAAAGAATCGTCCATATGAATCAACAACCTTTACTGTTACGATTTCTATTGATTAGTTTTTATGTTTACTGATTCCACTACTAATAAATTTATTTATTTTTGGATGTAGTAATCTTTTGGTTGGACAGAAGCAATATCATGTTAAGAAGATCAATAACTCATCATTACAGTGAAAAGAGTTCTACTGTTTGGTCTTTCTGTTTCTTTGAATCAATTTTTTTTCTACTTTTCATCAAAGTCCATTATGATATGACTACTGGCCTGTCTATTTCTCTGTTGTAGATCTTTGGTCTTGATGGTAAGATATATATATATATACCTTCACTTAATGATACGTTTCATGAATGGGGTATATACGTTTGATATTCTGAGATATTTGATTATCTTATTATTTTCTCTATATGATGATTATTAATATTAATGATCAATAATATTCTTCTTTCTATATTAATGGGACGTGGGTGATCCACTTTTCCAAACTAAAAGTGTGATTCCCTTTCTTCTCTAATTTTTTTATATAGAGAAAGAAAATTTTTAAAATCCATCGATAGATGGTTTACAATTTCTATTCCTTTTAATGAAATTATAATCACCAAAAATTGGTGGTATCACAGTCTAATTAACTTTACGACGACAATTAATCACGTGCATGGTTGAAAAACCTACGTCCAATTCAGTTTGGTATCTTTATCCATTGGATTTAGATCATGTGATTTTCATCTTTGGTTTCCATTTATTTACAAGAAACCATCCGTCGGACATAAGATGGATTTTTCATATGCGATGATAAAAACGACTATATCCTTTATTTGTCAATACAATTTTGGTAATTTTCCAAACCAATTGATATTGGTTTTTACCCATCAATTCTCCTTAATGAGATGTAACAATTTGCATTTTAAGAACTTTTAGCCAATATTGGTTATTGATTTCTATTCTTTCTAAGAAATCTTCGTCAACCAAAAAGTAGATTTTTCTCTACAAAGAATACCATAATGATTTCTTTATTTTCCACAAAAGAATCATTTAACCCAATTGAAATTAGATTTCTCCATGGATCCTAAAAGGATGAGATTGGTTTTTACGGTGTTCATTTACAACTGCAAACACCAATTGCTGCATTCCTAAGGGATATTGAACAATTTTTTTTAATTATTTTTCTTCCTATTGCTAATCTCTCCCGAATGGTTATTACTATTGATATACGGTAGGACACAAAAGATCAATGGGTGCGCGCCCGACTTATTAGCCTATCATTATTAGTCCTTGTAGTGACTAGGTTGATCTTGAAATTGATTTCCTTTGATAAATAAAGTGTCCATAAACATATTTTATATGTTTTTGGTTGTTGCCAATAAAATCCATGGTTGATGTTAAATTTGTATGTCAAGAAGACTACAATTTTTATTTTATTTTTAGGACAATTTCTTAAGTCCGACTGGTATTGTTAACATCCAGAAATTATTATATGTATATGTCTTCGAATTAATCGGATAATACTTTACGAAATATTTCCGCCATAATCAGGGGGAGAGTATACTCTATCAAAATCTTATACTTAATTAACTTAAATGTTATATCAGTTTCTCTCCCATCAAGATCAAATTGGTAAAGGATGTCATTATATGATTGGTGTGAAATATCTCATTTTGCTTAAATATAAGCGTTTTCCTGTTAAAAGGAAAATCCAATCACATATAGCAAGAAGTAGCGTTTTACAAGAGGCTACAAATAATACTCCAACCGAGTCTATCAAAACATGATCCACATTCTTATAGTTCATATCTCCTCAGTGGAAGATGGGGAGATTATAATGCTCGTGGTCGCTGGTACCAATAATTTTGATTATTTCAAAGTATGCATACATTGGAAATTATGTGAGATCGTATAAACTAATAAGTGTCAAATATTCATTAAACTAGCTACTACAAATAAATGGTGGTCTTTAACCCCTCTGTAGAGGAATATCGAATGTGTGATTGGTTGGCATGTAATCCAAATTAGATTGGATTATAGTTTCTCAATTGACGCAATATAAGGACCCTAGCTAGACTTGACACCTTAAAATTTCCAAGCCTGAAAATTACAGGCTGGTGTTAGTCATATTACGTAGTAAGAGAAATATATCATTTTAAGAGCGATTTGGGGTTATATGTTCAAACCCTAGGATTGGTTCATTAACACTTTGTTCTTCTTATATGATGCGTTTGCGTGGTAGTCTTAAAGGACTCGTATTGCATTCACAAAAATGTGGTTGGAGAACATTATCCAATTTGTAATCCTTGGTGGATTAAAGTTATATTCAGGCAGCCAAATGACTCGCTTACGTCAGATTTGACAATCCTTTGTGTTTTTAGAAATTTGGTATAAAACCAAAAATCCGGATTAATGAGTTGATCATATCAACTTTGTAGGTCTCTTGAGGAATCTTTTAAAAACACCATAATCCACGCTTTAGCAGCATATATTCTATTTTATTTCTTTCTTTATTAAATCTGCAGTTAGAAATATGCTAGATTAAACTCGTCTTTGAGATAGACTAGAGTTATGATTTTGATGCTCATTTTCTGTAATAATCATATAGTTGAGTTAGCATCTATAAATCGTCAAAAGTTATACTCTTTTTCCTTCGTTTCAGGTTTTATCCCATGTGGTTTTCCTGACAAGGTTTTAATGAGGCAACATCTCCTTGACATTTATTTTATTTATTTATTTATTCAAAATGTTGATATTTGTGCTCTTTTTACTTTTTCCAAGTTTTTTTCCCATTGGGTTTTACTGGCGAGGTTCTTAGTGAGGAAATTTAATTCAACATGGTGGTCATCCAAGGGGGAGTTGTATAATTTTGGTTATTTGGTGGATTCCCACCATTAACTAGGTCATTCTGTTTATTAGACCACATCAACATAAGAACCCTTAGGAATTTGGATATCATTCTGATCCATATATGGTATGATCACAAACTTTACTCACCCATGGTACTATAACTGCATATTGGTACTTTGTTGAAGAAACTACATCAACTGCTTTTGCGAATCATATCCGAGAAGCTAGGAATGCAAGAAGCAAGTCCTTAATGTACTTAAAGAAGCGTGAAGACTCGAGAACACTACCATTAGAATACTTCATCAACTTGGAAATTTCTCACGAAAACATTTCCATCTCCAGCATTCAAGAAATTCGTTTATCGAAATTGGGAAGCATCGATTCGAAGATTTGCAAGCCAAGATTTAAATAAAGTACTTATCAGGGGGAGCATCAAAGTAAAAGGTATTTTACTGGACTATAATGTTGTACTCTTTTTCATTCGTCAAGGTTTTGTCCCACTGGGTTTTCCTTGTCAAGGTTTTAATGAGGCAACATATGCATGTACTCTGTTCTAAGTTTTCTCAAAACTGTACTCTTTTCCCTTCGATCAGGTTTTGTCCCTTTGGATTTTCTTGACAAGGTTTTAATGAGGAAATTACTTAGATACAGTGGTCATCTAGGGGGAGTGTTATAAACGGATGTTTATTAGGTAGATGCCCACTTTAGTGGGACCCTATTACTTGGGCACCAAGTAGGTAAACTCTATAAATAGAGTCCCAAACCTTTGTAAACGGATACACATGAATAAGAAATCTCTCTCTCTTCTTCCCTCTATTTTGTGTTTCTTGCTTTGTATTCCATATTACAACATTATATGCTTTATTATGATGTTATATTGTTATGAAAACGTGTGTGTCAAAGACTGATTTTACGTGTATGTGTTAGAGCAAAACATAAAATAGTTTTCAATCTTCTGTATGTATGGTTTTTATTTTGTCATCATATGTATGTACTTTTTTCTTTTTCTTTTATTCACTTAATAATATATTAAAACCACCAGTGTTGTAATGTTAAATTATACAATATGAGCTTTGTATTGTTAAACATATCCATATTATTTGTTTGCAAATTTTGTCAACCTCTATATTGTTAAAAAAATGGGTTTTGATGTTAATTGTTGACAGTTGATAAGTATTGTCGTCCATTAACGGGGCTATGATTTTGATTGAACCTTGACATGACCGTGACACTATAACCAAAAAGGAATTTGGTCACCAAACGGTTCCCCCTGTTTAACCATGAAGAAAGTTGGTTAGAAAACTGATTGTTTTTTTTTTACAAGCGGTATGCACCTTTAAAAAAAAAACATAAAGAAATTTGATTTTGGAATTATTTATTTTAATATTCTTTATCAAGGTCCTTTACATTTAGACCCCAACTTAACTCAAAAACAATATTTTGGACTAAAAAGTACTTGAGCACCATTATTCTGTTTTGGGTGTGGAAAACATTTCTTTGCGAAAAAGAAATATATCCCATATCAAAACCTCTACCAATGACAACGCACCGTCTAAAAGGTGGAGCTATATATGCCCTTGTGTTTTCTAAACACATGCATCCAATTTTTGTGGAAGAACTCACAAAAGGTGATATGAGTCAGAAAATTTTCATTTTCTCTACTTCATCCATGATACTAACGAACCAGTATATGTTGAAGTATGAGAACGAGAGAACTATCTTTAGTAATCTATTCAACCTAAAATAATTGGTTGACACATGTAGTGAGATTCTCTTGGCCTGTTGAGATAAAGAAATTTCTCAAATTAACCTAAATTTAGCAAAATTGAAAATGGAAAGAACCCCGAAGTAATGAGGGTTAGACGTACCGATAAATATAAAGAATGTGAAAAAGGGACATATATATATCATGAGACAAAGTTTTTTTCCCCGGTAGTAATGATACCAAAGTACATGTATCAACTGAATATGGGATGAAGCAAGATGTAATTATAGCTTTCACCAAAAAGTTGGGAATGAATCTGCTTACCGGTATTGGTACAAGCAATGCAATGCGGGTACCATAGTAGCAACCAATTTCCATAGGAAGAAGGTAATACTTTAGACATAAACTTTAATGACAAAAAGAATTTTACCTGGCCAATTGATATTTAATTTAACTAGATCCAATCTCTGCGCTTATGGAATGAAAAGTACATCATTCCCACGAGACATAAATTCTCTAAAGCAATTGAGATATATCTGGATGAAATATAACATACATTCACTCTAATATAACTGAGTTGAATCCGTCTTTTGTTATTATATAATAAGACCACACCACTTATTAAATCTCTCAAGGCTTAATGTCTAACTGATAGTGGTTTTTCTTCCACTAATTTTATTATAAGGAATATACACTAGTTGTTGAACTAATTCCTTATAATATGACTACGATAATTAGATCATTGAGCGAAGCACTGTTCAAAATTTGTTTCCACGATTGAACAAATTCACAAAAGCTCTATATGTACCGAGATCTTATCATCTTGTTAAATTCCAAAGAAACTCTTGAAAATGGATATCATATGGAAACTCACAGTAATGAGAATGTAGTTGATTGCATATTTTATAACCTTTAATGAATGTGGAAGGAAGCATATTCTTAGATAAATTCATGAGTCAATTTGGTGAAATGAAAATTACTAGTTTTTGGATTATTGAATCCATATTGACCTCGACAAAGAAATATTGGCATAACCATAAAGCCACTTTGGTTGTGACATGATGATCGTTTTGAAAGGACTCATATATACATTACTTTATTCGAGTGAACGAGACAACGGAAAAAAGATTGACATAATTCAAAGTGACGGCATATTTCTCGATATGTATTTTCTAAAGTACTAGATGCACAACTCCCCCTTCCCATTGTGCTTTTAAGTAAGAAAACGTATCACTCATTTTACAAAGTCTTCAGTAAAATAGGATCTAGACCATCCTAAGATGAAAATGGAAAGCAAGGTGATCTATAAATATATCCACGCAAAATGCGGAACATTAAAGTGACTTATGGCTCTGGTGGATGCTTTCACACTTTGTACTAGTTATAATTCCCATGAAGTTTTGCGTTTGGAAAACTACTAGCACATACTATACATGTAAGGGCTCAACACCCCCTTGTAAATGAAAGCTAGTGCACATCAATAGGATCAATACAGAGCATCCTATACCTCCTGGTCTCACAAAGGATATCCTCAAAGGTTACAAATGATGTCTAAGGAATGGTTATGCGTACAAACCTACCTTTAACTGCTTGGGGGATATGCAATATTAAACACACCTTTACTTAAATTATTTTTATAACCCAAATATTCATCAACCTTTTCAGCGTACCAGTTGGTAATTGGATATAAGCCTGACATTTATATTCTTACGTATTTTTGGTTGTACTATATATGTTCCATTATGAGTCCACATCGTACTATGATGGGTCACGAAAATGATTAAGTAGTTATGTTGGATATTTACTCCCAAAAATTATCCGCATATTAAAACCTTTGGAAGGAAATATCTTACCGCTAGATTTGTGAGTTACCACTTTAATGAGACAGTCGTCCCATCGTTATGGGGAAATCAGAAAAAGTATTTTCTAAGGGAACGACAAGAATTTTCGTGGTGTATTCCCACTATGTCTCATATTGATTCTTGTACTCCACAAATATTAATGTGAAGTGATAAAGAATTTTTGATTTTCAGAATGTATAATCATGATGTTGCTAAAGTGATGAGATCACACATACCAGCTGCAAACCTACCTGTAAGGTTACAAATCCTCAATAAGGTATATATACCATAGACTAAGGTGTTACAACTACACTCAGTGGAAGTGTGGTTGAGTCCGTGGCTCCATAATGGAAGTTGGAGAGACCACTTGGTTCGATCAATCCTCACTTAGAAAGGAAGTAGGTGAGTAAGGCACAACTTATTTATATCATCAGAAATCATCTCATAAGATTGTCTCTGAATATTCCATGAATCAAACTGGAGGACACTCCGAAGTTTAATGATTCCAGAGAACAATGACATCCCAAGTGGATTATGAGAATGCGAATGAGTCAATGGAAATATCATGCGAGCATATTGATGATTAATTTCTTATACACTTGCTTAGGAAAATATAGAAAAATGAGATCGAACCATGCTCATTGTTGCTTATTGTCAACGAAGAGCATATTTGGCCTATATAATCCAGGTAGAACTTGATTCTTTGACAAATACACATGTATTTGGTGTAGTAGTGCTAACCAACCAAGTGTAAAGCCTATCGAACATACATGATTATTTGTCATAGAGGATAATGGGAAGAATGAAGTCTCAAAGTATCAAGGGTCTCCTTGTGGCGCGAGGTTTATTACAAAGCCCTGGAATTACCCTCTTGTAATAAACGTTATAGTGTTCCGGTACTTAGTTATCTTGTTAATTTCAAAAGGACTTGAAATGCAGCATATATATGTGGTTACTATGTTTCTATGAAAGAACCAAGAGATAGTAGATATTTACAAAAGTACTTGATATCCTTTTGTTTCCCAAATCAAGTGACTCTAAACTACAGAGTGTGTTTACAATTAGATATAACGCTCATTTATAGATTGAAGCAATTAGGCGGATTTGGTATACCCGTCTAAGTGACTATTTGATTTGGAGGGGATAGACATGTAAGGTATTGTTTTCCTTGCGTATTCACAAGAAAGTTCCTTATTTTGGAATTATAGTTATCTATGTTGATGGTACAGACATGATGGGTACTCTTGATGTACTAAGAGACCTTAAAATCTATTTGAAATACGAATTTGAGATGAAAAGTCTAGGGAAAGCTCGACCGAATATTGAGCTTGTGGTATATTATTCCACCAGTTTGCATATGTCTAAAGTTGTCAGGCAATTTAACAACGACATGCATCCTGATAGAACTCCCATGATTATTCGATTTTCAAATGTAAGTAAGTGACCATTTCGTCTAAAGGAAGATGACGAAGATTTGTTGGGAGATGAAATTCCCATATCTAAGTACAATATATGCATTGTTTGACTTAATATAATAATGTACTCGATTAAATTTAAAATCCTCATGGAACTTGTTAGCTAGATATAGCTCAGCGCCAACGCAACATCATTGGAATGGTATAGTGAATGTAATCATGTACTTAAAAGTAACCATTGAAATAAATTTGATTTATCCCTGCAAATACATAAAAAGGAATGCTAATGAAAGTGCAATCCAAAATTTGTTGATTGTGAAGGAATAATAATCTCTTCTCCAACGAAAGTAATCAGCTGGGGATATGGTAGATTATTTTCTAAGTCATTACCAATATTCAGTTTCGAAAAATACATGACTAAAGCAACTGTCTGGAACAACTCTGAAAGTAATCAGGGGGAGGATCCAAGGATATGATGTCGCCATATTTTACTTCGAAATTGAAGCTGTGTTGAAGTTTTTTTTACCTTCGATCGATAATAGTTTTTCCCAAAGGGTTTTGTTACTCAAAAAGTTTTTTAGTAAGACAACACTAAAAATATCAAGCATGTTGAACGTTGTAGACATAAAGATCACGTTGATATTACTGAAAATATATCTAAATCAAATAAATGAAACGTGATAGTCCGTTAAGCAACATAACTTCCAGAATCAACAACAAGTTCTTATAAACACTCAAGTCACCAAAGTATTATGTGATAAACTCCTTTTGACTGCATTAGACTAATAAAAATTGCCTGACATTAGGAGGAGCATCTAAAGGTGTGTTGAACCTCTTCACCGAGGTTACTTTTTTCCCATAGGGATTTGTTTCTTGGGAAGTTTTTTTTTTTATGAGACAACAACAAACACCGGGAATTAATTTCTCAACTGAGTCTATTGTCTTTTGCATAAGGATTTTATGCCTTAGGAGTTATGAAGCAATTAATGAACTTCAATATGCAAGGATCACCTTTACTTGCATCTGTCATGTTGTACTCTTTTCTCTTCTTCAAGGTTTTGTCCCACTGGGTTTTTCCTTGTCAAGGTATTAATGAAGCAACATATCCGAGTCAAACTAGGTTCTAAGTTTCCTTAATATTGTACTCTTTTTCTTTAGTTCAGGTTTTATCCCTTTGGGTTAGCCTGACGAAGTTTTAATGAGACAATTAACTTAGACTCAATGATCTTTAAAGATCTTATTACATGTGATGAATTATATGTAAAATACGAGATAACATGTGAATTACTACATGTGAAGAGTTGTACCAAGGTTTTGTCCCACTGGGGTTTTCCTTGTCAAAGTTTTAATGAGGTAATTGATTTCGGCACAAGTCATCAAGGAGAGGACGACATTTGAAGAACTATATTCGAAGCACTAAATGTGAAGCAGTGCATATGAAGTTCTACTGGACCGCACAAGGGGTAGTGTTGTAGGGCTTGTAGCCCATGGATGTGCGGCCCAATATAGTATCTAGGGTTTTCTTCCTACATGTATATATATGATATTATTCCATGTAACCTGATGATGCTGATCAATAGAAACTTTCCTCTGCCTCTTTTTCTTCCCTATATTTCAACTGCAATATTTTTGACTTTTTACATAATTATTTTGTTACCCAAATTTTAAAATAAATATCAGAAAAGTTTATTACCATGGTTAAAAATGAGCCTATGATGAAGGGAGGAATGTGCACCTCGGGTTAGAGGGAGGTGCACATAGACGCACTCTAATATAAGAAATAAAAAATTGATTGTATATAAATTTAAGGGTAACTTTTGTCATTTATAAAATTAAATAGGGATAAAAAAGATAAATGAAGCATTAACAGGGGTTTACTCAATAAATACATTTGTAGATTTGTAGAGATTTAAAAAGAGTCATGAAAATTAATAACTTTGCGAGAATTATACAGAATTTAGCAAACTTTTACGAAGTTATGCAGAGTTATCTAATGTCTTGCAGACATTTGTAGAGTCTTGAAGAGTTGTATAAACAAACTTTATATGGAAATATGCACGATAGACATAAATATAAAATTTATTGTTGCTTATTTATTATAGTAACTTCAACTAAATTAAAATAAAATATTATTATTTTATATATATAACTTATTTCTTTGGTTCAATGAAATACAATAAAGTGTAACAATAAATTAAAATAATTATTATTGTACATTTGTACATAATAATTAAAATAAAATAAAATGTTTAATCATATCATATAATTTATACTCATCTATAATAGGAGTTTTATAGATTGTGTATTCATGAAAAAAAAAAAGATAGAGTAAAAAACATCTTTATAAAAAAATTGGAAGTATTCCAAAATCTTACATATTTTGGAAGACTTTAATCAAGGCAAATATATACCCAAAAGTCACTCAAAGTCTTGAAAATAGATAAGTATGCAAAGTCTTTGAATTTTCAAGTTTACAACGAGTAACACAAAATTTAGAAGATCTTTTGACAATCTACAACGAGTAACATAAACTTTGAAAGACATTTTAAAAGTATACAACCAATAACACAATACTTTGTAAATCCATTAAACTCTTTGGAAATCGATAAAAGTATTTATTGAGTAAACCCTTGTAAATTTAGGTGGGACTAAAGCTTATGCTTTTTATCCTTTAAAATCCCCCCTACCCCAGCTTTTAAAAGTTGAGGAATTTTGAAAGTGTTTTGGATAAAAAACGTTTTAATTTTTTTTTTTAAAACAAACACTAATTTCAAAAATTATTGACATATATAGGTTTTGAATGTGCTTTTGTAAAAAAAAAGCATTACCAAACCCAGCCTTAACCTAGGGAAATTTTTTCATAAATCAAAGTCTATGTCTTTTGGAGTAAAGGTTGAAGCTGTACTTTTTTTTTTGGTGAAAAAACCGTTTAGAAAAGACACAACTGTTGGTAGTTAGGTTAATATTTGAATTCAAATATCCCACCGGTTGCCAACTGACCTCTTGGCACAGTTCCCCTTCATAATTTCTATTCAATTTGATTAAGGAATTACCTTTATAATTCCAACAAAACAAGAGAGAAGATGACTCTTCAAATGGGTACCACGTCTGGTCCCTGAAAAGTCCTGTCTCTTGGTGAAAAAAACCTTCTAGAAAAGACACAACTGTTGGTAGTTAAGAACTGTATTTTTATGGTTAATATTTGAATTCAAATCCCACTGGTTGCCAACTGACCTGACTCATGGCACAGTTCCCTTCATAATTTCTATTCAATTTGATTAAGGAACTACCCTTATAATTCCAACAATAACAGAGGCATAGCACCACCATCAACACATAATACTAACTTGGCATGATCCCATAACAGTGGTGTGAATTTCTAGAGAGGATGATTAAGAATTACGAAGGAATGCTCAGTTTTCAGAAATTTGTCTAGAGGATAGAAAAGCAGATTGAAAAGGTGATATTATTTTTTCGAAAAGGGGGTTTGATTTTATTAGAAAGAATTTTGCAATAACTTTATAAACAATATTGTAAAGACATATCAGTCTGAATTGATGGTTTTTGGGTTGTTTTATTTTGGGTATCAGGAAAAGGCGTGTCTTATTGATTACAGGGTGCATTTTCTTGTGTATGAAGAAATTTTGAACCGTAGAAATAAATTGAGGTCCAACAGTTTCCAAGTTGTGTAAAAAGAAACTAACTGGAAAACCATCAGGACCAGGAGATTTGTTAGGTTTTATATTTTTTAGAACTAGCAGAATTCCTTCCGTTGATGGGGTTATCGGGATGTTTGAATTGTGGAGAGGTGTTAAGACATGTAGAATGTTTTTGAAAATTGGGTCATCAGTAGGCTGTTCAGTCTAGCTCCAAGTTAGCAATTCGTGGTACGGGATACGTTCGGAACGGGATAAGTACGAGTATTATATGAATTCGTAAAAGTTAAATTCAGTCAAAAATCCGGTCAACGATTCGTGATTCGGCAGTAATACGGAACGACATACATACGTGTATAATTAGTTTTAGAGATATGCATTCGGCGTAGGAAATTCGGCATATATTAACCTGTTAAAAAATTATTTTTAATATAATCTTTCCTGAAATACTACAGTTTAATACTTGACATGAACTATACATATGATATGTGCATCACAATTAGCAAATAACATGAACGTTGATGGTATTGTAATCAGATTAGTGTATGTAAAATTTTAAAAGTAAAAAATATACTTAAATAATGATTATTTAGTGATGATGTGGCAAAGTATTATATGGGGCGTATGATTCGGTAATTCGTAAATACGCGTATAATTTGTTTTAAGCTGGAAGTTCGCGAATCTAAGTCGGAGTTCCAGTTATACGGTCGATACTACGGATTTGGTCGATACGGACGGATTCGCGAATTATACGAGTATTATTCGCGAACTTACTAACTAGGGTCTAACTTTCAGTGAAAAGATTTTGAAAGTAGTTTGTTAGGATTTTACTAATCTCCAATCTATTTCTAGTAACTATATTTTAGGACGCCAACCCTAATGGCGTCCTGGTGTTGATTCCATCTCACATTCTATGAAACATAATAACGCATGATGAATTCAACTTATTAACAACGCAAAACGACACTTATGGGGGAGAAAGTTGAATCTGACCTCCCCACTAGAGTAAGCCTTAATGTAATCGTATAAAAATATTTTGTGTTTCTCTCCCCTAATGCTATTATGCTATCTCTAGATTGTTGCTTAGATATTTCTTCCCGAGTGTCATAGAGACTATCTAATTCTACAATCTTCTCTCTTAATCGTTTTTGTTGGTATTTAGTATGTCTACTAGCTTTTATATGTTCAATTTCTCTTGGAAGCCTATTTATTTTCTTATGTGGAAGACCAAAAACTTTCTTTTTCCAATCTAGCAGATTGATACCTAATGATTTCAAGTTCAGAACAAGGAGTTGAGAAGAATCTTCCCCAATTGAAGCATTCCAAGTATTTTTTATTGTCTGAATACAAGAGTTTTGTTTTAACCACATGTCATAAAATTTAAACACCCATTCTAATTTAGGAACTGAATTATCTAGGGTAATCAGAATAGGACAGTGGTCTGAGCCACTCAGCATTAGTGACATCTCTATCAAGCCTCTTTTGAATATTTTAACTGCCTTCGCTATGGTTATCACAGGTATACTCATATCCAGAGAACCATAAATCTGCCTAGAATCAAATCGGGTTTTTTGTTCCTTTTCAAGAATCTAAAATTTTTGTTTCTTTCATCTGGTTGGATAAAAATCGGAAAAGGTATCAAAACTCCAAATTCTTTTGTTGACGAAGAACCCTCACATTTGTTCCATTACACTGTTTGCACTACAAGTGTTCTAGTGTAATTTTTCAAGTTTTCATACTACTTACCCAAATTGTTTTCTTGCAATCCCCAGACCTAACCAATATCCCAAATACATTTTCTTATCTTCACTAAAAACCCTAGATACAAATCAGCCTTTTCAAGAATCTAATAGTAGTATTCACAGTTTTTTTTGTTAAAGTGTGGGCCTCCTAATTTATCTGGTTGGATAAAAATCAGAAAAGGTATCAAAACTCCAAATTCTTTTGTTGACGAAGAGTCGATCACTTCACCCTCTCCGGATATTACACCTGTTTGCACTACAAGTGTTCTACGTGTAATTTTTGTTTTCATACTACATCAACCCAAATTGTTTTTCTTGCAATCCCCCCAGACCTAACCAATATCCCAAATACATTTATCTTCACTAAAAACCCTAGATTAATCGAGTTCTTCTAAATATTCATTGCTCTTCCTTCCCCAAACCCTAGTGTTAGGGTTCTAGACCTTTAAACACTGGAGAAATCTGTGAAGATAGTCTTCATAGGAGAAAAAGTTGTGAAGATACTCTTCACAGGATTGTATTCTAAGAAAAAGAAGAAAAGAACCGGATAAACCCTTTGAATTGGGGGTTAGCCACCATCTCTGAGAAGAAAACTAAATAAACTAAATTGTTATATTGATTGATACCCAAAACAACTTATGGCCAGGCTATTTATAGCTTCAAAGCCTTGGTAAAAAAAGAAAAGAACTAGAGTTTAACAACTACCTAAACTGAGAAACTAAGCAAAGCTAAATATGGTAGTTCTAAATAGGGAAACACTTTAATGTGGTGTTGGTGTCGTAACATCCCACCCTCCTTGAAAATGGACTTGTTCTCGAGTCTCCAAGTCTGGAAAAAACGAGCAATAATGTCATTTTCATCCTGACATTTTGTTTCGCCACTAGACGGATTATTATAGTCTAGAAGTAACTTATCTGCTAGTTCCCAAGATGTGTGTTTATATTTCCCGCGATCAAAAACAAAACTCAGATAATTAGTGAGTGTATTTGAATTGTTCCCAAGACGTGTGTTTATATTTCCTGCGATTAAAAACAAAACTCAGATCATTAGTGAGTGTATTTGAATCCACCCTACGAGCAGCAGTCACAAGCATAGATAATGTTTCTCTAAAATTCTGATCTACACCTTTGAATGTGCATTCAAATGATTTGTTCCTCTGCTGGTCCACGAAATAGAGTAGGCCCTTGACTTCAGTATCTACATTTTTGTTTTGAAATAAAATTCTCCAACCAAATCTTCTATGTTCAACGTATCGTCTGGCATCCACAGTGTTGTCTAAAACTCTCGATTTGATTAATGAGTCTGGGACATGGTACGGCTGCTGAAATTTTTTCCCATAAATCTTGCGACATTTATGTGAACGATAGCTTCGCTTATTGTGGTAATTTTTTTTGCCATTATCTTGTTTAGCCAAGGTAATTCGAAAAAGACTAATACTCCGAGTTGCATCTAGCTCATTGTTTGTGCAGGATCACCATCGTTACATACCGGAGCGAGAAAAAAATTTGACCCGTTCAACTCTTACGCGATTCACTTCAATACCGGATAATATCTTATAGTCTAAAGAACAACGATAATTTCCAAAACGACGCTTGATGTCTTCATAAGCTAGACGAATAGTAACCAGATCACAGTTTTGAATAACTGAGAGACTGTCCACATGATCATGATCATAAGAGTGAAAAGGATTATAAATCACTAACTTAAATTGTAGCAAGTTGGCACTGAATTCATGTTGGAAATCAGTATCGGAGCTCCATATTTGTGACAACTTGGAGATCTTCCCTTAATAAAATCATAAGATGATAATTTGTAATTTACTTCCCTAGCGTTCAAAAATGATGATTTATTTCTAGCTCTCTTCTTGAGAAATCCACCAAATTGAATATTCATGATTTCACTTCTTGTCCAAATTGTTGCATAATCTTCTGATCCAACGAAAGGTGGTCTTTTAGAAAACGTCTTATGCTTTTCAAGTGCAATACCATAGAAGAAATTCGAAAAAGAGATTCCCGGCGAGAGAAATGCCTTCTGATTTGGCTGAACAATATCTGTAGGAGTGATATCATCAATAAACTGGAATATATTTTGTTTATTAGCAGGTCTTGTTGTAGAAGATCTTCCAACGGTGTCGATAAAAGAAGTTACAACGTCAAGTCGAGATGATTCTGTCTCCATCTCAGTAAGAACAGAAACAATAAACTCCACCTTACCACTTTGGCAAAAGAAAACATCATCTTTCATACGTGCCTTCTTAAACACCCTGAATAGTTCCATAGCCTCTTTTGAATACACATTCATTGAAGTTCAGTACGTCAAACCATTAAGAGATGCATTAAACGATCTTAGCTCTTTGAACACCTTTTGAATTTCACCAAACACTTCTGTAGGGGAAGGATAAACTCCACGTATATGTGAACCAATAAATGGAAGTCCAAACATTCCAAAATTCCACATATATCTATATTCCCATAGCGGAGTTCCAAGATATGTCAGGCCCCCGTTATGTTTGCTTCCTCCATCCAGTATTGAGTAAAAATACTTCTTTATCCAAAGCAATCTGTCAAACTTAAGAACAACCTGGTTTTCTATACAAAGCCAGTTCAAATCATCTTGAGTTGTAGCGCCTGATTTGTCAACAATAATAATCACAACTTCATAGTCTGCCATAGGATTAATTCCACGGGTGCGTAGTGGACTAATTTCTAAGAACTTTCCAACGATACTCTTTGGTCTTTTGAAAATATCCGACAAAGAATTCTTCCGGAATAATTCTCCACCATTGTATCTTCAAAGGATCGAAAACCTCATCCATAGACTAACAAATAAAATAATGAAAGATAATTTATAGTTCTTGTCCAGTAGAACTCAACATAATTTTCGTAAGTTAACTCAACGGTCTTACTAGGGTTTATATAAGAGATCATACATGCTTTCTCATGACTAAAAGCTTGACTATTCTCGGCAGTAGATAAATAAAGCAAATTATAACCAGAATCTATAGAATCATTAGGTTTAAGCCTTAAAAACTCACCATTAAGCTCTGACGAATTATGCTGGTCGACTTGAATGACTTCTTCCTTAGAAACAGTATTCACTTCCTTCAGTTGAGAAGTAGTTAGCTTTTCATTACCAATCAATGTCGCAATTGAATATGAATACTCTTGAAGTGACGAAGAATCAGCCCTAGAATCTTTAGATGACGACGAATCCTCTTGATTCACTGGTGAAACTTCTGTAACCTGATTATCATTTGTTTCTTCAGAAGTAGCTTTTTGAGTTGTCAATGAAACTTTCTGTCTAATGGTACTTAATGCCATCCTAGCATCAACAAATCTCTTAGAACCAAAACGAGCAAGAACTAAGGAACAAAATTATTCCCATGTAGTAACTGCATTTTTTGTTTTTCTCCCTCTAAACCACCGATTAGCCTCACCTTTAAATGTGAAGAGGCTACAATAATTTTAAGAGCATCAGAAACATTGTAAACGCTAAAATATTGATTAGCATTGAAAATGCAGCCTTCATGATCTTCACCACCAAAGTTTGGAAACTTGATATTAATCAAGGTAGGTCGCAGCGGTTGTGGTGTAGGTGGTGGAGGAGGTTGTGCAGCAACAGGATGCTGTTGAATCTGAGGTAAAAACTCTCTAAGCACGTTGCGTAAATATCTTTCCATCGTATTATTGAGGGCTGTATTAAGCTCTGTGACGAGGGAAGTACGCTCTTGTTGATGTAACAACAATTTCTCTGCCTTCTTCTTGGTCTGAGCCTCCTCATCAAGGATATAAAAGTTGGTAACAGTGTCAGCAAGATTGTCGATCTTGTCTGCTAATACTTCAATGCCTTCATGGACGTTTTTCAGGTTTTTTCTGTGCAAGACATTGTGATCAAAAGAAAGAACCCAAAAAAAAAAAATTGATCGATTTTTGGAGATTAATCTTAACCTGCTCTGATCCAGGTGTTAGGGTGCTAGACCTTTTAACACTGGAGAAAGCTGTAAAGATAGTCTTCACTGGAGAAAAAACTGTGAAGATAGTCTTCACTGGATTGTATTCTAACGAAAAAGAATTGTTATATTAATTGATACCCAAAACAACTTATGGCCAGGCTATTTATAGCTTCAAAGCCTTGGTAAACAAGAAAAGAGTTTAATAACTACCTAAACTGAGAGACTAAGAAAAGCTAAATATGGTAGTTCTAAATAGGGAAACACTTTAATGTGGTGTTGGTGTCGTAACACCTAGACTCTGTAATTCAATTTTATTTATTTTTAAGGAGCAAGTGATAGAAGAACGACAATGGAGTTCATGTCTCCACTTGGTTTAGTAAGTCTTCATAAATTTCCTTTATCTTTCATTGCATCTATTGTTTACTTACTGGGAGTGGAATATTTGGTGTTTACTTTGTTAGTAAAATTGAAATCAGGACAAGATTTTTGCTGATTAAGTTTTCCCCAAAAATTTGTTTGAGTTGAGAAATCATTTGGAGCTTCTTCAGATCTTAATTTGTGTTCTCTCATTGTAACAGGGAGCACAGATAATTGGCCGTTGGCGTCGCCGCAGCAGCAAGGTTGTGAAATTAAAACATCTTGGTCAGAAAAGGAAGCAGGAATTGGAGGTTGAGATTCAGGAGAAGAAAAGTAGAGGTAATTTCAGTAGCAAGACTAGTGTTTTCAATTTCAGTGATGATCTAGCTCGTGAAGTTCTTAGCTGGCTACCAGTAGAGTCTCTCATGAGATTAATGTGTCTCCAAGTATTGGTGTTCTTTAATTCAAGAGGATACCACATTCATCAATCTACACCTCGAGCGATCAAAATCACGGCCAGGTCTCCTTGTCGCAAATCTAATTGATAATCGTACTAAATATCAACTTATGACGGGCGATCTACTGCTTGGAGACAAGGATAGAGGAGCAATATCAGCAGCAAATTTTCACACAATCAGAGATATTGATTTTGCTGGCTGCGATTTGATGTTGGCGACGGTATTTGGGTTGACAGCATTCTTTGGTGAACGAAGAGATGAACCTGGTGTTTGCATATGTAACTTAAGTACCCGGGAAGTAACACCTTGGATTGTATCTAACTTGTTAAGAGATGTGTAGAGAAGACCTTGAAGCGTCTAACAAAATTCCAATGGCTACATGTACATTAGGATACAATCCTACCTCTAAAGAGCATAAAGTGGTTGGTATATGGAGGTCTTCGCAACCTTCTTATGTAGTTTGTGAGGTGTTGACAGTAGGAGATAATGAATGGAGACGGATTGATGAGGTACCACCACATCGTTTAGAATTACACGGATCTTCAGTTTATGTAAATGGTTCCATATATTATACCACTGAGTTGCTTAGAGTATTTGAAGCTGGTGAAAAGGAGAAAAAGTTCATAGTGGGATTTGATGTTGGAAGTGAGAAGTTTAGAGCAATTAGGGTCCCTAGCTACGTCTTTGAACAACCTGAAAGTTATCATTCTCGTTTATACGGATACAATATCATGCTGTTAGAATTTGATGGACGCTTAGATTTGTTTATTTTACTTGAAAAGAGTGGTACACCTAAGTTATGGGTATTGAAATAAGATAGAAACGGGAAAAACTCCAGAGGTACTTGGACTGAGGTTTCCATTCAGCTACCCTACACATTGGGAGGAGCTCGATGTAGATTTGCTTGTGATCCAGTTCCAGGGACAGATCAAATGATCTTAACCTCTTATGTGAAAGCATCTGGCGGTAAGATATCTGAATCTTCATGCCATTCGTATAATTGGAAAAAGAAGACTTTCAACGCAATTGATTTCAGTGGGATCTCCTCAGCTCCTTGTTTTTCCTCTGCATCAAAGGTTAGATCTTTCTTTGAGAGCCTCTTTCCCGTCCAAAAGCGCAGGTACGATGAAAGTTTCTTTTATTTGTTTGATATATCAATAACCTAAACACTGTAACTTGCATACTTAAGAGTTGATGTCAGAAACACGAGTGTTAAGTACTAGAACTTCACTATCAACTTTATCTTGGGATAGCCCAAGAAATTGATAGAATGCTCTTATGAACCCGAAGATGCATGTAAGCTTAAACATATCCATGCGTTCACATGATAGCAGAATGCTTTATGAACATGATCCAGTCAAACTAGCGATGTCATCTTGATATTGGCTCTTGTGTTCTCCAAATTCATGAGTATTGCCGCAAGCTTTCAAGTACCCATGAGCTTCTTTTCAACTAGTGTATCTAGATTTATGCTTTTCCCACCTTTCTACTGTAGTTACTCTTTGATATATGACTATGTTGACTTAAGTTGCTTGCAAGATGACGTTTAATTATGGTTGAACTGGAGATGTTGGACCTTTTGGTGAAATCCTTATCAAACCTCAATCCTCAATACTAACTGTTGGTAGTGGCTTATATCGGTATGTTTTTGTGTTTTGAGATTACGTATCTAGAATATCATTAAAACTCGTATGTAAATGCATCCTCATAAGGATTGAGGAGTCTACATTCCATTTTTGTACTGACAGCTCATTTAGTGACGGATAATGATATTTCTATTTTTCACATTCTGGTTTCATATTAAGCTAGGCTATTACAGTTGGCATATTTTGTCTTTGATTCCCGTAGAAAAATTTAAACACTAGGCGTCCTGTAACAATTTGAACGATGTTATGGCTTTCCTGTCACGTGCTAGAGTTTAAGAATAACGGACTTTGCGAGTAGTAAGAATCCAGATTATGGAGGCAATGTGAAACTATCGAATAAACTACGTACATATAATAGCTGGTAGCAAGTAACAGCATGTATATTCCACTTACCCAGTCAAAATAGTTTGTGACCCTCTTCCTTCTATGAGCAATTGCAGCGATTTCACATAATATTTGTTGTCCGATCTCTGTTGATTACTACTGTTCTGCGGAATTTGTTACATCTGGTTTGTTTGCATGTATAGTTTGGACATTGATCTTTTGTTTGAAGGAATACTAGAAACAAAAGGCACACTGTGCGAGTTATACCTGGAAACATGCTTATCAACTGCATCCTAATTCCTAAGTGCTAGAACTTCACTGTCAGTTTTGTCTAGGGATGGCCCAACTGCTCTATTTAGAGTTGCTGGTAACTAATTATAGAATGCTTTTAAGAACCAAAAAAACGTATTAGCTTAAACATATCCATGTAATCAGAGGATACCTCTATATAGAGTTGCTCGGAACAAATTACAGCTATGCTCTTAAGAATCCAAAGAAATGCATATCCATGTAATCAGAGGATAGCAGAGTTCCCTGCGAACATGGATTCGTCCGGTCATGATAGGAATGTCATCTAGGCCCTGCAGCAATCTTTCAAGCACCTGTGACCTTTTTTTCATCAAGAGTTGCAAGGGCCACGTATACAGCGTGTCAGACAATTATTGACATAGGGTTTTCTCCTATAATAGAGCCTCTTCCGGAAGATAGATGAGATTCTTAGCATTTGTGATATTATTGTCAGAAAGAAGTAACTGCAAAGAGAAATTAAGTGCATTCGCAAAGATGAGGTGATAGAAACAAAGTCTAATAATGTAGAACGATCAATACATGGCCACTTCTCGCTGTTTATAGTAAAATATTGGGAATTCAAACCATGGTCCAATTGTATCCCTTTCACTAAATAGAGGTTGTTCTTCCTCCCTAGTTTACTCTGTATTTCAGCAATCATAATCCCAACTCTGTAGTTATTCTCTGTACCTGAACTAACAGCAGCCATATCTTGCATTCATATCTCTGTCTTTGTTGAATCGTTTTTTTTTCTTTTCTTTGGAGCAGTATTGTTTTTTCTTGAACACTGTAAAGTCAAACTAATACTGCCTCCACTGTTGTCATCATCTATGAGCAGCTATAGAGGTTCGGGAGTTGATGAGGTGATTGTTGAAGACTCCTGGAAGAGAGAAGTTGGTGGCGATTGATCGTTGGATCAACCTGGGCTCCTGCTGTTACACTGTCTCCATTGGGTTCTCTTGGTATGTCTTTTTTATATGCTCTAAATTATTTTGTCCTCTACACATGTTGTTCGGGAGTTGATGAACTGATTGTTGAAGACTCCTGGAAGAGACAAGTTGGTGGTGATTGATCGTTGGATCAGTCTAGGGTTCTCACTGTCAACAATATGTTCTCTTGGTCTGTCAGCATTAGGTTCTCTTCTTATGTTTGTCTTAAGTTATATATAGCAAGTACTCTAGATTATTTTGTCCCCTACGCATGTTGTTCTTTTTTTACATCCTATGTTTCTTCTATTAGGGTTCAGTTGCTAATAAACTTCTTTGTATCTGCTTAAACTTTAAAGTTATAAACTGGTAGTACAATGGCGTTATTCTAGTCTTGGTGTCTGTTGGGTCGTTATTTTTCGGAAATCTTGTGGATGTACAGATTTTTCCTTGGCTACCCTAACTGTTGTTTGCTTGGTGTAGTGGCTGATTATCGTGATTTTGCACACCTTTAAAAACATTATGGCAAGCAAACAAACAAACAAATTGAACACCCAGGTGGTGGCGGATAAAGACCTTTCTCAAGTTCTGATAAACCGTTTGGAGTGTAAAAAGAACCTGTTATGATGGACGGGAAATTGTTTATTGATTTGTTTAGTCTATTGGAAATTTGGAATTGTGAGATGGAGAAAATCTTGACAAGAACCTGTTACCTTGTAATGGAAACTTGAGGGTTGAAAGCCTTGAGACTGAGAGTAAGTGATGTACTTGAGAGCCACATTTTGCTGAAGGCTGCCACTAATTGTTCTTTTGCCTCGAATCCAAAATCTCACTGTAGGCCACCTACCCCTACCTGAAGCACCTTCGAGGCAGTCAGCACTTCCCAATCCCATCTTCCCAGTCCCCACAATTCCTTTCAAAGCCCGCGGGCCCAACCCAACCCAACCAGTCCAGTTACCGTCGATCCATCATAAAATCTCAACTCATTAAAGATGAAACTCTTCACCTAGAATTTCCAAGGTCATAACTGGAATCTCACCCGAGGTCATCTCCACCCAGTGAAAAGATTCACAAATACCCTGTTAGTAAAAATTGTGTAAGAGGGAGAGCAAAATATGATCCGAAGAGAGCGAAAATCGTACTTGACTCACTAACTAAGTTGACTGGTTAGATATTTTCTGACTCGGACCAAAATATCTTTATTGACACATGTTTTTAACCTAGGGAAAAAAATTCATAAATCAAAGTCCTCTATGTCTTCTCGAGTGAAGGTTGAAGCTGGCCATTTTATTTTATTTTGGTATACAAAAGAAGAATAACAGAAAAACAAAGACCAAGAGGAACTTATTCCTGCTCTGTTGAGAAAGTTTCCAGGAATTATGTTTCTTGTACACTACTTCACTTAGAATTTATTGGATATAAAAAGCAAACTAGATTTTGTGCCCGTGCTACGCTCGGGCATTTTTTGTCTTTTAGCCATATTTTTGATTTGGTTTGATGTGGCTTCGCCTCGCCCTGTCGTGAATTTTTTATTAGGTGTCGTGGGGTTTTGCCCCGCCCCAGCACGATATATTTTCTATTAGGTGTGGCTCGGTTTCGGCTTCGCCTCGCCTCGCCCCGTCCCGATGCATTTTTGATTTGGTGTTGCACGGCTTCGCCTTGCCCCGTCGTGTAATTTTTATTAGGCGTCGTGGGGATTCTCCCTTACCCTTTGCGATACATTTTTGATTAGGTGTACCTCGGCCTCGCCTCGCCCTGCCCCGACATGTTTTTGATTTGCTATTGCACAGCTTTGCCCCTCCCCGTCGCGATACATTTTTGATTGGGTATGGCTCCTTCGATCTTCCTCGTCGCGATACATTTTTGATTGGGTGTGGCCCATCGCTATACCATTTTGATTTGGTGTGGCTCGGATTCACCTCACCCCGTCGTTTGGATTTTTTTGTTTGGTGTGGCTCGGCTTCACTATTTTGTGAAGGTGTAGGTCTGTTAATGGGTCAAATCCAGTTCCCCAAGGAAAAATAGGGCGTAGGGCGTAAGGCTTTCAAATACTGTATAGAAGAAAAAAAATATAAAATAGTGGTACAACTTAGAAAAATTGTGGATGGAGGCCCGTTGGTCTGATCCACTGATTAGATTCAGTCCATTCATCACTATTCGATAAACTCCCATCACAAAGAAAAAATGCAAATTCTTATGATGTAGAGCCTATTTGAATTCGTATTTAAAGAACTTAACAGATATATGTAGAGCCTATTCAATAGGGTAAACAATGCATAACATTATAGAAATGGTGGAATAATTAGACTGCAATAGATGAATGATAGTTGCACTTCACAGTGCAAGCATTAATAAACATGGAATCCTAACTTATTGGCTATCCTAACTAATTAAACTACCACAGAAGTTATAAAAACAGGGAAAATAACAAACTATTAATGTGTTATTCAAATTTCATAGTGTGTGCATTTCTTAATGAGTAACTGCGCATCAATTCCAAAAATTGCATGGACATCATCACCAGAATTCTTAGTACGGTTTAACTTGGATGGCTGATCATCGTCAATACAAATTTAGGAATGAAAGTACCCAAAGAAGTAGAAACGTGATTGAGCAAAGAGATAAGCCAAGAGCCGGAAGTCAGGTTCGTAACTGTATGCACAAACAACACTTGTACAAAATTCAAGGCAATTCATGAACTTCCATTCATACACCCTAAAGAATGCTTCATGCATTACATGAGAAAATGTTTTAGTCCGGCAATACTGCTTCATGCATTACATGAGAAAATGTTTTAGTCCGGCAATACACTTGGAAGATCTAGGACTTCATATTTCTAAGTAACAGACAAACTTTTAAGAATTTTAAGTAACAACAATATACTTTTAAGATATGAAGATACCATTTAAGTTAGATAGCTGGTACGGAAAATGCAAGTCCGATGAAACTTTTATGTGTTCCAGTCATTATCATTTGTCTAACAACCTTCAGCCTTTTAGTTGAAGCAAAGAACTATTGCTAAACAAAAGAACACAATGAATGGAAAAGGTTCAGAACGCAGTGTTTTTAAGATGTATTCGAGTAAATTGAAAAAAGTCAAATTCCTTGAGCATCATTATTTCTTACTGATAATTAAAATACATCTTTGAGAGTGTCTATAATATCTATACTAACAGAGATCTAAGCTTAGAAGATCCCTAAAAGAAAAGCGAAAAAGACTAAACTAAAAACAGGGACACAATAACCCAACAATAAAAATTCAAAAGGATAACATATTTTAAGTTTGACTAAACTTGTAATACACTTTATTAGGAACTTTTATTCTCAACAGATTTCCATATCTAGAATCAAAAGGAGAGACCCGCCATACTGCAAATGCACAACCTTCTTGGCAAAATATCAGCCCAAAAATTGGCTTAACAGAAGGCATTCTACAATGAAGTTCATGTACTCTATAACAAATATGTTTCCACCTACTCCTGAAAATCCAAGGTAGTTCATCCGTGCAACACAACAAATAAGAAAATAGTTGTATGTTCACCATGCGCTAAACCTTAATTGATGTCATCTCTAAACTAAAAGGTGTAGCAGGGCTTCGCCCCGCCCTGTAACGATGCATTAAACCTTGATTTGGTGTGACAAAATTTATTTTCTAATACAATTAATTGTTATACCATGACATATTTATTGTTAATCCTCAAAGGTAGTTCATCCGTGCAACATAACAAATAAGAAAATAGTTGTATGTTCACTATGCACTAAACCTTAATTGATGTCATCTCAAAACTAAAAGGTGTAGCAGGGCTTCGCCCTTCCCTGTAACGATGCATTAAACCTTGATTTGGTGTCATAAAATTGATTTTCTAATACAATTAATTGTTATACCATGACATATTTATTGTTAATCCTAACGAAACAACATCATGAATTCAGAGCCAAAGATACAACTATTCAACATACAAATAAGAAAATAACCATCTATTTTAGTAGCCATAATTTTCATACTATCAAAGCCAGATAGCAACGACATAATCTCAATAACCTAGTTGTGACTTTTTATTAGATGTGAACTATTTTTCACGGATGCGATCTCGTGTACTCCTTAGTCTCATTGGTCACAAACATCCAAGGAAGTTTTTGCTACATGGTATCAAAAGTGAGAATAAAGAAAAGAAATGACGTACACATAGAAACACACAAAATAAACTTGAGACTAATGATAATCTTTCCTTGGGAGGTCTGTACTCATGGTACTTTCCATTATCCCATGTGTCGAGTGTGCAAGTTCGTAGGTTTATAAATCAAATCCTCAAAGTGCAAGTCGTAATGGTGCAAACTCATTCTCTTTGGCATAATTAGTTCATTCACATTTGAAGGGAGAGGCAATGATTGAGATCATGCATGTGTTTATTTCATATGACTAAAAGAAGTAGAAAATAAGCATTAAACACACATCAAAAAATTCATGCTAAACGTACTAATAATGATTTCTGGTGGTGCTACAGGTAGTAGAGTTTATATAGGTCCTGGTACGTAGCGCTAACTTATAAATCTAGGACTTAACATACCATAATTACCTGAAGTAGGTTTTGCTGCAGAAATCAAAGGTTCAACCTTCCATTGAAGCATTCCATATATGTTAACAACAAAAACTTGTGTAATAAACCTCAAGCAAGGCATAAGTCATGGCATCTGTATGACCATATCCCCTTTCTTTCTGAGCACCTAGTAATTATTCACAAAAGACCAAATTCAAAATTAAACAACCACAAAAAAATAATATATATATATAGAAAGAAAAACAATAATAATGTAAGGCTAAAAAGAAAAGAATAGGCTCCGAAAAAGAAAGTGTGGGCGACCTGTTTTTTTATGGATTTATGCAAACCGGAAAAACAACTGGTGACCTTGCAATTTCTGTCTAATTTGCATTGTGGCTGGAAATATTTTTTATGTCTAGATGCATATATAAGCGAGAACACATGTCTTACTAATTAGCTAGATAGTATGCTCGGATGCATATATGTGCAAGATATAACACCACAACGAAATATTTCCATCTTATAAAGATGTTTAGTGATTTATACACTCACACTTTTTTGAATTCATTGACCTCCAATACATCCCAACTGACCAATACCCTGAAACCACTGGTCGTGGCTAGTCCAATTGTACCTACATATACAGTTTTTTTTTTTGGTTAGATCACTAAACATCTCTATGGTGTTGTATTATGGTTGTATGTATTCAGATCACTAACCTAGAACCTCTTTCACCAACTTTGCAGTGATTATAACAATTATCGACGCACTTCCATATTCGTTTGTCACCTCCCACTCTACTGATTTGCTCCATTTTCCCACAAATTTACCTTCAGGTCGATCCCTCTATATTTCATAAAAAATAAAAGCAGTTATTGACTGAAAAACATCATAACTATTTAATACATATGGCTTAACATGTTGATCTTACTATGCATCTGGGTTTGTAATTTCCCTCATAAAGACTATAATTCTACAAAATGCTAAGTTTTTTAGCAGGAAAATTTTCTTACCTTATCATCCATTAAGTTCATTCATATTCATTTCATGTAGCACATTGGTTTTAAGGTTTCCATACTTCCAGGTCTTTAAAAGCCTTGCCTTGCCTTGCCAGCCTTTTGTAGGCATTATTTGATAGACAGAGATTGGAGTAAGATCATTATACACGATAGTGAAGAAACAATTTCTAAACATGCAATTGCTTATACATACAATGGAAATTATTACAAACCAAGGACTTGCAATGCTTATCAATGTTTTCTCAGTGATCATCTCGATTTACTTGGATTAACATACTTCCAAGTCTTTAAAAGCCTTGCCTTGCCAACCCTTTGTAGGCATTATTAGATAGACAAAGATTGGAGTAAGATCGTTATATACGGAAGTGAAGAAATAATTTCTAAACATGCAATTTCTTATACATACAATGGAAATTATTACAAACCAAGGACTTGCAACGCTTCGCAATATTTTCTCAGTGATCATCTCGATTTACGTGGATTAAAAGATGGAATCAATCAAAAAAATGCTATAAAGTTTGTCTGTTATTGCATGATACATATGCTACCCTATATTATTTAACTTTCTCAACGCAATTATGCTGCTCTTATTTGTGTCTTTGGATTTGGGTACACTGTCCAAATTCTAGCAAACAAAAAATATTTATAACAAAGTCATCAATTGGACCAAAATATACAAAGAATGAATAAGAAAGGGATCAATGAAGAATATGGTTAGAATTTACCAAAAAAGAATGAGATTTTGTGGTGTATCTGTTTCAATAAAAATCGTACCTGCAGAATAGATCAAAACTATCTGTTTCAAAAAAGATCGTATCTGCATAATAGATCAAAACAATAGAAAAAAAACTTTATTTACTTGAGAAAAATAAGCTACTAACAAAGAAGAAACGGGAGGGGCATAAGATAGAGAGGCAGGTGAAATTATTTCAGAGAACCCAAAAATAAAATAACAACATATATCATGATTATGCTAAAAATCAAACATACCCATATTTAAGGTAACCC
This sequence comes from Papaver bracteatum, assembly GCA_023529315.1. NCBI lineage: Eukaryota > Viridiplantae > Streptophyta > Magnoliopsida > Ranunculales > Papaveraceae > Papaver > Papaver bracteatum. The sequence goes on along the minus strand of JAJJWX010003982.1, from coordinate 212,309 downwards.
TTAACCTAGTAGAAACAAATCTAAGAAGACCCATTAGCTAAAAATGAGAGCAGTGTAAAAGTTAGCCAAACTCTGAGAAACCGATCAATGGAGAATAGAGTAAGGGTTTACCAAAATATTATATGATCTTATTGTCCACTAAACCTAAGTCACGTCTGGCTTTCAGTAAAAATCATAACACAACAAATCAAACCTTTACATCCAAAATGTTTTTGGAATAAACCCTAAATCACGTTAGAACTGATAAACCTTCACCTACAAAATCAAAACACATCTAAATCAAACCTTCTAATATGATTTCACGGTAAAAAAGAGAAACAAAAAATCAACAGAAAATCATGGGAGAACGGAGAATCAAAACAGAGGGGAGAGGGGGAGGTGAAAATGATATAATCACACAATTAGAGTGATTATTACAGAAACCCTAATATGATTTCTCTACAGAATAATTGATCTTATTTGTTAGCACAGTTTTGTTCGTAGGTGTTGATGGTGGTTTTTTAAACAAAGGGTAAAATTGTAAAACCCCAAATAACCTAATGTCACCGGTGACACATTTATTAGGACATTTAATGCATGTAGTCAGTAATTAATAGGGGGTATTTTTTCGAATTAGGGTTACAACGAACAAAACCCTAATTCCCCTCCGTGTCAATGGCAAATCATGCCAGCCACACCTATCCCAAGCTAGCCGCGCCACGCCAAACACACTCTGCCTTGGCCCTAGCTATGCTAGTCACACCAAACGCGCCAAAGCATGCTAGACGCGCCTCCGTGCCAATGGCAAATCATGCCAGCCAAACCTAGCCCAAGCTAACCACGCCATGCCAAACGCACTCTGCCTTGGCCCTAGCTATGGTAGTCACACCCAGCACGCCAAAGCATGCCAACCATGCTAGCCACACCTCCGTGCCAATGGAAAATCATGCCATCCACACCTAGCCCAAGCTAGACGCGCCATGCCAAACACACGCTTCCTTGGCCCTAGCTATGCTAGTCATACCAGACGCGCCAAAGCAGGCCAACCATGCTAGCCGCACCTCCGTTCCAATGGCAAATCATGACAGCCACACCTAGCTCAAGGTAGCCGAGCGTTCTGCCTTGGCCCTAGCTACGCTGGTCACGCCATGCCAAAGTATCGCCCGCACATAGGCTTGCAAACCGTGCAACCTAGGCCAAATTGGCCGAGCATGCCATTTGCACATGCCAACATGCTCGTTGGTAGATTTTCTTGCCAAACCGTGGCGCTAATGGCCAAGCATATCATTGGCACATGCCAACATGCTCGCTGGTAGTGTTCCTTACCAGGTCGCGGCCCTAATGGCCGAGCATGCCATTGGCACATGCCAACATGCTCGCTGGTAACTTTCCTTACAAAAACGTGGCCCTAATGGCTGAGCATGCCATTAGCACATGTCAACATGCTCTCTGGTAGCTTTCCTTACCAAACCGTGGCCCTAATGGCCGAGCATGTCATTGGCACATGCCAACATGCTCGCTGGTAGCTTTTCTTACCAGGCCGTGGCCCTAATGGCCGAGCATGCCATCGGAACATGCCAACATGCTCGCTGGTAGCTTTTCTTGCCAAACCGTGTCCCTAATGGCCGAGCATGCCATTGGTACATGCCAACACGCTCGCTGGTAGTTTTTCCACTAGCAGCTCTGGCACTGCCACTTACACTCAACGTACAACCTACCACCAAGGCATTCCACATATGCCACACACGCCACTAGTAGCTCCGGCACTGCCACTTGCACTCGAGGTGCAACCCGCAACAAGGGCATTCTGCACATGCCACACGCTCTCCTAGCAGCGCCACCTGCACTCAAGGTGCAACCAACACTCGAGACATCAACACAAACTAGGGGATGCTTTCTTAGGGTTTTTGTTTAGCGGTCACAGCGTGCAGCATACACTACGCTCGCAATAAGAACGACGTGAAAAGGAATAAAAGCGGTCAATTAAATAAGGCAGTAATGGTGAAAAATGTTTTCACCATAAACAGCTGCGGTTACCACCTCCTCTATTTAATCCGCGACTTTAATTTATTCCTTAAAGAGGCCAGGGTATGTTCAATCTCACTTGTATAAATAGGTCTCACCTATTTCTACCACACAACAAGTCTTGGTCAAGCATAATACAATATTATCAGATAGCCACTTTGCAAGCTCTCTCAAAAGCTTCCATCACTAGCAAGCTTCCTAAGCTTCTACTTTTCTGATACAAGTCGAGATACTACCTTTCCAGAACTCTCTTGTCTCAACACCCTTCTTCGCTATCCTCCCCAAATCAACCCTTCTCCTCCACTTTGTGACCGAAGCAAGTCTGGAACGACCATTTCTTGGTTTAGGCTGGACTTATACAGATTGATCTCTCGAACCTAAAAGTGCTCAACATGCAGCACATTTGTTTAGGGTTTGAACCAGTTTGTCACTCACCTACCGAATTTACCGAAATTGGAAGAAACGATTTTTACCCATAAACAATTGGCGACCACGGCGGGAGGATTGATCTATCGGCTATAATGTCAGACTGTCGATCTCGTTCTTTGACCCAGATGTCAAGATGGTAGGGGAAGGCGACTCAATCCGAATCAACTGCCAGACGACCCGGTTACCAGTTGTAAAAACTAAACCAGAAAACCGGGGACTCGCTAAAGATGCTACCAGCGATTGGGGACTTGCTGGAGATGCTACCAGCAAAGCAGCCTTTTTACATGGAGAGGGGCGTTTTCGAAAAAACCTATGAAGTGAGTAAATTTAGACTTGGCAAGATATGCGATCTGCTTTTAGGTTCTTAATAAAACCTGTCATACTACTGCGTCTTGTGCCTATTGCTAGCACACACTTTCATAAAAGCAATATTCCTTTCACAAAACATAATCAGAGTTATACTATCAAAACCATTCATCCCATAAATAATCCAATATCCTCAAAAGCTACCAGCTGTCTATCAAAACCGGTCAAACTTTGAACTAGACATCCGGTATTTTTTTCAAAAAAAAGAAGAAGAAGAAGAACCTAAATGAAAGTTTAACAGAGAAACTTTCAAGGAAAATCATCCAACAGAGGTCTGTTTTTCTTGGAGAAAGTCAACTTTGCATCTTCAAGAGCCGCTCTCTTCATAATCAACATCTCGGAAAGCTTTTAGAGTTTTACCTCCTGTCGTGCAATCTCCACTGCAGATAGGTTTTCGACTGCTGCATCTTTCGACTTCTGGATCTCAGCAAGGCCTTCGATAAACCACAATGCGTTGAACTCCTTTTCTACACACACGTCGCGATGGTGCTCCCAGTTGGCAATAACGTCTTCAGAAACGGTGTGGCCAGTCACCTCACGCATGTCCTCGATGGAAGCCTCTTCCACATGCTTAACCAGCGCAAATTGACTAGTGGTCTTCTTGGTTGTGGCCATATGTCCATACTTCTCCAAGATTCTGGTGTACAACGCCTCATACTTAGCCAGCATGATGAAACCGCCAACCAGCACAGGACCATGATAAGGAACCAAGTACGGGGGATCGAAAATGGCGCCTGCAACTGGCCTCACGACTCGCAAAGGGTCTTTTTCCATATCTACGGCAGCAATCGTCAGGGAATCATCCAGCGTCTGAACCACATCGGTGCCCAACAATTGTCTAACTCCCATCTCCAAGTCACCAGCGGTGGTCACCAAGGGCAAGCTTTTGTGTGGCTCCACCTCAGAATCGTCCTCCGAACCGGATTCCTCCTGTTAACTTGAGTTAGGCATTTTTCAATAGAAGAAACAGAAGAAGAAAGAAAAGAAGCACGAAACTCACCGAACCACTTCCCGAAAAAGAACCAGTGCTTCCAGAGGAATCACTCTCACTTGTCGAACTTTCTCCTTTCTCTGACTCATCACCACTACGAGAAGGCTCAGTACCGCCGGAATTCTTCGAAGAAGTTTCCGTCTTCTGGCAACGTGCAAGGGAAGCGAAAGCATTAACACTACCGAAGCCCTGGAAGAAACAAGACACATGTTTTCAGTAGAAATTTACATGTTTTGAGACAAACCAACAAGGAGGTGACACATACCTGGTTATTGGAAGAACTGAAAGACACAAGAGCTGCGGGAGGATCTTTTGAAATCGTCTGGAACCCGCCAGCATGATTCTTCGTTCTCTGTTCCTTTGCCTGGGGACTTTCCGAGTTGACAGGCAACTTTCGTACCAGAACTCATGTTACAACGAACATTCTCCACCACGTTATTTACAAAATCTTGGATCATAATGAACTCATCGTACCAGAACTCATTATAGCCAAAGGTCGTCGAAGTTACTCTTCCCGTTTGAAAAAAGGGAAGGCGGATACCCGGATCAAGGGCGCTGGCATTGAGGGAAGCATGCAATGAATCCTTAGGAACCACCAGCTGGTAAGCAAGAGGCACCTCTTGATCGAAACCCATGTGACGAGCAGCACGGTCAATATTGTAAGCAGCTATTCGGAAAGACCCCATGAAGAAAGACGACATATAACCGAGCATGCAGCTTTGAATAAACAATTTTTCACCAATAATCAAGTTGCCGTCAGAAGACAAAGACATAATCGGAGCATAATCAATGGTGTCAATATGAGTCACTAACCTATGTACCGGCTCCCATGGGCGAAAACTAATTTCATGCGACTTATCTATAAGACTAACCAAGCTCATGCCAACTCTTGGACGCCTTTTCACCCACCGAAGAATTCGGGAGCCACCCCAACTTGCGGGAATCGAAGGCAACGGTTTTGGAGCATACTTCTCAAAGTGCTCCCATAACCAGGCTTGCAGAAAAGTGACGTGCACATATGAATCCACTTTCATGAAACCATTCGAAACTCGCATGTGCGCAACTAGGTAATCCAGATGCATATACAGGGAACCAAGGAATAACTTGCCAATGGGAAGAACTTCACCTTTTCCTTACTTCACAGAAATCACTAGCAACTCTGGTCTTATTTCCTTCTTGCCAGAACCATCATCGAAAATGTCTCTAGACAACCAGAGAGCCAAAAATGCCTCAACATGAAGATCACTACTTTTCTGTTTAGGTTCCAGCTCGTCGGGAAACCATTGAGATATCCACCAGTTGTAAAAGCACCTTTCATCCTCTTTCCGGACAGAATCCTTCGACTTCGCAGTGGAGTCTTTTCGAGCGAAATCTCCCAACTTGGCGGCAAGGTCATCCCGCATCTTCTCCTCACCTTCAGATAATCAGATATTGAGATTCCCGTTTACCGGAAGATTCAGGAAGAGAGCCACACTCTCCAAGGAGAAAGTTATTTCACCCCATATACATATGATCGCATGGGTGTTCGAACACCATCTGAAGATGAAAGCAACCAAGCCCGGGATATCCTTCCTAATCTGGAGATTTACCGAAGCTCTGACAGCATCAATAATCTGCGCCCGAGTCAAGTTGGTATTTATGTGCTCCTTACTCACCATGAACTCAACCCATCTATCAAAAGAACGCAATGGGTTTTGACACATCCTGAAATCAATGTTGGAAGAAGAATATACCCCTTTGTGAAGACAGAAACGTATGGTGTTCTCTGGGCGAACCGAACGTGTTTTCTTTTCATCTTCACCACCGGTTAAAAAAATTGGCACGAAACCTGGGTGAATCTTCCGAACGTGGTCGAGGGGTTTGGAAAAGAATTCATCATCCGTGTTTGGTTTGGAACTATGAACATCCTTCGATGAGGCGAAATTTTGTTCAGGTAACATCTTGTCAGACTTCTTCATAACAAATCAACAACTAGATATCTGCATGAAACAAAACAGACGAAGTTAAATCCTGAAGCATGGAAGAACAATATTTTCTACGGTTTCAAAAAATACGTATTCAACATTCTTCTCCGGGTTCATGGGATACAATATTTTCTATGAATTCAAATCGTATATGCGGTATTCTCTGGTTCGAAATGGATGAGCAAGATTTCTTCTTCAAGATTAACATGAAGCATATACGTAGTGTTTCCTACAACAATATTCTTCTTTGGGATTCAAATACAATATTCATCTTCGGTATTCATATATAGTATATTTTCTGGGTTCAAGAGCATATACGATATTCTTTCTCGGGTTCAAAATTATATGCGCAGTATATTTTCTGGGTTCAAGGGAATATACAGTATCCTACTTCGGATTCAAATTTATATGGGCATAATATTTTCTGGGTTCAAGAGCATATATGATATCCTTTCTAGGGTTCAAAACTATATGCGCAGTATATTTTCTGGGTTCAAGGGAATATACTGTATCCTACTTCGGGTTCAAAATTATATATGCATCATTTTTCTACGGGTTCAAATCATATATGAAGTATTTTTCTTGGATGCATATATACAATATTTTCTACAAGAAGCACGCCCAAAAGTCATATGCGCAATATCAGTGCAAGGATTGTGAAAGAAAAACGCATGATGTTAGGGTTTGCACCTACATGAAAAGGGAAACAAGAGAAGCATTGGAGAACATACCTGGAAGCCGGTTTTTTTTCCCTTTGTGACTCTGCCGCTAGTGTGAAAGGATTAAAAAAAACGCATAAAGTAAAATAGGAGACCTTTATCAATTCTTCTTAATATAAAGGAGAATGATTTTGCTGACATGTCGGAACCACAACAATCCTCATATTGATGTTGCTGACATGTCGGAATCACAAAGATCCTCATATATTGTCCAATACGCGTATGCCACGTGGCAAATCATAAACGATCTGTCACCGTTTCCAAAAGATACGATTTTGAAAAGATAGATTTCCATCTTCTAAACGTAAAGACCTTAAATCGTTACTTCAGTTCTACATGAGAAAAGACACAACTCTTGGTCATTGCGTAAAGAGCTATTGGACAGCCATCTTCGAAATCAGTATAAAAGGATTGCCCTTCACAGGACCAAAGAAATAATTCAAATACAATTACCTTCCTCTACAGTTTTGTTCTGCTTGCGGATTAGAATCACTACATACACTCACGAATAATTAGATTGACGTCTAATAAGGGTTGCAATGGATAGATATTGCCAACAGCATCCGGTCGAGATGAGAGTCAATAGAAAGCGTGCCATGGATACACTGAGCCAACAGGATGCAGTTGATGCCAGAGCAATAAAAAACAAAAATTATTGATCTGTGTACAAAAGGTGTTTCTGCACCAAAACAGAATCAAACACAGAACAGAATAGGAACTTCTATGAGGAACACATACTCACATTCCGTAGTCCATACCGACGGAACGGTGAATACGAAAACAAACACGGGATTTTGGGAAATCAATTCAATGACTATTGCGAACCGAAGATTACATTACAAAACAGCAGGTGAGCCAACGGTCTTACAAGATGTTAGATACGAAGAGAAACATCTTTTGTTAGATAGTCGTCTATTATTCACAATCTCGATGATATATGACATGATATAATTTTTTAGATTCCCTGTTTCAAAGAAATCTTGGGTGGAATAGCAGCCAATACTTCTTCGGTAATACATAAGTTATACAGGCTCAAACTCTTTGAAGGCCAGAGGCCATGAGGAAATACACTTTGAATTATCGCTTACTTTCATGAAGCTTTCTTCTATTCGATAAGACATGTTAACCATCGCCAGTTCCCAAGTATTTAGAGAGAATAATTGAAAGTCAATTTTTATAGGGGTATTAATCTGGGCCGTAGTGGAACAAACTCTTAAACGTTCGGATTGTATTCTACTTCTTCTTTTTGATTAAATTGAATATCATCATTCTACATTAGTGAGTCAGTACATATATACGTTAACGATTCTTTAATTTCTTATTTTATTTTATTCTATATAGATTTGTTGATACTTAATAACAACTTTACAAAATCTATAGGAAATCGTCCAAACCCAGATGACAGTGATATTCGGACTGATTTGAGTAACAATTGATTATTTTTTTTTGTGGTAGGTTGTTGTTAGATGCTGGACATTACCAATTCGCGCGGTTAGTATCATCCCACATCTTGCATGTAATATGTTCGGAATGCCATAAAATCTTTACCGATGAAGTAATGATTCCAATGGCAAGTGAGGCATTTGTGTAAGTATCACCAGCAGTAGATCATGAAGGTTCATCACCAAGGAAATATACAGCAGAAGGACAAGGGACATCAAATTAAGAAAATGTCAAAATCTCAACACCATTAATTAGAAAGGATGAAGAATTAGGAAATGATTACTGTCGGACTCAAGATGGTAATAATTATTACAAGGTTCCAGGTTGGTGTGTGCCTTTGTTGCCAGTACGTGGTGACAGGGTCGAATTCAAGCTTTATGCTGTGGAATCTTGGATACATTAATTCATCTTTTGGTTATATGTCTGTACTTTCTAGGAGAAGTTGTCGAAAAGAAAGTGGAAAAATCCTATGAGTACAAATTTTGTGTGGAAGAAAATTCATGGTATATTACTTTCCTAAAGGATCAAATGCAGACGGATTACATTCCGGTTTTTGATTGAGGAGGCGAGCCTGCAACTTAAACTAAATTCATCTAACCGTCATCACAGATGGTTGGACACTGTTATTGGTATTCTGTGTAATGCAATGAAAGACTTACAAACAATTACGTGAATATGAGCAACAAAGAATGACGAGAGACTATCTTCTCACAGGTTCCGAGGTTCGAATTCAATCCTTTATGCTTTGGATGGTTTAATTCGTCATGGTCACAAAACTCTATATATATAGTATAGGAGTTCATCTATATTAAAAAAATAACAATAAGATTAAATTCTTCTCTTTTGCCAGCTTTTATACAAATGGAGGTCCCTCCAATTTTTCAGATGAATGGTGCAGCCGTGAGACAAGTTATTCTTCCAACTCCTTGATTCAGGTATCTCTATATCACTCATATTTAATACGGATGTGCTCTGCCAATACTCTCCCATCTTTTAGAGTTGCTTGAACTTAGCAGAAAAAAATGTCAAAAAATGACAAACCGCTTGGGGCGAGCTCTTCAAAACCATATTTCTTTTATCTTTCATGGATACCTTACCTTATTTTCTTTTGTTGGTGACTACGATGAATGTGTACAGGCTCCTTGATATATATTTGAAACGTGTTGTCTGTATTTTATTTTGTCCCTTCCTGTTATGGAATGTGAGTTAATTAACCTTGAAATACAAATTGTCTTTGATTGCTCTCAAGTCGTGCATTTACTATATGACCTATGGAAATGTTGTACCACTGTTTTTGGATGTCCCTTTGCATTCCCTCTTAATCCTTGAGTGTTATTTATTTAGTCCATCTTAGCATCGCTGCGGATACTGATCAGAACCCCACTTTTTGTTACATACAGGTGATAATATATATGCGGAAACCTATATATCACATTTAATACGCAATATACATTTTCGATTAGGAAAAATTATTGACAAGAAGCTCTCTTCATAAGTGTAAGCTAGAGAGGTCAAGACAACGCAAAATGAGTGGGTGAATCATATTAATAAATCTAGCCCGCGCAACTGTGCGGGTTTCCTGAACTTGTATATATATATAGGCGGGCGTGAATTTTCCTCAATGAGGAAGGATTTCCCTTTCTTGAAGCCGCGTGTGTAAAAGTCGGGCCCACAAGGGAGACCAACTTCCAATGCCTTGCGCCAAGCATGCTTACCAAACAGGCGCTCAACGACCAACTTCTCAATGCCGCCCATCATCCAAGTCTCCTAGTTGAACCGGTCCCACCAATTGCGCTAACTTCCCAATCACCACCAAAGTCGCGCCAGCTAGCACGCTTAGTTTCCGAACTCGCGTCAACTTCTCAATGCCGCCCAGCTTCCCGTCTTCCAATGACGCTGACTTCCCATTTGTGCCAGCCTCCCGATTTATGCAAAACTGCCAGAGGCAAGGATTCCAAATCCTATTTATAACAAAGGTCAGACAAGCCTCCTCAATTCTCTTTACGATTTGCTGTTGATAGTTTGTCACCATCTTATTCTTACCTCGCAACAAAGCTCCTATTCCGAGCTAAGCAGGGGACTTAATGTTGATGGTGGTTTTTTAAACAATGGCTAAAATTGTAAAACACAAATAACCTAATGTCACCGGTGACACATTTATTAGGACATTTAATGCATGTAGTAAGTAATTAATAGGGGGTATTTTTTCAAATTAGGGTTACAACGAACAAAACCCTAATTCCCCTCTATGCCAATGCCAAATCATGCCAGCCACACCTAGCCCAAGCTAGTAGCGCCATGCCAAACGCACTCTTCCTTGGCCCTAGCTATGCTAGTCACACCAAACGAGCCAAAGCATGCCAACCATGCTAGCCGCGTCTCCGTGCCAATGGAAAATCATGCCAGCCACACCTAGCCCAAGCTAGCCGCGCCATGCCAAACACACTCTGCCTTGGCCCTAGATATGATAGTCACACCAAGCTCCCCAAAGCATGCCAACTATGCTAGCCGCACCTCCGTGCCAATGGAAAATCATGCGAGCCACACCTAGCCCAAGCTAGCCTCACCATGCCAAACGCACTCTGTCTTGGCCCTAGCTATGCTAGTCACACCAAACGCGCCAAAGCAGGCCAACCATGCTAGCCGCACCTCCGTGCCAATGGAAAATCATGCTAGCCACACCTAGCTCAAGCTAGCTGCGCCATGCCGAACATACTCTGCCTTGGCCCTAGCTACGCAGATCACGCCATACCAAAGTATCGCCCGCACCTAGGCTTGCAAACAATTCAACCTAGGCCAAATTGGCCGAGCATGAAATTGGCACATGCCAACATGCTTGCTGGTAGCTTTTCTTGCCAAACCGTGGCCCTAATGGCCGAGCATGTCATTGGCACATTCCAACATGCTCGCTGGTAGCTTTCCTAACCAGGCCGTGGCTCTAATGGCCGAGCATGCTATTGGCACATGCCAACATGCTCGATTGTAGCTTTCCTTACCAACCCGTGGCCCTAATGGCCGAGCATGCCATTGGCACATGCGAACATGCTCGCTGGTAGCTTTCCTTACCAAATCGTGGCCCTAATGGCCGAGCATGTCATTGCACATGCCAACATGCTCGCTGGTAGCTTTTCGTACCAGGCCGTGGCCCTGATGGCCGACCATGCCATCGGCACATGCCAACATGATCGCTGGTAGTTTTTCTTTCCAAACCATGGCCCTAATGGCCGAGCATGCCATTGGCACATGCCAACACGCTTGCTGGTAGTTTTTCTTACCAGGCCTTGATCCAAGTTGGCCACGCATGCCATTGGCACATGCCAAAACCCACGCTGGTAGCCTAACTTGCAAACCGTACAACCTACCACCAAGGCATTCCACACACGCCACTATCATCTCTGGCACTGCCACTTACACTCAACGTATAACCTACCACCAAGGCATTCCATACATTCCATTGGCACATGCCACACTAGAAGCTCTGGCACTGTCACTTGCGCTCGAGGTGCAACCCGCAAGAAAGGCATTCCGCACATGCCATTGGCACATGCCACACACACCCCTAGCAGCTCCACCTGCACTCCAGGTGCAACCAATACTCGAGACATCAACACAAACTGGGGGATGCTTTCTTGGGGTTTTGGTTTGGTGGTCGCAGCGTGCAGCGTACACTACGCTCGCAATAAGAACGGCGTGAAAAGGAATAAAAGCGGTCAATTAAATATGGCAGTAATGGTGTAAAACGTTTTCACCATAAACACCTGCGGTTACCACCTCCTCTATTAAGTCCGCGACTTTACTCTATTCCTTAAAGAGGCCAGGGTACGTTCAATCTCACTTGTATAAATAGGTCTCACCTATTTCTACCAGACAACAAGTCTTGGTCAGGGAAAATACAATACTATCAGATAGCCACTTTGCAAGCTCTCTCAAAAGCTTCCATCACTAGCAAGCTTCCTAAGCTTCTACTTTTCTGATACAAGTCGAGATACTACCTTTCCAGAACTCTCTGGTCTCAACACCCTTCTTCGCTATCCTCCCCAAATCAACCCTTCTCCTCCACTTTGTGACCGAAGCAAGTCTAGAACGACCATTTCTTGGTTTAGGCCGGACTTGTACATATTGATCTCTCGAACCTAAAAGTGCTCAACGTGCAGCACATTTGTTTAGGGTTTGAACCAGTTTCTCACTCACCTACCGAATTTACCGAAATCGGCAGAAACGATTTTTACCCATAAACAGTAGGGTTTCATCTTAGTGTTTTCATGAACGGAATAAGTTTATTTTATGTTTGGTGATTTATTTTTTTTTGGCCTTTTTGTGAGAGAAATCCTTGTTTTTCTCTCCTTTGGGGAAAAGGGGAACGGAACAATTCCAAGAGTGGGTGAGCGTCACCTTCTAAGGAGGAGGGGGGTATTCTCACCGTTCCACGTAGGGCCTAATATGACTTAGGATTTTAAAGGAGTTAGATGTTGCAAGAGAATGTGTTACACTGTTTGCACCTTTAGGGACAAAGTTGAAATCCACCCGGGTACATCGCCTTTATGCCATCAATAGATTTCCAGATCCTCTTGGAGGATGATGGAGATTCGCCTCTTAAGAGCTTTAACGACCACATTGCTATCACCTTTTATGACCATTGAATTCCTAAGCAGGCTGCAAGCTCAGCCGCTAAAAGAAATCCCTCGGCTTCAGCCACCACTGGCAAATTCGATGATCCTAGTCTAGTTCTAATACCACAACGCGTACCTTCTGAATTTCTGGCAATAGCTGCAGTGGCATAACGTCCATCCCTGACCGCCGCATCCATCTTCAAGTAGTTCTGTCTCTTCATTGAAGTTGTAATATAAATTAAACCAGTAGAACGCAATCTTAAGAATGCCATGTGTTGGGGGAGGCTTACGAAATCCGAGCCGCTATGCGCAATACGAAACCTACACAAGCAATGACATATAAATGCGGAAAATAACAAAACTACGCAATATAGAAGCAATCACACAACACCGGCAATTACGTGGAAAAACCCCTCCAAGGTGAAGGGTAAAAAACCACGGGCAAATCTTCCACTATAATCAAACAATGGGTTACACACAATTCTCCAAATTTGGGGATACACTCTTCTTCAAGGTGCCTATAGCACTTGGATAACAATTTTCCTAATTACACTCACCCCTAAGGATGGATCAACAATTCATTCACCAAATAGATAATATTCACTATCAATTTGACAATAGCAAGAGATGAGATACTTACTACTAGATTTTGAACAAACCCTAGATTTTCCCCCCTTTGAAGAGATGTGGAAATTGATCAATCAATCTTCACCACAACAACCAAAAGATCCTTAGCTAAGAACCCTTTCTCCTTGTCTTCAAGATACTTCAATCTTACCAAAAATTGGTGGCTTAATTTTCTCCCTCACTCTCTTTCTCTTCTTCCTCTCTTTCTCTTTCTTCACAAAATGAAGAAGCTCGAATGAATGAGTCTCCTGATGCCTTTCACTTGTTATAACATAACAAGGTACCCACTAACTAGCTCCCCCATTTGATAAGGGGACACCTAGACTATTGGGTCATAAGGAGTAAACCCAACACCATGGACGTTCACTTGTTTCTTCTCAAAAATTAGGGAGTTTCTTGCTTTCCACCAAGCCCAACAGATTGAAACTCCCATTGCAAAGGTGTAGTCCCATTCGTGACCTGATAACCACTCTTTGACTAGGATAGACAGAGTTAATTAATTGGTGGTTGTCTTGTAATCTCATACCAAGTGGAGACGCGGACCAAACTGTTTGAGCTAGACTGCAATGGATGATAAGAAGATGGTCTATACTCTCTTCAAGCGAATTGCAAGATCTGCACAAAGAGTCAACCCCTTCTACGAACTTGCCAATCTTCTGTAACACTCGAAGACCATTATGAATGGATCTCCACATGAATATTTTTATCTTTGGTGCTACATTCTTTACAGCCCAAAATTTCTTCCACGGGAAATTACTTTAAACTGTTGACGATGTCTCTCCAGATTGCTCGATCAACAGCTTTTGGAACGACTGTGGCGTGAAATCTTCATGACTGGTTTGTTTCCAAATTAATTCGTCATTTGGTTCCTTGTTTTACTTCAATATAGTAATCTGGTTGGCACTTGGCAGCAAAAGGATCAAACAGCTGTTCTGTAATGCTCCTACCCAGTCATTAGAGTTTGCATATATTAGCTCATGCACCCTTTTTATGTCTGCCACGTTACCGGCTACAACTGGTATGGAGGATTTTGGAATCATCCGTTTCCGACTAACCATAAGCATACTTTCTTCAACTGAGTTCTACTGTGGAGTATGGCTGCCCACGTAGTAGAACACTTCTGGGGCTTTTTAACAGTCCAGAATGACTTGTTTCTTAGGTTTTTAGCTCTTAAAATGTTGCTCCAAAGAGAAAAGTTATCATTGATGAACCTCCAAGCCAGTTTGACTACCAAAGTTTGATTTAATCCTATGCGTCCTTTGTCTTTAGGGAGATTAAAACATTCCCATTTGAGGTAATGCATCTTTCTTTTGTCCCTTGTATGTCCCCAACAAAAATCCCTAATAATCTGGGTGAGCTTGCTCAAGATCTTTAACCCCTGGGGCAGAAACTTGATATCTTTTGGATATCATTCTTTGGAACCTTATCTGGCAACAACCATTTGAGGTTGAATGATTTTGATGGAATTTGACAGACGAAGACATTGTAAATTGCATACTCAAGGATATCCTGCCCATGATGGATTTTAGAATTACTGCGAAATTATCTAACCACGTACGTATAATAGTTGGTAGATGTTAACATTCCGCATTAACCCACTTTCCGGTGATCGTTGACTTCCCAGAACTTTACGGTCCGAGCTCTGTAGATTACTCTTCTGCTGATTTTCTTGTATCTGGTTTGTTGTTGTTTCTCTGTATATGAGATTGATCTTTCAACTTTTAGGGGCGAGTAACTAATACTTTTAGGTTTCTGACCTGGAAACATTATCTATATAAAACATTATCAACTGCATATACCATAAAAAAAATTATAACAGCAACATGAAGTTAGAAAGCAAATCCCGATACTATTTCAAAATTGACAGTCAAGAAGATAGCAATGCTACTACACTGTTTGCATTAGATCATATTTCATTGGATTCAGCTTGGGCCCATATTTCATTGTCTCCATTAGTATAGGGGTTATGATATCAAGAAGATCATTGCAGCAGAACTTTCAAATTGTTGTCATACCTTATAATCTCTAATTCTCCCAAAACCTCAAAAAAAGTGTACAAAAACTGAATTACAGTGCGTATTTTATTACTCAAACCCTGGCGTTTTTATAATGATGAATACTGTTCTTACATTTGTAGGAACACGCCTTGTTAATCAAACCAAAGAAGAAAATGGAGATTATCCAGAAATTAGCACTATCAGGTTAGTAAGAAAAGCTTTAACTCAACCAAGATGTTAAATATCAGTATTTTCTTTTCAAGATTATTGTTTGGTTTCTACGAAAACCTAATCTTGAAATTTATAGGACGTCCCTTAAAGGAATGTAAATTTAGTCTACAAGGTCGTGAGATGAAAATGCAAGCAATGGATGGTACAGTGGTGGTGGTGGAAACCTCTGTCCATTAGACTGTCTTTCTGTTGAGAAGATAACTGTCGCTAGACAATCTTCAAATGGTTTTGATTTATTTTTATCAGATTCAATTTCTCATTTTAATTTCAGAACAACAGGCTGAGATATTTAAACACTCAGAACTGTTACAGGATTGGCCGGTACATAACGTACACTCTATTGCCACCTGTCAGTTACATTAACACGCTCAACTCACACATGCTCTTAGACAAACATTTCACACACACATATTACATTACACTCTGATATGCTAACACCCCCCGCAAGATCAGGGTCTGGAGAAACCAATGACACTGAGCTTGAGCCTGAGTACAGAGAAACGAGTTGTGGAGAGTGCCTTAGTAAAAATGTCAACTATTTGATCTTGAGTGGAAAGAAAACGAACATCTAAGGCCTTTGCAGCAACAAGTTCTCGCACATAATGAAAAGCTATTTCAATATGCTTCATTCGATTGTGAAAAATAGGATTTGTTGTGACGTAGGTAGCACCCATGTTGTCACACCACAAAACTGGTGCCCTTGGCAGTGAGAAGTGTAGCTCAGTAAGGAGAGATTGAACCCAGACAATTTCAGAAGTAGTATCAGCTAGAGCACGGTATTCAGCTTATGTACTTGATCGAGAGACAGTTTGTTGTTTTCTAGCGCACCAAGAAATCAGATTTGGACCTAGAAAGAGTGCCATACCACCAGTGGATCTTCTGTCAGACATATCACCAGCCCAATCAGCATCTGAGTATGCTTGTAAATGCAGTGTTGTTGCTCTTTTAAATTGCAGACCAAAAGAAATAGTGCCATTTAAGTAGCGTAAGATTCTCTTGACAGCAGACCAGTGTTCATTGGTAGGATGCTGCATATGCTGACAAGCTTTGTTAACAGAAAAAGCAATGTCAGGCCTGGTGACTGTAGCATATTGCAGGGCACCCACTGTACTTCTGTATAAAACAAGATCCTCAAAAGGTATAGTGTCACCAGCACATGTAGATGATATTATAGGGGTTGAAGTGGATTTGGCAGCATTCATTTTTGTTTTAACAAGCAAATTGGTAATGTATTGCTCTTGAGATAGTAAGATACCTGCTGAGTTAGTTGTTGCTTGAATGCCCAAGAAAAAATGAAGAGATCCCAAGTCTTTGATAGCAAATTCTTTACCAAGAGCAGCAATGAGATTGTCAATATCCTCAGTCGAACTGCCAGTTACCAAAATATCATCTACATAAATAAGAATTTAAAGTGCAGAGTTGTTGGTGACCCTGTAGAAGAGAGAAGTATCTGTTTTGGAAGGTAGAAAACCATGAGAACACAGAAACTTGCTTAACCTCTCAAACCAAGCTCTAGGAGCCTGTTTTAAACCATATAAGGACCTTTTAAGTTTGCACACATGAGTAGGAAGAATCTTATCTGCATATCCAGGTGGTTGAACCATAAAAACATCCTCAGTTAAATGTCCATGTAGGAATGCATTCTTCACATCAAGTTGTCTCACCTGCCAGTTCTTGTACAGAGAGATAGAGAGAATTATTCTAACAGTTGTGGGTTTAACCACATGACTGAAAGTGTTTTGATAGTCAATGCCCTCCACTTGATTGTATCATTTAGCCACTAATCTGGCCTTGTATCTCTCTATAGAACCATCTGCCCTTCTTTTAATTCTGAAGATCCACTTACAACCAATTACATTTTGACCATCAGTAGCAAGAACCAACCTCCAAGTGCCATTTTGAAGTAAGGAAGTAATCTCTTCATCCATTGAAGCTCTCCATCTAGGATCTTTACAAGCCTCAGTATAGCAAGTAGGCACAGTTATGTCCTCACACACACTTTGAACTTCAGAATCAAATACTCTTGGTTTTGGTTTAGAAATACCCATTTTACCTCTTGTCTGCATTGGATGTGCATTAGTAACTGAGGGAGAAGTTGTTGGAGAAGGCATAGTGGAAGCTGACAAAGTAGGAGAGGCAGTTGAGGCAGGTGCAGCAGTTGAGGCAGGTGCAGCAGTTGGTGATGAAACATCAACTTCATTTGAAATTTGTAATGGTGGTGATGAAATAGTACTGATAGGTATGACAGATGGTGTGACAGATACAGATGTAGAAGTACCAGAAGAAGGAAGTAAAGAGGCATATGGAAATATATTGTCATCAAACTTTACATCCCTTGAAATGATTATTTTATTGGTACCTGGGTTGAAACATTTATAGCCTTTATGCATAACACTGTAGCCAAGAAAGATACATTGTACAAATCTTGGTTCTAGCTTGTGATGATTAAATTTTCTTAGGCAGGGATAGCAAGCAGAACCAAAGGTGTGTAAGAAAAGGTAATCAAGTTTCACATTGAATTAGCATTCTAAAGGTGATAATTGGTCCAAATTGGGTGTAGGAAATCTATTAATCAAGTAATTGGAAGTTTCAAATGCATAAGACCAAAAAGATATTGGTAAGGCATGATGCAAGAGAGACAAACCGGTTTCTACAATATGCCTATGCTTCCTCTCAGCTGTGCCATTTTGAGCATGAGCATGAGGACAAGAAACTCTATGTCCTATGCCACAAGAATCCAAATAAGTAGACACATTCCTGTATTCACCACCCCAATCAGATTGAATAAATTTGATTCTTCTACCAAATTGATTTTCAACAAGAGTTTTGAAGTTAACAAATGTAGGTAGAACTTAAGATTTATAAGCTAGAGGATACAGCCATGTGAACCTACTTAAAGAGTCTATGAAAGAAACATAGTACTTGTAACCATTAATGGAACACAGTGGTGACACCCATACATCTGAATAAACTATATCTAAAGGACCATAGACATTATTAGAACTTGTACCAGTTGGATAAGGCAAAGCATGAATTTTGGGTGTCTAACAGGAGGACCAAAGTGTTGAGGTCAGATGAGTGTCAATAACTTCATTCACTGAGGAGAGAATATGCTTGAGTGTTTGGTAAGCTGGATGACCAAGCTTATTGTTCCATTGAGCTGAAGAAGATATACCAGATGAAAGAGCCTGTTTGAGTTGTGCAGTAGTAAACTCCATGTGATATAGACCATCTCTAACAGGACCATGAAGCAGAACTTTGTGGGTAACCATATCCTTGATGAGAAACTTGTCAGAGTAGAATTCAAAATAACAGTTATTCTCCTTAGTAAATTGAAGAACTGAGATTAAATTCTTGGTTATAGAGGGTACATGAAGCACATTGGAAATGGTAAATTTAATAGATTCATGTTGTAAAGTAGAAGAACCAGTGTGAGTGATATGCAAACCTGATCCATTTCCAACTCTCACTTGATCAGTGCCTTGGTATTCAGAGTGAAGATTGAGATTGGAGAGATCAGATGTGATGTGATGTGTAGCTCCAGAATCAGGTATCCATCCAGAAGAAGAAGAAGATGCAAAATCATCATTATAAGCAGCAAAGGCTTCTGGTTCAGGACACCAATAATCATCAGAATAATCACCATAAGAATCATTAGAAGTATAATAAGCTTGCATTGAATAGTCACTTGGTGCATATCTATATTTGCATTCTGGTGCTAGATGACCAGGTTTCTTGCAAAGTTGGCATTTCACATAATAATTGTATCTTGGAGGATAGAATTGAGAGTTGTCATGTCTGCCACCTCTTCCTCAAATTCTTCCACCTCTAAAACCTCCTCGGAAATTACCAGCATTCCTGTTGCCTCTAAAACCATAATTACTAGATCTGCCATAGTTACCACCATTCCTGTGACTTGGATAACTTGACCAGGATGGAGTACCACCAGAAGATTGATTAGAGTAATGTGGATAATCATTGTGTGGATAGGTATTGTGTGAATGAACATTGGTGCGAGAGAAATTTTGATCGGAAGAATTAGGTACTGAGTTAAACTGTTGTTGTTGAGTAACATTTGCAGAAGCAGTGGTGAGATCTAGATTGGATTCTGCAATAACTCTAGCTTCTTCTGATAATAGTAAACCTAAGAGCTCAGATGAAGTAATTAAGTTTTCATTCTTCAATTGTTGAGTGCAAATTGAAGTTTTAAAAGCATTGAACTCAGGAGGTAAACCATGTAATATATGAATCACTAAATCTTCATCAGAGATATGTCGATCTATTTGAGCTAATTGATTAGAGATTGAACGAGCTTTATTAAAGTAAACTATTATTGAATCCGAGCCTTTCCTCAACCCAATTAGATCAGTTTTAAGCTGTAAGAGGCGAGATTTAGTAGTAGAGTTATAATTTTGTTCTAACCGAGTCCAGATCTCATGAGAATAAGTGCAATCTATGACTTGAGAGTGTATTTCTTCAGTACAAGCAGAAAATAACCATGATAAAAGAGCAGAATCTTGATTTAACCAATAATCATATGCAGGATTAGAGACAATTTCGTTATCAGGATCATTATCAACAAAATCAGAAGCACTTACAATAGCAACACCAGCAGTAGAATTTTTGCGAACATATTTTGCTGGACAATGAAGTGAACCATTCACAAATCGAAGAAGATTATAACTTCGTAGTAGCGGAGCGATCTGAGATTTCCATAGAGAATAATTTTTAGCTGTTAATTTGGACGGAGGTTTGAATGTTAATGAGATATGTTTATCAGAAGTTTCCATGGAGAAGAAGTTTGTAAGATGAATTAGGTTGAGAATTTGTTATCTGATACCATGTTGAGAAGATAACTGTCGCTAGACAATCTTCAAATGGTTTTGATTTATTTTTATCAGATTCAATTTCTCATTTTAATTTCAGAACAACAGGCTGAGATATTTAAACACTCAGAACTATTACAGGATTGGCCGGTACATAACGTACACTCTATTGCCACCTGTCAGTTACATTAACACGCTCAACTCACACATGCTCTTACACAAACATTTCACACACTCAAATTACATTACACTCTGATATGCTAACACTTTCTAGCAAAATTTTCAACACAGTCAGCTACCTTGTTGCTAATTCTATTAGAGATTACAATTAAATAGAAGGTTAATAAATTAGAATTTAAGCATCACACTATCAGTTCCATGAGCTATCAAAACAATCTTAAGTCTAGCTACCTTAATATCTCTTTCTACCAGTTCTCCATTTCATGTGAATAAATTTAAAGGAGGTTAAAAGGAGATGCAAGATTGTAATGCCTAGTCAAAAAAGCGAAGCCACTTACACAATCTAGCGGTAAGCAGTTTGATCTTCATGGCTGTCATTTGTAGATGGGAGGAAAAAAGGATCTTTTCCATTTCGGTAGACACTGAATAACTGCATCGAGTATTATCTAGCCAGTCTCTTGCAGTCTTCAACCGCTTCAGAATCTAATTTCTCCAGATCTTTCACAAAATTCTTCAGGTTACCTCTGCAGTCGTCGTCCATTAGAAACTTGGCCAAAGAAGCACACCTGTTAAGAGAGAATATCAATCTACGCCAAAAGTGTATAAAAGCAGAAACAAAAATGCTAGACACCACGCTATTCTTCATCGCTATTTGCTTGCGTTTCTATTTGGCGAGGGTGAGTAGGACATATATCATACAAGTCAGCTGCTGGGTAGGGAGAGAGATAAAAGGTCACGTGATATTTTATTTTACTTTCTGGTTTCTCTTTTTATCTTTACCAAGTATTTTCCTTATGTGAGTTTCTTCTTGAAGAACTAAAAGTTGAATCATTACCGGAGATTCTAAATGGTGATCATGCCTCCCTTGATTTTTTGAAAAAATCAATCAAAATCAGTCTCGGTACTTAGTTAATTTTGGAAACTTTGAATCTGGGATGGATTCATGTCATCTATGGAGAATCTGGAGATAGTAGATCTCGGGATTTTACCTAAAAGTGTGACTGAAAAGTCAAAAAATTCCAAAAGTGTGACCAAATTTGAGATCCTTCCAAAAGTGTGACCATAACCGGTCAACGGACAAGTATGCCCCGGTCTTTTCTGTAAATACCAGATTTTGTCCTCAGATGTCCACATATCGGGTAAGAATGTGTACACATCGCGTAAGGATGTGTACATATCGGGCACTGATACTCCACCATGAATAGTACTGTCTGATGTGTACATATTGTATGTAGACATCCAAAATCTAGGCATAATCATATGTGGACATCCATGTTCCGATGTCTACATATTGGACATATATTCACCTGATGTGTACACATCAGGCCATATACATGTGGACATCAGGCCATATATATGTGGACATCAGGTATAATGTGTACACATCAACTATAAATATGTGGACATCCTTACGCGATGTGTACACATCGGGCTATAAAAGGGTACTTTGGGTATTAGGTAAAATTAGTCACTCTTTTGGAAGATATTCGGAATCAGTCACACTTTTGGAATTTTTTCACTTTTCAATCACACTTTTAGGCATTTCCTCGATCTCTTTGATTAATTTGTTTCCACTCCTATTATTACGATCTTTGATGGGAGAGAGATGAATTTAGTTTTTGTGATAGGGAAGAGGAGACAGATATAACTTAGGGAAATAAAATCTAAGAAACTGATTCCAACTATCCGATTAACAATTATAAGCTCTTAATAGTCTTTTCATTTCAATCAAACCATTAATTTCCTTCTTGTTATTGACAATCAACTGAGTTTTTTCCATTAATTTTAGATGTCTCATTTACTACTAAATAAATAAATTTCCTGGTAGTCAAACCATAAATTAAGATCAGTTTTGTTTGCATTATCTTTTGAATGGAAGGAGAAAATGAAGGTTATGATGACCAACTGCAGATCAGATCTAGTTCAAATGTAGAAATTAACGTTTAATCCCAAATTAGTTGGGCTTTGGACAGTCTAGTCATACCCCCTCAAGCCTGGTACTCTTTAATCCTTATTTTCCAACGCGTGTACTATTTAATCCAAATTCAGACGGGTTAGACCAAATTTCAACCGATTTAGAAAATACAATCTTTGCTGATTACCCTCGTTACCCTTTTCATGCTTCCGTATTCATTTTTCAGATCTTAGAAGAAAAAACTTTGGAGAGAAAGAGAGACGGACGCAAGAGAGATGGATGCGATTCTGTGCCATTTTTGTTTAGCAGAGATTCGCACTTAAGGTTAGTGTCTGAGATTTTTATTTTATGTTTAATTGATTGATTTCCTCTTCTTTGATTTTAAGTTTGATCCGTTTCTCGATTTGATGCATGCTTGCTAATTTTTTCTTCCTTTTATTCAATTTTTGATTACATATTATAGGTCTATTTTGATCTGTGATCTCATTGTTTAAACAATATATTAGGTGCTTGTAAGATTTTTGATCTTTGTGAAAAATCCTATAAGACTGTTTAGGGTTAAATAGAGTAGGAATTGTTTGAAACATACTTAATCTTTAATTTATGTAGTTGATTTTAAACTCTTTATTGTGAATCCAATAAAAGTTGTATGCATTGGAAATTTGGTTTATCCTTAACTACCGGTCCATGTGATCATTTTCGACCTGATTTTATATATGGAAACAAATGTCTTTGCTATAATTGATTCCAGAACACAACTGTTTAGTCCTAATTTGTGGGAGCAAATTTAAACTATCTACCAGTCATTCTAATCTTATGGATGCAAAGGCTTTAGTGTTCTAATTGGGAACTCAAGTTTACTTCTATGAGTCTTAGCAGCTAGTATTGCATTTTGGAAGGTCATTTTCTACTAATAAGGAAATTGCAAAGATACATGTTAAAAAAGAAACAGTAGTTGTGAATTTTTTTCTTGACTGCCCCTCAAGACCTTGGACGGTTACAAATATCGAGGCAAATTTTCCTTATTGTAGCCAAGGTGTTAGGGAATGTCTCTCCTCTTTATCCATCCTAAACATGAATCCAACTCATGCTCTCGCGAATTAACATACGTATCACGTATACCTCTAAGAATACCCTCAAGTGTATTTGCCATTTTTTTAATCGTTTTTACATGTTTCCATTTGCAGGGATGTAATATCATGTGGAATATCTACAACTTCCTCATTTACATGACAAATTTTGATGCATACCTCCTATGACTCTCTTAGTTTTACCTCCTATTTAATATTGGTGGTCTCAAGATGCTTTAAAGCTTTTGTCACTTTTTGCCCATCTGTTAATGTAGTACTAATGACTACCTAAGTACCTCTTTGCAGGTAAAATGACTCCATGTTCGGTATTCTAATATTCGTAGACAATGGGCTTACTTCAAGGATTGGTTAGTAAGTAGACTCATGACTCTCAGTCTCTCATGTTAATTATGGATTTCTGCCATTTTTTTTGCAATATTGGTACCCGTTAATATTGGTACCCTCTTTTGGAAACCATGAAATCTTCTACCAAATTTTAGATGGATTCATTTCCTTGGGATTGTTCTTACACTTTTAGGAACTTTAAATTTTGAAATGAATTCCATAGTTAATGCTAAGGTTTTTAATGTGCACATAGTTGTACGCATATTTATTTTTAGTGTGTACATAATTGTACACATATTGATTTCTGATGTGAACATAATTGTACACCTGTTTATTGTTAATTGCACATAGTTGCACACATGTTGACCGTTAATGTGCACATAATCATAAACCTGTTAATTGCTGATGAATGCACATGTTGATTCTTGGATTTGATATTTTATTTGATAAGATCTGTTTGGTAATGGCATCTAACTTATCATCTTGTAGGGTAACTAGCAATACTTGCTTAGGATCATACTTGGCCTCTTACTATTATGATCTTTGCTCATTCTAATGTTATAGTCATAAATCCAATACTGGTACATGACAGTGAAGTTCATACAAGGATCATAATAAAATCTCGCACCTCAGGCATATCTTCAGCTACTATAACTATAGGCTTAAAAGGCTGAATACTACTTTGGATTATCGTTTTGTGGTTTCAGCGAATCGAAGATGTGTGGAACTTTTGTTACCTTCTTGAAAAGTAAGGATGTTATTGATGGTTCAGTGCAGGCAGTAATTCAAATGTGTACATAATTGTACACATGTTGATTTTAAATGTGTACATAATTGTACACATATATACATGTTGATTATTAATGTGCAGATAGTTTAATGTGTACATAGTTGTACACTTGTTTATTATCAATGTGTACATAGTTGTACACATTAACATTTTTTATTTTCTTGCTTATTTATTAGATTAACATTTTTGGGTATGGATGGATATTTTAGATTTTTTATAGGTATGTACATAGTTGTACACCACTATGCATGCTATCTCAATAATATATGCATGTTTTGTGGGTATAGATGATTGATTTTTGTGGGTAGATACATGTTCGCTTATATTGTCGTGCATCAAATTTTGTTTTGAATTCTTTAATTGAACAGTCACGATTAAAATTTGTGGTTAGTGAGTTGTCTAAGAATCATTTGTTTAGTGTACTTCGGATGGAGCTTCAGTGGTATTTTTTTTTAATTTTATCTCATCTAAGAGGTGGCCAACTGGCCAAATATTTTGAATTTCATTTACTTTTTTAATATCCTACTAATGTCGGCGATTGCAATCTATTCTTTGATCGCCATTATATCTACTGTTGTACCGGTCTTTATTGTTGTACTTATACAGATTCGAAAAAACATGGGTGAAAAGAAAAATAGCGGATGCAGGTTAGTAAAATTCAATTCTTCACTTCTAAATGTTGGATTTTTTTTCCCCCGAGCCACTACTGATGTTTGGAAAACCGCTCTTTTTATCATTGGTGTGCATATAAGATCTGAAACTGCTTCTAGTAATGTAGGTTTTGAGATTATATCATATGGGATACACACAAACTAGAAGTTGTCCTATGTGCATGCGTTTGTTTAGAATTATTACACACAGAACACGGTTCGGTCCAACATGTTTAAAATATAAAATTTGAGCGAATAAACTAAAGTTGCACACTATAATCAATATACTTTTGAGATCGCGGCTACCATATGCTCAATGTGACGTCTTTATGATAAGTAGTATGTTATGAGTATATTCTCATTTTGCATAGATCTCGGGTTATTGCTGCTCTCATTTTTGCATTTCCCCATAGAGTTAATTTAATATGTGTGCAACCTGTGATATATATGAGTTTATAAGCTTATGCTTTGCGTAGATGACTTGGGTGTAAAAACTGGTACACATGTAAAACATTGACTCCATAATTAGCTTATGCTTGCATAAAACTAGGGTGTACAAACTGGTACACATGTGGAAAAAAATGACTATTAGCTTATCCTAGGGTTAATAAATTGGGTGTACAAACTGGAAAACATGAACGAGAATTGACTCCATAAGCTTATGCATGCATAAATAACTTGGGTGTACGTGTGAAAAAAAATGACTCCATAAGCTAATGTTGCTAAATAACTAGGGTGTAAAAACGGGTACACGTGTAAAAAATTCACTCCATAAGCTTATACTTGCCTAAAAATAGGGTGTACAAGATACTCCTGCTGCATGGAAATCCAATGATGCTGAGAGTAGAGACAGTGATATTGGTGGTTTTCCATAACTAACAATTTTTTAACTTTGTAGGATGCAATTCCATCAATATCATTTATCCATGGTATTTTGAGTTTGTCATGTGATGAAAGTATACTGAGTTTTTGTCATTTGAGTTCAGTTTCCTACGAAATACATTCCTCCTCAACTTTTAAAGTAGAATTTCTCATTTTGTATTTCTTGTCATGACAACATAAACCACTATTTTAAAATTTGCTTCTCCTATGTAATAAATATATGGGAGATTTGAAATTACTTAGGTTTGCGACGATCTTTTTTACCAGATTCATATTGATTAGTAAAACTATGCATATAACATTTATCATCAGGCATTATGGATTATGGATTTTCCTTTGTTGGTTTACTTATTTTCTTTCCCATTTGTTCGGAACCCCTTATTTATTTATTTTTCCATTTTTTCTTGTCAGATCGAGTCGTGCATAAGATGGATGAAATTAATGACGTTTTGGCACATTTATTTGGAAACCCTCGTGGATATATTACATGTTATATGGGTCTGGATGTTCGATTTTCTTGATTTTTGCAGCGGTGTACACAGTTGTACACAACAGTGTAAATTAAAATTCTAAAAATGAAAATTATATAGTCATATGGGTACTCTTTTTGTAGATATCGGAAAGAGCTTTCCAAATATATAAAGTTTGTGAATTTTGGACGAGCGGTTCGATTGATATATTATTTTTTAATTATTTAAAATTGCTGACATTATCGTGAGTCATTGAGGACTAAACTGCAAATATTTGGACTAAATTGTAATAATAAGGGCTATTTGTGTACTTTCCATATTTTGGACTAATTTGTACCTAGTTAACTCGTGCTGGACCAAACTGTACTTTTGGACTGATTTTTGGACTAAATCGTATTTTACCCAGTTCAAATACCATACAAAATCTCATATCTCAAAATTAAGATATATCATATTCCTAAGAAAAAATTCCATTTGAGGTTCACAGCAGAAGCTTTAAAAAATGGTAACATTTACATTCAAGTCTTCAATTTCTTCAAGTAGATTCATTGTATCCTCAAATCTCACATTTAACCTAAATCATCACCGGTAAGAAAAACGGCAACCGAAACATTAACAATTTCACACTCAAAATTGATAAATTCAAAGCCTAAATTTCTAAATTTCAAGCAGATCTAAATTTTTCCTTTTCGATTGACTAATAAAAATCAGCAGATCTTCCGAAATCAAACACACACTGGCACACAAAATATCAATCACGATGGTTAAGAATTAATCGATTTGAGTGATTTAAGAAACATAAAAAAGTAGCTTCGAGGAAAGAAGAACAGAAAGAGTTACACATAGTAGAACTTCTTTTTATTTCTCTCTCTATAGAGACGTGGAATGAAAAAAACCAAATCACCTGGACACCTCACCCCGCCATATCAGCGTGCGGGTAAATGGCGAGTAATAAGCGATCCGCCTAGCGCGACCGAAGCAGAAAACCAATAAAAGATACTATTGTTGATTAATGAGCTAGTTAACATTGATGAACTAGAATTAGTTTAACAAGATTCTTGATTAATCACAAGAAATGAAAATCACACATTGCATATAGAAGTAAACAGCTTTAGTGTTTATATACAAAACACCAAGGACAGAAGAGTACAGGCTGTCACTAGACAGGCTGTCACTAAACTAGTGGACAGGAATTGTAAGAGAACTAGTGGACAGGAATGAGTGTGAAACACACGTATGAAAAACTTATACAAGGTTAACCTGCACTGCTTCATAACTTATTACGAATCCATAACAGGCCACTATACCTAACATCAAGAAACATTACAAACTAAAATTGCAGGAACTTAAAACCATAATTTCTTCGACTGAAGAGAATATAAAGATATTAATTCTCATTCACAGTTACACACCACCACCTCTATCTCTCCTTGTAGGAAAATGCACCATAATTGTTTGACAAATACAAAGATACTAACATAATCACTTTCAAGAATACAGATTAACAGAGATTATATGGTTGACCACAATAAGAGAAATTCAACCTCTGAGTACAAGTTGGAGCCAAGTGACCTTTAGTATTGCAAATTTGACAAGGTTGCTCATCATTAGGTCCAAAACTTCTACCAGAGTTATTCTTTGAGAATATAGTTGGATTTGGAAATCTCCCACTTGTAAAACCTCCTCTATGGCCTCTTGAATAATTCCCTCTACTGAAATGACCACCTCTAAAATCTCCTCCTCTAGGATAGTAATTTTAGTTAGCAGCAAAGGCTTTAGCTTCAAAAGAAGTTCTTGTAGTAGAAATTACTATCTCCTCAGTAAGCAACAAATTATGCAATTCTTGAGCGATAGAATAGGAGGAGTTCTAATGCGTATAGAAGTTGTAAATGAAGCATAATCAGAGGACAATCCAGAAAGAATACTCACAACTAATTCATTATCTGATACAGGACAGCCAGCAACATCAAGTTGATCTTGTAATTTCTTGACTTCAGCAAGAAAAGTAGAAACAGAACCTGTCATCTTCAAGGTTTGAAGCTTAGTTCTTAATTGAATAGCATGTGTTGCTGAAGTTTGAGCAAATCTTGCATTAATTGATCTCCATAAACCTGCTGAAGTTTCAGCACCAGCAACATAGCAGATCACAGAATCAGAAATAGTGGACTGAATCCAAAGAATGAGTGTGGAATCCTCAGCTTGCCAAAGAGTGTATTGTGGATTAATAACATCATCCGTAGCTCTAGTGCGATTGACATACATTGGAGGACATTGAAATGAGCCATCTACATATTTCATGACTTGAAATTTGCGAAATAATGGTAGCATCAAAGATTTCCAGGTGAGGAAATTATCATCTTTGAGTTTAAGAGGGATGATGTTTGCAATGGTGTTGAGTGGAAGGGTTGAAATGCGAATTGGATCCATGTCTCAATACAAAATCAAGACAAATAAAAGAAACAATATGTTATTTGAAGAAAATCAGAAGAGCTAATGAAAAGAATCAAGAACCTGTAAGAGTGTAGTGAATCGAATCTGAAAGAAGAAGCAGCACTTGCAGAAACGCAGATTTTGGATCGAAAAATACCCTCAGAATCTCATGGATTCTGAGTGATACCATGATGAACTAGAATTAGTTTAACAAGATTCTTGATTAATCACAAGAAATGAAAATCACACATTACACAGAGAAGTAAACAGCTTTAGTGTTTATATACAAAACACCAAGGACAGAAGAGTACAGGCTGTCACTAGACAGGCTGTCACTAAACTAGTGGACAGGAATTGTAAGAGAACTAGTGGACAAGAATGAGTGTGAAACACACGTATGAAAAACTTATACAAGGTTAACCTGCACTGCTTCATAACTCACTGTGTGTCATTATCCCCCCTCAAGCACAAGGTATGAGAGACTACTTTGAGTTTGGATCTGAGCTGAGAAAACCTTAGACCATGTAACCCTTTAGTAAAGATATCTGCAAGTTGCTCCAAATATGAAACATAAAAGACATCAAGAGCTTTGTTCTGTACAAGCTCCCTAATGAAATGATAATCCAGGTGAACATGTTTCATCTTTGAGTGAAGGACAGGATTGGAAGCCAAGGATATAGAACTGATGTTGTCACACCCAAGTTTGGGAATAGATGGCAGAGAAAGATGTAAATCATTGAGAAAATAGCATATCCAAATAACCTCAGAAGCACTATGAGCTAGTGTCCTATATTCAGCTTCTGTGGAACTTCTAGCAACTGTTGTTTGTTTCTTGGAAGACCATGAAATAGGATTAGACCCCAAAACGATACAATAACCTCCAGTAGATCTTCTATCATCAATATTACTAGCCCAATCTGCATCAGAGAAACCAAGAAGAAAAGAGGAACCTTTACTGAATTCAATCCCATAATTAATAGTACCCTTAATGTACCTCAGTATTCTCTTTGCGGCTGCTAAATGAGTAGTGGTAGGATGCTGCATATGCTGACAAACCAAATTAACAGCAAAAGATATCTCAGGCCTGGTCCAAGTGAGATAATGCAGTGCACCCACAATGGACATATATTCAGTAGGAATGTCAAGGAGAGTGCCATCTGACTTTGATAGTTTCACATTTGCTGCAATAGGTGTACTACAAGGCTTAGCACCTTCCATATGGGTTCTCTTAAGAAGATCAATAGCATATTTAGTCTGACTAAGAAATAAGACTGAATCTGTTCTTTTTACTTCAAGCCCCAAGAAGTAATGTACATCTCCTAAATCTTTGATTGGAAATTTCTTTTGTAGAGAAGAAATAACTGAAGTAAGAAAATCTGAATTGGATCCTGTAAGAAGAATATCATCTACATAGACAAGAGCAACTGAAATGTGATCACCCTGCTTGTGCACAAATAGTGAAGAATCTGCTACAGAAGATACAAACTGCAAATTAGTGAGGGTAGATTTGAGTGCCTCATACCAGGCTCTGGGTGCCTGCTTTAACCCATAGATAGATTTATGATGTAAGCACACACGATGTGGCTTGTCAGGATCAACAAATCCAGGTGGCTGAGTCATGAACACTTGCTCCTTGAGATCTCCATGAAGAAAGGCATTACTTACATCTAATTGATGTATCTTCCAATTATATTGAACGGCCATTGAAAGAACAATTCTGATAGTAGTTGGCTTGGCTACATGACTGAAAGTATCTGCAAAATCTATTCCTTCTTGCTGATGAAAAACTTTAGCAACCAGTCTCGCTTTATGCTTATCCAAAGTACCATCAGGGTTTTGTTTCACTTTAAAAACCCACTTGCACCCAACAACATTCTGATCTGGAGATGGATCAACAAGTGTCCAAGTACCAGCATCTTATAAAGCTTTGTATTCATTGTGGAGAGCTGGGAGCTAGACTAAACTTTGCTTGGCCTGCCTAATATTAGTTGGGACAGTAGTATCATATAATAATGAAGCAGATAGTTGATCCTTAGTGGCAAAATAAGACTTAGGTTTCACAATACCATTTTTGGCTCTAGTAATCATGTTGTGATCATTATGAGTAGCTGAATGAGAAGTAGAAAATGGTGGTGTGGGTGGTTGTTGAATTGGAGAAGGAATATAGGAAGGGGATGGAGATGTAAAATTCAATGTTTCATCAGAATTGTTTGAAGAGAAAGCATGATAAGGAAAATTAGATTCATTAAATTGCACATGTCTAGAGATGTAGACTTTTCCAGTTTGTGGATCAAGACACCTATATCCCTTATGAGACTGACTATAACCAAGAAAGACACATTGTTTACTCCTTGGTTCTAGTTTAGTTTTAGTATAAGGCTTGAGCCATGGGAAGCAAGCACAGCCAAAGACTCTAAGAAGAGAGTAATCTAGTGGTTTATGAAATAAGACTTCAAAAGGAGATATAAAACCAATGGATTTTGCTGGTAGTCTATTGATTAGCAAATTAGCTGTGTGAAAAACATCAACCCAATACTTGAGTGGTAAACCAGATTGTTGAAGAAGAGTCCTAGATACTCCTAGAATGTGCTTATGTTTTACTTCAGCAACTCCATTTTGTTCTGGAGTATTAGGACAAGACATTTGATGAGTGATGCCTTTAGACTGGAAAAAAGAAGTTAATAAGGTGTTTACAAACTCTCCCCCCCCCCCCAATCAGATCTTATGCATTTAACAGATAAAGAAAAGAAGTTTTCAATGTAAGCAACAAATGAAATGAAGACATTTTTGAAGTCAGATTTATTAATCAGTGGGAAAATCCAACAAAATTTTGAATAATCATCTACAATATTAGCATAGTAGAATGATCCAGAAACAGAAGCAACTGAACATGGACCCCAAAGATCCATGTGTAACAATTCTAAACGTATAGATGTAGAATTGGTAGACAATTGAAAAGGTAATTTCTGACTTCTACAAGGTTTACATTCATTACAAAAGAAAGGATGACTAGACAGATTTGTAATGTGGAGCTGATGTTTGAGTTTCTGAATTGTTTGAAAGGATGGATGGCCAAGCCTTCTGTGAAGAGTGGTAATGTCAGGAGTGTGAGCTGAGAGAGCTTTAGCAGATGAAGTGAATTTGATAGGATAAAGACCATGTTTATGTGGTCCTTGCAAAAGAGTACTCCAAGTGATCAAGTCCTTCACAGTGAAACCAGTAGAAGAAAAAGTGATCTCACAATTATTGTCAGATGTAAATTTGTGCACAGAGATGAGATTATGGGATGCATTTGGAACTAGTAAAATGTTGTTTAGACAAAAGGACTGATCATTAGCATGTTTACTAGAATTACCAAAATGAGTAATGTGCATACCTTGGCCATTGGTTGTAGTAATCTCCTCAGAACCCAAAAGGAGTAGAAGATGTTAAGGAAGATGGATCAGAAGTAATGTGTTGATTAGCTCCACTATCATCATACCATTCATCATCAAAAATGTCAGCTGCAGCAAGCATAGCACTGAGATTTGCTGGTGGCTGTCTTCCTTGATAAGAGAAATTCAACCTCTGAGTACAAGTTGGAGCCAAGTGACCTTTAGTATTGCAAAGTTGACAAGGTTGCTCATCATTAGGTCCAAAACTTCTACCAGAGTTATTCTTTGAGAATATAGTTGGATTTGGAAATCTCCCACTTGTAAAACCTCCTCTATGGCCTCTTGAAGAATTCCCTCTACTGAAATGACCACCTCTAAAATCTCCTCCTCTAGGATAGTAATTTTAGTTAGCAGCAAAGGCTTTAGCTTCAAAAGAAGTTCTTGTAGTAGAAATTACTATCTCCTCAGTAAGCAACAAATTATGCAATTCTTGAGCAGTAACAGGAGGAGTTCTAATGCGTATAGAAGTTGTAAATGAAGCATAATCAGAGGACAATCCAGAAAGAATACTCACAACTAATTCATTATCTGATACAGGACAGCCAGCAACAGCAAGTTGATCTTGTAATTTCTTGACTTCAGCAAGAAAAGTAGAAACAGAACCTGTCATCTTCAAGGTTTGAAGCTTAGTTCTTAATTGAATAGCATGTGTTGCTGAAGTTTGAGCAAATCTTGCATTAATTGATCTCCATAAACCTGCCGAAGTTTCAGCACCAGCAACATAGCAGATCACAGAATCAGAAATAGTGGACTGAATCCAAAGAATGAGTGTGGAATCCTCAGCTTGCCAAAGAGTGTATTGTGGATTAATAACATCATCCGTAGCTCTAGTGCGATTGACATACATTGGAGGACATTGAAATGAGCCATCTACATATTTCATGACTTGAAATTTGCGAAATAATGGTAGCATCAAAGATTTCCAGGTGAGGAAATTATCATCTTTGAGTTTAAGAGGGATGATGTTTGCAATGGTGTTGAGTGGAAGGGTTGAAATGCGAATTGGATCCATGTCTCAATACAAAATCAAGACAAATAAAAGAAACAATATGTGATTTGAAGAAAATCAGAAGAGCTAATGAAAAGAATCAAGAACCTGTAAGAGTGTAGTGAATCGAATCTGAAAGAAGAAGCAGCACTTGCAGAAACGCAGATTTTGGATCGAAAAATACCCTCAGAATCTCATGGATTCTGAGTCTGATACCATGATGAACTAGAATTAGTTTAAAAAGATTCTTGATTAATCACAAGAAATGAAAATCACACATTACACAGAGAAGTAAACAGCTTTAGTGTTTATATACAAAACACCAAGGATAGAAGAGTACAGGCTGTCACTAGACAGGCTGTCACTAAACTAGTGGACAGGAATTGTAAGAGAACTAGTGGACAGGAATGAGTGTGAAACACACGTATGAAAAACTTATCCTACACCACTATACAAGGTTAACCTGCACTGCTTCATAACTCACTCTGTGTCATTAAACATGCCAAATTTCCAATTGAAACTATTTTACAACACCATCTTATATCTCCATCTTATGCCAATTGAAGCTATGTTGAGAACTTATAACCACAAGTTTTCATTGGAGACAGAATGTGTTATATTTTGGTTGGGATATGAGACAAGGGTAAATGTATGATATGATCATTCCTCCCGACACATTTTGATTCTTACGAATAAAGATCAGTTTTCAGACTTTGTGATATGCAAGAACTAATGCTAATAAGACCACTTTATGAATTCTAACTCATATTATAAAAAAAGTCCATGCAATAGATTATGAACATAGACAGCATATAAATGTAAACCAACAAGCTTTCAAATTCTTGCAAGTTGCAACATTGTATTGTAACTGCAAAGATTAAATTGGAAGAAAAGTATAGAGCATTCTTAATATACCTGAGCACATCTGGGTAATGGAACAACACCTTTTCTGATATTTCGTCTTCATAAATTTGCTGTCGATGGAGAGCAAAAACAGCTCTCATACAGAGCTCAGGATACTCTTTAAATGAAGAAAGCATATCAGCCTCAGAGTTCCATTTAATTTCTTTGTCTTTGTTCCTAGTCAATAACATGTTAATGTTACTATTACTTCAAATGAAAATATCTTCCTACAAATCTTTGGAGGGCAACGTAATTAAAGACTCAGAATTTTTTGGAGTAGCTAATATATAATTGCCAAAATCGTGGGGTGGCCATGGCCACCCACAAGTTTCTTGTGGCTCTGCCACTGTTTTTAATCACCGAAACACTGATTTGATCTCAAAAGTGCAAGGAAATAAACCTTTCGATGCTAGTTTTCCCTACTGAGTAACTTTTAAAAACTAGGCTCAGCCGAGCCGTATTACATTGACTTATAGTAATCTTTCTTTATAATAAGAGACCCCCAAATCGCCACATGTCGATCCAACAATCACTCTCAATTGTGGTGAAGCCATGTCAGCACTAACTATCCCTGTCATCACGACCTGATTGGCTATTCCGATAAGACATAATCCAATAGACAAGTCCCCTCCAACAGTCGTCACTGTTTCAAACCTAATCCAAGACATAATCCAAACGGCAGCTTCAAGAGTCACGATTTGCTATTCCCACATAAGCCAATAGGCAACCCCGAATACCCTTCCAACAGTCCCCATTATTTAATCATAATCCAAGATATAATCAAAACGAAAACTTGAAGAGTCGCCAGAAATACTGTATTGAGTAATCCTAACATCTAGGAGAGTATCATGAGAGTATATATTGTGCGTTGCCCGAGTTGTATGTCAAAAGCAACTATATCAGTGAAAGGTCTCGTGTCAAAATGGGCGTTGCCTGAGTTGTATGTCAAAAGCAACTATATCAGTGAAAGGTCTCGTGTCAAAATAAAAAACAGACCGTCGTAACAATCTCAAATCATCACGCCGTTTGGTAGCATTATAAATACACACATTAACCAGTACCATCATCCCTCGACAAAAGCTTTTGACATCTCCGAAATCCCAGAACATTGCACACAGAAAAAGAATGGCATAAAGCGATGAAAGAGGCAGGATGATAAATCATTACGTGAGTTCTTCATCACTTTGTTACTTTTTGCGAAATAACAAATCTAGCAGAACTTTGAGATCGACACTGAAGAAAACTACCTGATGATATTCTGCATCAAAAAAAAAAAAAAAAAAATGAAAAATGAAGATCTTCGGATTAATGATCGACAACTCAAAACTTTGTTTTTTGGAAATCGACAAAGCAATGAACCTGATCAACATGTCCCTCAAAGAATTACTAAAGATATTGTAGCCCCTTCAACAGAAAAAGAAGAAAGGGAAACAGACTCATCCGTGAAGAACTGGACCACAACAAAACCCAAATTTTTGAAGATTTCTTATGGCTGCACAAGAGACTGAATATCAAGCAAACCAATGTGTTTGAAGCTATAACAGAGGTGATAGCATCCAAAAGCGGTTGAGTGTTTTTTTTTTTTTTTTTAGTTTCTGGAAGTGGTGGGACGGGAAAGACAGATCTATTGAAAACATTAGCAGTCGGCTTAAGATCCAGAACAAAAATTGTTTTAGCAGTGGCTTCGTAAGGAATAGCATCACTTTCTTTGCCGAAAGGGAAGACACCGCATTCAAAACTCAAAATACCCTTGCAACTTGATGGAAACTCTTTGTGTGACATACGAAAGGGAACAAATTTGGCGGCATTAATGTCTAGGTAGACCTAATAATATGGGATGAAGCAACGATGGTGCGAGGGCATAAAGCGCTGGATATCAGATGAGCAATCCCACAGAGACACTCGGAGGAAAACAAAAGTGTTTGGTTGAGATTTTAGGAAGATGTTAACGATTAAAGGAACCAGGGATATGACTGTTGACGCTTTGATAAATATATCGGATCTGTGGAGACATTTCGTACTCTTCCAATTTGACGAGAATATGCAATTAATTTCTGGAGTATCATCTGCAGGGAAAGAAAAAAAAATCAGTAAATTTAGTACCAGATGATGATTGCGAATAGTTTTAGTAATAAATTTGGTACGGTAGTGTTATCCATTAGTAAACATTTCAAGATTAAGATATTCAAATGCGCGATGCATCATACAATGCTGGGTTTTACGTCAATATGATTCCTGAAGAGACCAATTCCAAGATGGTGTCACTGGCATTAAAGCTGAATTATACAATTTTGGAGGTTAAACAATGACACATCAACATTGATGGTGAAAAATCAGGAGACATGGTTGTGTAGAATAATACATAGAATTGAAGAAGTGTTCGAATAATTCATATATAATATATTCCGATTTTGAAAATTATATGGTTCATTTACGGTACGAAGAAAGGAAAAATTCCTGACTTGGGCTTACGTTGAAATCTGTTTTCTACGACAATGAAGATTCAGATAATTATTAGGATATTTTTTTGGAAGACATGTACTTATGTATGGAGGAGTTGTAAAATGTTGTCTGTTGTTATAGATCTCATAGCAATATACATATGGTTCTCATTTTTCTTAAAACCTATACTGTAAGAAATACTGAACAATGTAGTTCAGATGCAACGGAAGGGCAAACGAGGTTCGGCAATGCAGATAAAGTACCTGACACTAAAAGACCACATGAAAGAAACTAATGAATTCTTTAGTTGCTTGTAATAAATAACAGTATTAGGATCACTTTGTGGATGGATAACACACCAACGAAATGAACCAATATGGAACCAAAAATAAGAGAAAATGGGAAAAATGAGCCACATGATTAATGGACAAGCCAGATATACATGACTTGATATTCAGCATATGAAGTTAAGAAATAAAATACGTTCACTAACTTGGGACTATAATTTTTAGAATAAGATGAGTTGTTTTCCCGACTGAAACCAACTTCGCATCTTTCATTACTATAACAATATTAAAACGAGAAGATTTCTAACAAAAAATTATTGGGCGAAACGAATTGAATAAGAACAACACATAACCACAGGACCCGAAAACAAGAAATTCTAAGAGCTCACTCAAGCACAAATTCCCATAGGGCCCTATATATCCTCTCTTGCATCCAGTGCATTGATCCTCTCTTGTGTGCTAAACCAATTAATGTTCCAAACTTCAAGCTGTAACTCCAGAAGACCTAGATAGATTAAAAATATATTAGCATTCTGCATACACTAAGGCATTCCACCAAATTGCTACTGAATCAGACTAATTCAAGCTAGTTTCTTCCATACCCTAACCGTAGGACCTAAAACAAAAAACCAACCTGGATCATCTTCAACTTGCTTTCTGGTATTTGGCCTTATGCATATCTTAAGGTGAACTTTATAATCCTGAAACAAGACACAAAACCAAAAATAATTCAGCCACGCCACACTCAGCAAACCATTAACAACTAATACTTAGAGCATCTCCAACGGGACTACAAAGCCTTCCTACATTTAAGGCCACGTCAGATTTTCTTAACTTTTTCAGAAAAATGCTCTCCAACGGAGTCGTGATGTTGATTGTGGAGATTAGGTGGCAAGTCGGTTACTACCACATCCTTTAGACCATCCTCTAGTTTCAGAGGTTCTCATAGAGATGCTCTTAAAAGAGGCACAACTTACCCTTGAGGACCACTGATACTTGATACTAGAAACCTGAGAAATTTCCCACTCAGAACTAAATGGCTCCTTCCTCTTCCCGTTAATAGTTGTAAACTGAAGCTTAATGCGACTGCGAGAAAATCTAATTAACAACAGCTTCCAACAATTTATTTTGTTCACATGATTGTCCTTGTATTTCAGCGAATCTGCGTATAAAACGACCTCCGTATCAATTCTTTCCTGAGAAAATCACAAGTAAAGAGCAGTCAAAACAATTGAAAAATTAACACTCGAAGAGCAGTATGGCATTCATAAGCTCTGTATTTATTTTCCATTACCCAATTTGAATCTTCAGATTCGCCATCTGAGACAAAGTTCCAGCAACATTTAGTTGAAGGGTTAAGTGGCAAAATGCCCCAAAATCGACCCAAAGGTAGTGAAAATGTCCCGGACGTTAGGGGAAACATAAAAATGCCCCAAAATCTTATCAAAATGTCCCATTCCGTTACTTTTACCTATAATAGTTAAAATGGGGCATTTTGACAGATTTTGACTTGTCAACTGTGTTATGAATGGTCTCTTTTGCCCTTCGACGGAATCTATGGTTTCAAGGTTTAGGATTCAGGGTTTGGGGTTCAGAATTTAGGGTTCAGGTGGTGACAGCGGTGGTGGTGGTGTTGGTGGTGGCAGCGGTGGTGATAGTAGCGTTGGTGGTCGTGGTGGCGGTGGTAGTGGTGTTGTTGTTGTTGGTGGTGGTGGTGGAGGAGGCGGTGGTGGTGGTGGTGGTGTGGAGGAGGCATTAGCGGTGGTGTTGGTGGTGGTGGTGGTGGTTCTTCTAGTGGTAGTGGTGGTCGTTATGGTGGTGGTAGTGATGGCGGCGGTGGTGGTGGTGGCAGCGGTGGTGGTTGTTCGTTTGGTAGTGGCGACCGTCCAAAACAGTCCCCCTTATGTCAGCTTATTTGTCATGAGGGTATAAATGTCATCTTTTCACAGGTGCCGGACCACATGCGTGCTAATTTGACCACTTAACCATCTCTAACGGTAAAAATAACGGTTGGGGCATTTTGATAAGATTTTGGTGCATTTTAATCTTGGGAAAAATATCGTTTGGTCCTTTTTTAGGTGGGCCCATGTCTGTTTAGTCCTTTGGTCAAACGCATTTTACTGTTTGGTCCATAATTATTTAAAAATATAAAACAGACAAAAATACCCTTTTGTGTTTTTTTTGTAGCAGTTCTTCCGTGCAAAAAGAACAGACTTCATTCCCAGGAATGAAGTCCATACAAAAAGCTAAAAAAACAGATTTCATTCTCAGGAATGAACTCCATACAAAAAGCTAAAAAAACAGACTTCATTCCAGGAATGAACTCCATATAAAAAGCTAAAAAAACAGACTTCATTCCCAGGAATAAAGTCAATAGAAAAACCTAAAAAAACAGGCTTCACTCCAGGAATGAAGTCTATATAAAAACCTAAAAAAACAGACTTCATTCCAGGAATGAAGTCCATATAAAAACCTAAAAAGAACAGACTTCATTCCAGGAATGAAGTCCATATAAAAACCTAAAAAAAGAGACTTCATTCCAGGAATGAAGTCCATATAAAAACCTTAAAAAACAGACTTCATTCCAGGAATGAAGTCCATATAAAACCTAAAAAAAACCTTCATTCCAAATGAAGTCCATATAAAAACAGACTTCATTCCAGGAATGAAGTCCATATAAAAACCTAAAAAAACAGACTTCATTCCAGGAATGAAGTCCATACAAAAACAGACTTCATTCCAGGAATGAAGTCCATATAAAACAACAGTAGGTGAACTCATCTTCGTCTTCATCTTCAAAACAAAAAGCATCAGTTCTTGATTACATCTTTAATTACAACAGCAGATCTTTATCTTCTTCATCTTCTTCTCCATCTCCAACGAACAGCAGCAGCAGTTTGTTGTTCGTCGTCTTCATCGCCTCCAAAAACAGCAACAACAACAACATCGTTCATTCAAAATCATTATTAATCATCACCGACATGAGTTCATCTTCATCAACACGCCATGAGTTCATCTTCATCAAGAAAACAGATCAAGAAGACAGCAACATAAAACAAATCAAGAAAAACATTTGTATTAATCATCACCGACATGAGTTCATCTTCATCAACACGCCATGGCTATACGAGCAGGAACAGGAGGAGCAGCAACAACTTGAGTCAAAAACACCGTTTTCAACAACATCATCAACATCATCTTTACCATATTCAACTACAAACATCAT
Source organism: Papaver bracteatum (assembly GCA_023529315.1). Lineage (NCBI taxonomy): Eukaryota > Viridiplantae > Streptophyta > Magnoliopsida > Ranunculales > Papaveraceae > Papaver > Papaver bracteatum. Next base: position 172,090 of record JAJJWX010003982.1, on the reverse strand, counting down.
CATCTTCAATAAAATAAGAACAAACAAAAAACATCATTCGTCTTGGTTGCCAAGAGTAGCAGAGAAAAAAAAATGAGATGAAAAAAAAAATAGATCTAAAAAAGAAGAGAGAGAATGAATATGCAAAATGAGATATTTTTCCCCTTGATTTTTGTATATATGTGGCCCCCTAGGACCAAACAATTATTTTACAGGACCAAACAATAATATAAGGGTATTTCTGCCACTACAGGGTGACATTTACATCATCCATGACATCAGCGTAGGACCAAACAATAATTTTTAGGACCAAACTATAATTTATATTACCAAATACGACCAAACAGACAATTGACTGGGTCAATTGGACTAGACTGATACTTATATTTTATTATTAGGACTATATGGTATTTCCTACTTTAATCTTTTCCCTAACGTCCGGGGCATTTTCACAACCATGGGGTCGATTTTAGGGCATTTTACTATTTAGCCCTAGATACAATCCAAGGTGTTACTTCCCGGGTACTTAAGTTACATATGCAAACACCAGGTTCATCTCTTCGTTCACCAAAGAATGCTGTCAACCCAAATACCGGCCCCAACATCAAATCGCACCCAGCAAAATCAATATCTCTGATTGTGTGAAAATTTGCTGCTGATATTGCTCCTCTATCCTTGTCTCCAAAACAGTAAATCGCCGGTCATAATTTGATATGTTGTACGATTTTCAATTAGATTTGCGACAAGGAGACATGGCCGTGATTTTGATCGCTCAAGGTGTAGATTGATGAATGTGGTATCTTCTTGAATTACAGAAAACCAATATTTGCAGACAGATTTGAATCCCATGAGGGACTTTACTGGTAACCAGCTAAGAACTTCACGAGCTAGATCATCACTGAAATTGAAAACACTAGTCCTCCTACTGAGATTACCTCTACTTTTCTTCTCCTGAATCTCGACCTCCAATTCCTGCTTCCTTTTCTGACCATGAGGTTTTAATTTCACAACCTTGTTGCTACGGGGACGCCTGCGACGCCAACGGCCAATTATCTGTGCTCCCTGTTACAAAGAGAACACAAATTAAGATATGAAGAAATTAAATCTTGTCCTGCTTTCAATTTTACTAACAAATTAAACACCCAATATTTCACTCCCAGTAAGTAAACAATAGATGCAACGAAAGACAAAGGAAAATTAAGAACACTTACTAAACGAAGTGGAGACATGAACGCCATTGTCGTTCTTTTATTCACCTTAAAAAAAAAAATGAATTACAGAGTTCAGGGTTTGGGGAAGGAAAAGCACTGAATAAGAAGAAGAACTTGATTAGTCTAGGTTTTAATGAAGATAAAGGTATTTGGGTCTTGGGGGGATTGGAAGAAAAACAATTTGGGTTGATGTAGTAAAAGAAAAAACTTTACGCGTTACAGCAGTCAATTTGTCAGGTAGCACACTTGTAGTGCAAAAACAGGTGTAATATCCGGAGAGGTTTTTTTTTTTTTTTTTTTTTTTGAAGCCTAAAATTTATTAAGCTATTAAAAGGCTATTACATAAGGGTATGTGACACCCAAGGATCCAACAATTACAATCGGCTTGGCATGTCATGAATCCGTAGCAAAAAATAGTGGAGCAAATGGTGAATAAAAGTCTTCGGATCAGAGTTGCATCAAGGGGAGGTGTTGAGATTGGTGTCGAAAGTCCTTCATTCAATGCTTTCCACAAGAAAATTTGTACTTTAGATGGACCCAGTAGAGTCTACAGGGATTTAGTTGATAGTAGTGGAGTTCGATGCGCTTGATTCAAGGTACTATTCATGCAATTGCATCCAAAAATCTCATGTGAACTGCCCAAATGTAATCTGTATATCTCCTTTTTTTTCTTCCTGGTCCATAACTTCAAAAGAGTCTTTAGATTTGAGTTCACGTAGAAGATGAATCGAAGTAGTTTTAGCCGCAGACAGGGAAGAAGAAGTATGCAAACTCCTTGAGGTAAACCAGAAACAAGGATGATAAAACTTGCTAAAAACCAGGTACTACCTAAGCTAATTATAGAAACGGTTGTAAAACTGATAACTTAAAAAAACTACTGCACCTAAAGCTTGTTACAAGAAACTAATAAACGTTAAGAAAATAAGTAAATGGATGATGATGTTCCTTCGGCCCAGATGGAAAACATTTAGAACTTGTTGCATGATGTACACATGCTGAGAACTTAGCAAAGCTTATGTACCTCTTTGGGTCCTTCAGTTTTTTAAAATATCACCTTAAAAATAAATTAAACTGAATTACAGAGTCTAGGGTTTGGGGAAGGAAGAGCAATGAATAAGAAGAAGAACTCGATTAATCAAGGGATTTTAGTGAAGATAAAGGTATTTGGGATATTGGTTAGGTCTGAGGGGATTGGAAGAAATAAAATTTGGGTTGATATAGTAGAAAAAACAATTACAGCAGTCAATTTGTCAGGTAGCACACTTATAGTGCAAACAGGTGCAATATCCGGAGAGGGTGAAGTGACCGACTCTTTGGCAACAAAAGAATACCTTTTCTGATTTTTAGCCAAACAGAAAAATTAAGAGGCCTAACATTTAACAAAACAAACTGTGAATACTACTATCAGATTCTTGAAAAGGCTGGTTTGTATGACTTAGGGTTCTCTAGATATGAGTATACCTGGGATAACCATAAAGAAGGCAGTTACAATATTCAAGAGAGGTTTGATAGAGCTGTCATTAGCTGAGTAAATCAGACCACTGTCCTATTCTGATTACCCTAGATAATTCAGTTCCTAAATTAGAATGGGTGTTCAAATTTTATGAAATGTGGTTAAAAGAAAGCTCATTTATTCAGACAATAAAAAATTACTTGGAATGCTTCAATTGGGGAAGATTCTTCTCAACGCCTTGTTCTGAACTTGAAATCTTTAGGTATCGTTTTTGGTCTTCCATCTAAGAAAATAAATAGTCTTCTAAAAGAAATTGAACATCTAAAAGCTTGTAGCCATACTAAATACCAACAAAAACGATTAAAAGAGAAGCTTCTAGAATTGGATAGTCTCTATGACACTCTGGAAGAAATATCTAAGCAACAATCTAGAGATAACATAATAGCATTAGGGGAGAGAAACACAAAATATTTTTATACGATTACATTAAGGCTTACTCTAGTGGGGAGGTAAGATTCAACTTTCTCCCCCATAAGTGTCGTTTTTGAGTCGTTAATAAGTTGAATTCAACATGCGTTCTTCTATTTCATTGTACGTTAGATGGAGTCAACACCAGGACGCCATTAGCGTTGGCGTCCCAAAATATAGTTACTAGAAATAGAACGGAGATTAGTAAAATCCTAACAAACTACTTTCAAAATCTTTTCACTGAAAGCTCGACAGAACAACCTAATGATGATCCAATTTTCAAAAACATTCTACATGTCTTAACACCTCTCCACAATTCAAACATAATGGCCCCATCAAAGGAAGAAATTCTTCTAGTTCTAAAAAATAGAAAACCTAACAAATCTTCTAGTTCTAAAGATAATGAAGATCGTCGTACCTTGTTTATGCAAGTCGAATAGCATCAGGGATAGTCGTTCGCATAGAGAAGTATAGGCGTGAAACACCAGTGCAGCTACATAGAAGAAGCAATTCACATTTTGGGTCGTGTAATTTACGAACGGAGTCCATCAAAGATGTTGTTTTTTCGAATCTTTCCAGCACCATCTCGGCCGAGAACTGCAGGTTCAAACTGACCGGAGCTCCTAATATCTTAACACCATCAACCGACCTGCCAATTTCTTGAGGAAAAACCCCTAACTCCAAGCTCCTAGGATCAGTGGTTGGCCAAAAAACTTCAGTTTTCGATACATTCAACTGCAAACCTCTGGTAAGCCCTTCTTTTTGTATGATCTTAAGGGCTTTAAAAACCTCCACTGTATCACCAACAACAGTGCCATCATCTAAGTACCAAGCTTGTAACTCTAGGTTTCAGTTGTCATCAATCTTACGCAAAATAGGATGTAAAGCTAGGGCAAAGAGCAGGGGTCCCAAAGGATCACCTTGTTGAACACCTTGTGTTGAAGCCAATAAGTTGCGCCTAAAATATAGACAAGCTGGTCTTGTGTAACAAAATTCAACCCAGCTTGAAATGGTCGGACAAACGCTTCTAACTTCAGCAATAAGTGTGGTTCTGACAACCATATTGAAGGCATTACTAAAATCCACCAGGATCATGGCCATACTACTTTGCGTACCTTTCTCCTCTAAAATCCTATTAACTGAGTGAAGAATGCCCTCCCCACCACAAGGAACACCCACTACAAATTGGAAATCACCCAAATACTCGGCCATTTCCTTACCTACTGAAGTTGCGACTAGCTTAGAAACCAGGCTTCTCCACACTGTCCCAACAACAATGGGTCTCAAACCTCCATCGGGTTTCAACAACAGGGTAAGTGGCGCACTTGCAATAAACTCTCCTAGCTCAGCTGAACAAGAACCATCAAGCCATAAATTGACCAAACAAGTAATGGAAGCAATCAAATTATCTGCCACAGCAGCCGCAGAACCACTTAAGGCATCAACAAGGTGTTGAGGTCTTAAACCAGTCTTTTCCAAAATGATTTCTTGAGTTAACCTGCTAAAGATAGCTTCCGTTTGGAATACTTCATGGACCATCAGAGACTACTCAGGGCCCAACCACATAACACGAAACCCCACTTGACCACATTGAGATAAGAGGTGTGGGGTTTTTAACTAAAAGCCTCGGTGCTATGTATGGAGAAGTCCAAGCTTATTGTATGTTCTTACTATTTCAATGATGATGACATACTTAAAATCTAATTCATTCACTTAATGTATTATACTTTAAAATGTTAAGTCATTTCCGATGGTAATCATTTTACCCACATACGATGTAGTTCTAGTTTTACAAAATTCCCATAAATATTATGTACGTAATTCAATTTGGCAGGCAGAGTTCACCGAATGGAATATAGGTAATAGCTTGTATTTTCATAACATTGTGGCCTTTTCAACATAGTTGGATCCAGAGTTGGTAAAAATCACTGAATTTATGGGTTCTCGAGCGATAGTAATCTAGGTATGGGCTACCTCCCAGAAAACTGCTAATGGATGTCCACATTAGTTTTAGTTGAAAATCCCACGCTATCGGATAACCACAATGACTAAGTAGGAACAATATTGGCAAAGATCAGGTCCTTAAAAATGTTTTTAGAGTCGACCATGGGTTACATGTCGAGGGAGAAAGAGTATGCTTGACGGATTGAACATATTCTAGAGTCTCATGAGTGAGAAAAAAATGCCAGAGTCTAGGATTGAACATATTTCGTACCCGAGGACGGCTCCAAATTAAGTTGGAATAGAGGTAATGGTTTGTCATTTGCTAACACCGAGACCTTTTCAGCATAATTGGCTTTGTAGTTGGCGAAAAATATTTATAGTTAAGCATGCTCGGTATTAAGTAATCTTGGGATGGGTGACCTCTTAAGAAGTTGTTGCTAGATGAACGCAGCGGTTACCATTGAAAACTCAATACTATCAGATGAACGCAGTGTCTTAGTAAGGACATTATCGGTAAAGGGCAGACCATTACATTTTACGACATTATGCCTCCAAATGTGAGGTTATTTGTTGCATAAAAATAATAAAATCATGATTAGTTAAAAAGTCAAATCATTAAGTAATTAACCTAATAACAATAAGCTCTACTAACAATAAACTCTGCTATCCATCATCATTGAATAAAAATAACGTTAAACCATTTATCACGAAATACGTGAGGCGATGTGAATTACTCACTGGGCACCAATACTTGCCACCGTCATTATGGTCCACTTATATAATTGTTAACCAATTTAACTAAGTTTGGTGCTGCTTTTTTTTCATTCAAAAAAAGTATTTTGAAAACATTTTGATAGCAATATTTTTTCATCTTATTGTTTATTAAAGATTTCATAAAGTGTATACTTCCAAAATTTATCAATTTGTAAAGTGGGGAGAAGGAGATTTTAAAAGCTTCAAAAGAAAAAGCTATAGTTCATCCTAGCTTCATATTTTATTTTCCAATTCTATCCCATTTTGTTTATAACTGACAACAATTATCCTTGAATCTATATATGATCACCAATTTTTATTTTTTATTTTTTATATTTTATATTGTTTAAAGATAATTATTTTTTATTTTCAAACTACATTTTATGTTATATCGTGTCACTAAAATATACCTTTATTTTCAACGATAAATATTAAGAGATTATGGATTTTTAAAAAGTGGTTTAGAAAAATAATACTTTTTAGTAATAATACTAATTAGTAAATTTAATATTATATCTATACGTACTCTAATAGTAGAAAATTTACTTACTTTACGCACCATAAAATAGAATAGACAATTTTCAGAAATATGTCTACTTTTGTCATTTTCTCACTAACTATAGTTGAGCATGATATTTTCAGAGATATGTCTGTTTTTTAAAATAGTTTTATCTTTAGTTTATAATTTGCAACCGTTCAATTGTATTTTTTTTACAAAGCTCGGGACAGTAACTTACTTCGGCAACCAATTGTTTTTTTTACATAGCTCCGCACAATAACGTACATCGGAAAAGCACTTTTGTAAAGATCGCAGCAATACCAAACTAATTCTAAGTATTAGCTAATAAAAATATACTTTTATTATCATCATTAGTAGAATAATTTATATATTATCTTTTTTAGTTTGACATTTAATTAATAGACTATTTATTATGAAGAATTATGGAACCTTAATGACATGATAACTTTTGTCCATTAGATGCATTTCTAATCTCAATCACAACCATCACCTATGACAAACGATTACCTACCTAGATTTATCTCTTGTGAGGAAAAATTTGAACCGCCACTTACATAAGCAAAGTTATCCAAACTGTGCTTTATATTCTTGATGACAATGATAAGAAAGTGAAGTAACAAAGTACTAGTATTGATTTTGCTTAATGGGATTGCATAAACAAAACATAAAGTGTTCCATTATATGAGTTACCGGAAGATCCAGGTCTCTTGTACTTGTTCCTTAGATTAGTGGTTACTTATGTGTTTATAGGGCTTAACCCGTGCCGTAACTAATATTTACTGATATTATTAGATTAGTGATTCATTCGACCTTCGCCACCGCTTCCACAACCTACTATCGCAACTAATATCTATTGATATTTTTTCTGTTTTTATGAAAATTATTTATTAATGGAAGAAATACAAATTTATTCATTTAACTAAGAGAAATTTTATAATGGAAGAAATTAATAGATTATTTATTATGAGCAATTAGTGAACAAACATTATTATGAGCAATTAATATCAATTAGTGTGGAACACTAATTAGTTAGGTATTTATTATATTAATCATTTACTATATTCATTATATTAGATTTCCATTAATGGGTCCTTAAATGTTAGTTTTGTGGGACAAATTACAACCATAGATTTATCAATTGGGATATGAAATCTTGGCCATCACTTACACGTGCGAGATGAGGGTGTGGTCAAGAGAACTACAGCCGTAGATTTATCTTTGTCCAGAAAAATCCTGACCACCACTATCAAAGGAAAACTTATACAAACCATGTTTGATAATTAGTTTTTATTTTCAAACTACATTTTATGTTATATAGTGTCACTAAAATATACTTTTATTTTCAACGATAAATATTAAGAGATTATGAATTTTTAAAAAGTGGTTTAGAAAAATAATACTTTTTAGTAATAATACTAATTAGTAAATTTAATATTATATGTGTACGTACTCTAATAGTAGAAAATTTACTTACTTTACGCACTATAAAATAGAATAGACAATTCTCAGAAATATGTCTGCTTTTGTCATTTTCTGACTAACTATAGTTGAACATGATATTTTCAGAGATATGTCTATTTATTAAAATATTTTTAGCTTTAGTTTATAATTTGCAATGGTTCAATTATAATTTTTTTTTGTACAAAGCTCGGCACAGTAACTTACATCGGCAACCAATTGTTTTTTTTACATAGCTCCGCACAATAACATACATCGGAAAAGCACTTTTGTAAAGATCGCAGCAATACCAAACTAATTCTAAGTATTAGCTAATAAAAATATACTTTTATTATCATCATTAGTAGAATAATTTATATATTATCTTTTTTAGTTTGACATTTAATTAATAGACTATTTATTATGAAGAATTATGGAACCTTAATGACATGATGACTTTTGTCCATTAGATGCATTTCTAATCTCAATCACAACCATCACCTATGACAAACGATTACCTCCCTAGATTTATCTCTTGTGAGAAAAAATTTGAACCGCCACTTACATAAGCAAAGTTATCCAAACTGTGCTTTATATTCTTGATGATAATAATAAGAAAGTGAAGTAACAAAGTATTAGTATTGATTTTTCTTAATGGGATTGCATAAACAAAACATAAAGTGTTCCATCATATGAGTTACCGGAAGATCTAGGTCTCTTGTACTTGTTCCTTAGATTAGTGGTTATTTATGTGTTTATAGGGCTTAACCCGTGCCGTAACTAATATCTACTGATATTATTAGATTAGTGATTCACTCGACCTTCGCCACCGCTTCCACAACCTACTATCGCAACTAATATCTATTGATATTTTTTTTGTTTTTATCAAAATTATTTATTAATGGAAGAAATACAAATTTATTCATTTAACTAAGAGAAATTTTATAATGGAAGAAATTAATAGATTATTTATTATGAGCAATTAGTGAACAAACATTATTATGAGAAATTAATAAATCATTTAATATCAATTAGTGTGGAACACTAATTAGTTAGGTATTTATTATATTAATCATTTACTATATTTATTATATTAGATTTTCATTAATGGGTCATTAAATGTTAGTTTTATGGGACAAATTACAACCGTAGATTTATCAATTGGGATATGAAATCTTGGCCATCACTTACACGTGCGAGATGAGGGTGTGGTCAAGAGAACTACAGCCGTAGATTTATCTTTGTCCAGACAAATCCTGACCACCACTAACAAAGGCAAACTTATACAAACCTTGTTTTATACTAATGACTGATCATATTTCTGCTTACTTCCCCAACCTATATATGTATCTATCTTACAAAAACAAATGGTTTTTGTCTAATCTGACGGCTACACATGAGCTTTTTTCAGAGATCAACGGTTGCAATTGCTTTCAAAATGGAAAGATAAATCGTGGCTCAAAACTAACCCCCCTTTTAAGCCCCCATCCGACGTCTGTGATCTCTTCTTGCCAGAAATCAGCGTTTTCTTCGCCTTCTTTTGCTCCGATCGTTCTTCCATTACAGGAAAAATAAAACCCATCGACACCACCGTTCAATCCATTTGATTCAGACGTTACGAAAACAACATTATGTCTCCTTATCAATCCCTTAAAATATTCGACTACATAAACCCCCAATAAAGTAATCCTGCGCAGATTCTCAATGCCTACCAATCCACTTTTTCCTATCAAGATTCATGCATGTTTTCGTGATTTTGGTACATTTGCAGGGAAATTTTATGATTTTGATATTGTTGCTTCATATTTTTTTTTGTTTTATTTGGTACTCTTCCGGAAGCATTCACTGATTTTGTTCTTGCAGATTTTTTTTTTTATTGGTACATCACTGATTTTGTTCTTGCAGATTTTTTATTTATTTATTGGTACATCACGGATTTATAGATATGACCCGTGCCGTAACGGCACGGGCGCGCTTTCGTCTGTTTTCATTACTTCCAAATGTGACCAACAACATACTTACTACTAATAACTTTGTGCTCATTACAAATGAGTAATTCCGGACACACGAAATTTATTTTCGGGATTTCTCTCTTGAGGAAATTCAGGGTGTAGACTACTAAATAACTTACGGTTCGTTTTTCCTCTTGGGTGGATAAAGCATTTGCAAACCAAAAGCAATGTCATTTTTGTCTACCGGTAATTATTAATTATATTTATATAATGCATAATAGATTGCGTGATTTTAACTCTTCCGTCAGATAAAATGGAAATTATAAAAGAGATTGCCAAAAAAATGAAATTATAATCATGTAGAATTACTTTCAAAACAAATAATGCGTGTAGTAAAATATCAATATTCAAAGTTTGTTTACAAATAAGAACACAAAACAACTACACAAATCCTAATACAAAGGAGACAAAAATGGTGACCGACATCCAACCAAGAGTTGAATTCCTTATGGCACCGTCAGTAGACTGAATACTGTATACACTCTATGCTTCCTGAAAGATAGATGAAAAGTCTACATTAGTCAGAAAGGGAAAACAAAAAAAGCGAGTGATTCACACCAACTTCAAAGATTCATGTGAAAAAAAATGCATCGAACATTAGTGATGAAAAATTCTAATTAGCGACAACATATGACTAATGCATGGTTTTCCGTCTATCCAATTCCATTTTTTAGTCCTATCTTGAATAAAAGTTTGTATCTCAAAGATAAATAGTCCTTCCCAATGTATAAAAAAATGAACTTGAAACAGACATCGACTTACGTTTCTTTAACATTTTTTTTTTCGATACACGAAAGCCATACCTAGGTCCATACCCGAACTTTGCCAGTTGGACCGGCCCCACTGTACCCAAACACAGCCAGTTAGACCGGCCCCACTGTCAGACCCAACACCGCTACACATATTATACAACTAAATGACTTGAAACAGAAATCAACTTACTTACGATTCTTCAAACTAAATGAACTTGAAACAGAAATTAACTTACGTTTCTTCAACCTTTTTTTTTTGATTCGCGAAATCCGTACTTAGGTCCCTACCCGAACCCAGCCAGTTGGACCGGCGCTACTGCCAGACCCAACACCGCTACACCCACTATACAAATAATCTATTAGAAACCTTTACGGCGGCGGGGATTGAACCCCTGACTTCCTCATTACTGGAGTTGATGGGATACCACTGAGCTACGCTCTTGGACCCTTGATTCAATATGTTCTTGATCAAACAGTTCACGCCAAGATGCAACTTGCACGGTGTTGGCTAAAATCGAACCAATAAATGTGGTCACTCTCAACATTTCTAAGTAAACATTTCCAAAAAATATAGTAGCAAATTTGAGCTAACAAAACATTTTCAATAAAATGGCGTAAAAAGGTTATATGAATATATTTTGTATGAAGTACCCACAAAACAAATTTTTCCATAAGTAACTATTATAACAGCAGCTGGGTGTGGGTACATCGATCTTTCCTTCGCACTTGGTGCACCGTTGGCAATAATTTTTTTTGTGCAGTTGCTGCATACTCAGTAGTACCAAATAAGCCGATCGGCAGTTGCACGATACAAATATTTATCATGTTCCTGCATTAATATGCATTTAGAAACATAGTATTGTTAGATTTTTCAATTCAAAATTGAGAAGTATACGTTACACCCAGCATCCCATTTGGCAACCAATAAGTCAGAGGTTGTCTTCCGGTTCTCAAACATCAAAAGTGCGGTGGTGGAATTCCCTCTTTTGATAGGTAGAGTTACTGAATGATGTGCTTTTTTTTTGTTTTTTTTTTGCCAGCATCTGTGTTACACATTAGTTTAATATGAGTGTGCATCATTGGTATATGGAGCACTCCATACCATGATTAAGGAGATATGAGATGGTTCCTTACCTTTGCCGCGTATCCATGACTTCAGGAAGGTCCATATTGAAGTGGATCTTGGTGACATTTGTTGATGACAATGAGAACTTCCCTGGGTAGAGGTTTGGGTTTGTTAGTTTCTTGTATATGTGTGAAAATTAATTGAAACTCATATATGAAGGATAATCGATATTTTTTTTACATAGGGTCCGTTACCAAAGTATAACTGATGTTTGTTCAATTCCATGTTGGTCCAAGTTTCGTCTTAGCTCTCTCGTGGAGTCACCCCACAGAGTAATCTTCACATTAATACCGCTGCACATAAACACAATAGAAGTTCATGATTAGCGACCAATATGGAAAGTGAGGTTTGGCATAATGCATCGTTTTCCAGTTGCTGTCTTTGTTTCTTGTAGCGTTATTAACACCGACCGCATCTTCTCTAGGGAGACTCTGAGCAATGAATGTGATTGGTAGGGAGACTCTTTTTGCTTTATATACGGCAAAATTTGTTGGTTATATAGCCCGAGAAATTAATTGATACCACTAAATGAGATTAGGCATCAAATGGATATCATGTATATAGAAGGATTACCGCGAGCCAATATTGGGAATCTGTAACCATTATGCTGGAGGTTAATGACGGGATATTGGGAGTCACGGAGCTGACAAATGATGTGTTAACCAACCTGAGAACACACAGGTTAGTGATAAAGAGGAAAGACAACAATACGGATGGGAGGTGAGTATGTGGTATACCTTTGGCTTTGACAGGGAACCATGTCGACTGCTGGGAGACCGATTTGTTTCAACCATTGGTCGAATGTGCAGGATTTCCGGTGTGGTCTATGACTTCAAAGTGAATCAGGTACCTAGACCTAGTACAAAAATTATAAGGGAGGTGTACACATTTTAAACTTTAAGGTTCCACAAATTACTATCTCAGCAAATACTTCTAAAATGATGAGATTCAAATACAATAAACAAAATAGATGATGTAGGTACCTGAAGTTTGTTGATGTGGGTTTCTTAGCGAATATGCATGAGAAGCCATCTGTTTCATATCAAAAGAAAAACCTAGTCAGTATTTTCCCCAAAATGCTGCATAATCAAGAATGAATAAACCACCAGGAATCGGTGTACCATAAATTACATGATACAAATTAATTGATAATTGAAATTTGGAAATCGGTGTAAAGAAATAAGATACCTGAGCACCTACGATCTGTTCGATGGAGAAAGGTTCATCTTGTCCACCATTGTGTTCAAGATGCGAAGAAAAGAAAAGAAAACGAAACGGATGTTATCTGCCGAGATGAATTATCTATATTAATGGTGAGGCTTAGGTCAAGGATGTAACGTACGACATTAATCTGCTAGAAAACCATCGCGTCCCTTGTCATATCTTGGCCGTCCTTTATATACTCAAATGTGGATCTTCACGTAATTGTATCTGGACCATCCTTTATGTGTCCAAACTGTAGAGAGCCGTCGATATAGTAAAACACCGTTGTCTCTTATAATATAGATGAATGGTCACATACCAAGGTAATAATGCTTATGAATCCGCTCTTTCCTTTCATCGGATGAACTTAATATTGTTTAAATTTTCCAGCAAAAAGTTCCCGCCCGGGATACGATGTGGTCGGGCCACATCGTTTAAGTATGTGGCCCCTTTTTATTTATTTACACGTATGTTAAATTAGTTTTAAACAAAAAAAAGAACTCCTACTTTTCCTCTAAAAAGACATGAAAAGTTAGTTCACTAAAAAGTAGCCCCCTCTAAATCCGCCGAAATAACAAGAAAACTAACACTTTTCAATACGTGTCAAGCAAATAAGATGGGCCACATACTCAAACGATGTGGCCCGACCACATCGTAGCCGTTCCGAAAAGTTCCATGTTTCAATCTGCAGTAGTCAAGCCATAGCGGTTATCAATTGTTTTTTTGTAAGATGAGGTATTTTTGTAATTTCTATCATTTGTGATTGTTCTTTTTTCAACTATTATCAAATGTTTGATCCATATTATTGGTTGTTCATCTAACTGTTAACTGTTGTGCCTCACTTAACTGAAAAAGGGTATCATTATCATCCACGCAGGACCGCTCCAACTGTTTTCGACCCATTGGTGAATCCAAAATCCAGCCCCATCACATGTTGAGTTACCAGGAAATCTTAAGAGTTTAGATGTTACTATTATTGTTTGTGGATATGGTTATCCTGGATGAACAAGTATGTAAGAAATTGAGTGTTCGCTAAAATATTTCATTGCCTGCACAATTTTAGACCTTTTGCATCTCTAAATGCTCTGCTAAATGTCTTAGGTAACTGCTGATTAACTTAGGACCCTTATTTTAATATTAGTAGTCTGTAGTTGGTGAGGAATCATTCATTTGGGAGTACACTAAGAGATCGATAGTTTAATATACAAATGGCTCGCCAGTGAGTGAGCAGCCCAGCCCTCATTTCACATGGTTGAGCTATGTGTTATAGTAGAAATCATACCGTTGAGATAGTTCTGAAACTTTGCAGAGTTTGAAAGAGTCGTAGTTGATGGAACTTTTAATGTGAATTTCTACATTTTCCTATTGTAAAAAGTAAATTTCTGAAACTATTTTCCTCTTAGGATCTTTCTTACATTCTTCCTCCTTTTTTTTCGCAGGTAAACAACAACTTTGTTTCAGCTAGTAATGGTTTTAGAAGAAACTAGAATGCCACCTCTCATGGGTGAATCTCTTTGCACTAAGAAGAGGTAGCATGGCTTTCACCGGAAAAAAAAAATTATAATGTATATCTAAATTTTTAAGTTTTTTTCATGGTGTTTTTCTTTGTTTCTTCGAATAGATTTCAACTGTGTTTCTCTTAACAAGTGATTCCGATTTAGGAATTCACATTACTTGGGAAGATATTAACCCTGTTGGAATTTATGTGATTTCAAAAATTTTCCATAATTTGTCTGTGTCTCTCTTAATCCATATATCCAGGCATCATATCTTGATCATGACCAATCTTTATCGCTGACCAGTTAGTACGTGTGAAAGGATTAAAAGCACAATTGGAGTTATTAATCTAACAGTTCAGTTTAATCTTCATCAATGGTTCAATATATCACTTTACTGTGTGACCTCCTCCATCATTTCCTTTCCTTCTGTTTTTTTTTTTGTTCAGATTTATTAAAAAAAATGTTGATTTCATATTTTGTTGGGATTTACGTTAGGCAAACATTAATAATTGATAGGATTCTTTGTTATTTTTCTTCATATTGTCTAATTGGAGTCATCATTAACATCAATGTATCAACATATCTAACAAACGAGATGCTTGAAAGCTATTTTCTTGGTTTTGATACTCTTTTTCTCTTTGTTATTTTGCTTAGCATTGTGCATTTTTCTATTTTTTGTCTTATCATACGTGAAGCAATTGATGAATCGTTCTTCTTTTGAGTAGAACTAATTTTGTTGTTGTCTTATCATAGGTGAAGAAGCACCAAAAAATATTGGTCAGCACGCATGGGTTTTGTTTGAAGGGATCTTAAGGTAAGGATTTATGTATCTGTACTAAAGAATGCAGTCCGTATTTTGTTCACATGTTACACAATTAACGAACAATGCTTGGGTACTCTGATGTAGTTGCACTTTAGTCTCTTAGTAGGGCTTTTTTACGGTTAGAATTTTTTTACGATTAGTTGGAAACGAACCCCCTGTTGGAATATGTGACTTCGTAGATTTTCTCTAATTTGTATACGTCTCTCATAATGGTGCATTTGATTGTGGTATCGATGCCACTTCAGGTCAGAAAAACACCATGGAAATTCCCGTGACAAGCTATATAAATCAACTTAAAATTCCCCAGAAAACAACGTTCGTGCCTCACACTTCCATCCCCACAACAAAAGCTCTCAGTTCACAATGCAGGTAATATACCTTAGCTTACTGGTTCCTATGACCAGGTATTATTGCCTATCTATGGATTTGATATGTACATTGTTTTATGTTTTTATGTTGTCTCTAGCTAAGTTGTGTTTTTTCTGAGTTTCCAGTGTCTCAGCAATGCCTTTCTATGCCAACACGGACCTACCAGTGGCCCCGCAGTTATCCTGCAATGCTTCCCAAATTCTCTCGATAAGCACCTACAAAGAGATTCGGCCAGCTGCCTGGAAAGGAGAAAGGGCATCCCTGGATGACCATGATTTCAATATGATGGAATGAAATAGACTTCATGGAGACCAATGAGGTTACCAGGTTCGCTCTCTTCTGTTTCACTGTGGTGTACTAACTAATGGGTACAACAATTTACCGAAGTGTAAGAAGAAGGTGAGCTCAAACTAAATCAAGGGAGCTTAGACATATGGGCCATCTTATATCACCAACCCAACTCCATTATTACAACCCGAGAAAATAAATATCCGTATCTTCCTCAAAGGAGTTGAGTACATCTTTGGCTTACGGTGAACGTAATGTCGTCATATATTCAAGTTACAACTGCTTATTATAGGCAACACATGTCCTTTTAAAAGAGATGAATTTAAAGTCTATTGAATATTAAACCGACGCCAATCCCAGGCTTATAATGCCAGAAACAATGATAAAGGCGAAAGGTTGGTGCGTCTAATGTTATTGTACCCAATATATTGCGTGATACTTTGCAAATTGATTATAGTTTGGAATGCATCTGATGCTTACTTCTATTTATTCGTTTTTTCTTCCTTACCTGCAGGACAGCCACTAACATTTCTGGCTTCCGTGGTCATCTCTATCTCTATCCATATTTCACTCCTCTTATTATTTTTTGCCGTTCGTGTGGCTTAATTTTTATTTTCCAAGCGTAATCACATCTTTAAAATTGGATAATACAAAATCTCATGTTGTTTCAATGTGTGAACAATTCATCCATCCAGCCCAAATGAAAGTCCTAAGGGTATGTTTGGTTGTAATGATTGAAACAAAAAGTGACTAAGATAGATGTTTTTCTGAGATTTTGTTTCGGTAATTACTAAAGTGACTAAGATAGATGTTTTTCTGAGATTTTGTTTCGGTAAGGATTGAAACAAAAAGTGACTAAGGGTATGTTTGGTTGTAAGGACCAATCTAAGTAAGGGTATGTTTGGTTGTAAGGACCAATCTAAGTAAGGGTATGTTTGGTTGTAAGGATCAATCTAAGTAAGTTAAAAAGCTAACAGTTTTTTTTTAAGGAACGAGTTAGCAGTTGGCAATGGTGAAAGCAAATTAGAGCCCGGACCGTTACGGCACGGGTCATTTCCTAGTCTATCTTACAAAAACAAATGGTTTTTGAACCATCTGACGGCTATAAACAAGCCTTTGTAAGCCATCAACGGCTCTCACTGCTCTAAAAACACAGGAAAGTTTGAGCATATAAATCGCAGCTGCAAATATCTCCCTATTTTACGCCCTAATCCAACGACCCTGATTCTAATTACAAAGATTTGTGGGTTTTCTGACTTATTCCTCCTTCAGTTTCGTACGTTACTAACAACAAATACTCACCATAATATCTGATGTTCAAATCCATAAATCCAATTGATTCCGACTGCCAAAATTAGGGTTCTTATTGAACTTATTCTCCATAAACGATTGATACGTTACGAAAGATTGTCCATAAACGATTCATACGTTACGAGCTCGGTAAATAACTCACTAATTTCTTCCCTATAATTAATCTCTGAGATGTTCCTCTATATAAACCTCACACGATGTTATCTTCCCAAGGTTCTCAGTTTGTTTCTAAACCATACTCTGTCAAGATTACATGTAAGTTTGATTTTTGACGTTTTTTATTTGTTAAATTATCTGAAATATTTCTTTGATTTAGTTGTTCAGCTCGATTCTATAATTTTTGCAGATATAGTTTTTCTGAAAATGTTAGCATATTTTGTTTGGTAGATATTGAGAAAGAGACAGCATACATCTCCGGTGGTAGATGTCAATAAAATTTCACTTGATTTAATTTTTTTTTGGGATGTTTTAGATTAGGCTTGATTTGTAGATCAATCAGAAGGTTTAAGAATTAAACATTTCACCAAAAGACAGTGTTGATTTAATACGAGGATCAAATAAGTAAGAGATACGGATGTAATGCAGTTACCTTTTCAAATAGGCAATTATCATTTTTCTAATTTGGTTTACTCATGTAAATAATTTATGAAGATCAACTTCAAATTCTATTAACACTGTTTGAAGGATAGATTAACCGTGATGGTGCATTTCTGGAAACTATGTGATTCTTTAACTATTGTTTGTGCTTGACAATACTGAGCTACTTGTACATAGTCATTATCTTTTATTAAATACATTAATGGCTATTTGCAGGAGACGGTCAATGGTGCTTCTACCAACACAATATTTTTAATTTTTTAAGAGCAACGGTAGCAGTAACAATGGAAATGCTTGAGATAAATCAAAGGAGGTGCAGATTGTCACGGACCAATTATCCTAAAGGTATTGATAAACTCACCAACTGTATTATGCTTTATCTATTTGTGCTTTACTGCATTTTTGTCTTCTGTTAGATTTATTAACTAATGATAATTCTTGCAAGCTTAGAGTTTTCGTCAGCTCATTTCATTTATGGAACTTAGCATTTACTACTCAAGGATATAATTTGCTGGCAGCTTAGAGGGAAGTACCACACCGATACCCCTCATATTTCAGATGCATCTACCTTTCTTAGTCTTGCAAAACTTAGTTTTTTCACTTTCATGTAAAATCACACAATCACTTGACTTTAACTATGAGGAAAATCTTCGCTCAAGAACGTGTGTATTGACGAAAGAATGAACCTTGGATTGGACATTAAGTATTTAATCGAAAAATAAAGGATATGAGCAGGTTTGTGCAAAGGTAAATGTTGTTTTTCTTTCCTCGACTTCTTTGTGATAGCATCATTTAATATCAATCTTACCAAGCTAAGAGCATACAGTCAAGGTATGAAATGTGCATGATATCTCAAAGCTCCCTAATAACCAACTAAATTTTAGAATTTGACATTTAAATTCAGCCCGATAAGAATTAATAAATATCACCAATATATCAGAACATACGTTGATATATTTTGGAAACCTATTTAACCAAGGTAACTAAAAATATAACACTTTAGCAGTTATACATGTGCCATATTAAGTATAATTACAGAGATGGAGAAGATGGTGAAGCATTAGGGTTACGAAGAAGGTGGTGATTAACTAAATATGTATATAAATTAGATGCACCAACCACAATAAGAAAACGAAAAATGAATGTCTGAAATTTAATGCATTCTTATATAGAAAAGTTCTATAATATTCTCCCAGTTATATTAGTCTTAGCACAGTTTCCTGCAATATTTTTGGAATTTGATTGAAACTTGAATGGATGTATTAAATTTTTAGCAGAGGTTAATGTCGTCAAGAAAGTCTGTAAGAATACATCTAAGATCAAGCAAAACGGAACTAATGCAAGATCACTCCTTCACTCGCACACTTTATTTTTTAAAACTGATATGATATGGCCATACTTAGGTTGGCATCATGAATTTCTAGATTTTGAAAAGAAGTGCGCTAAAAAAATTAGTACTGAAACTTTGTCTCTTCCAATACTAATTGATTTGAGGTTCTCATTTTAGTCGATGATTGGACATTGGTTCTGGACAGCTGGTGGATTAGAAGGCATAGCTGCAATAAAAAGGTATCACAACTTGATAGTTACATCCAACCATTAACCAAATAGCACTTGCACAAAACTAAATTTTGACTCTTTCATTCGTTTTATGTGTAGGTGTCTTATGATCGACTTTATTGTGAATTATTACAACAATTTTTCCGCGCTAGAATCCTGGAATTGGTTTCATCATCTAATGAGGAATCACGAAGCTCCACAAGCTACATCTTTTTGCGCGTCAAACTGGCCCAGTTCTTAATCATTGTCACACAAGTAAGGATTTCTTATTCTCTTAGGATATTTTTAGTTTATTGAATTTGGGGTTTCGCAGCTTAGTTTCTTATATTTAAAGTTTGCATTTGATACATATGGGGAAAATGACCGAAACGTGAAGCTTCAAGCTCCGTTTTCTAAAACATGGGGCAGGTAAGCCGTAAATATGCAAGTATTGGTCTCCTGAAACATACCTCATTGTGTTCCTTAGTCTTTATGATTATTGCATGCTTTCAAGCAATAATAACACTTAAGCTTAGATCCTATTTATATTTAAGAAAAGAGTAGAAGTGACTTCCATTTGCGAATCTTGATACTTCACAGATGAGACGATACAGTAATACCATCGCAGTGTATTGAAAGGTTACGCAAAATAGTAACACATCCAGGTAGCTAGGTGTTAAGAAAGTGTTATTGGGTATCAAAGGCAACTTAGGAAGGAGATGTCACCGGATATGGTAAGTTAATGGAAATGAAGAGGGAGGTAATAGTTCACATAACCTTTAACGTTACGTTTCAAAGGCAACAAATAATTTTGATGTGTGTTATGATGATAGTTCATAAATTTTTTAACTATGTAGTAAAAACTTATGAGTAGATTGCGGTAGGAATGATGCTTCACGAATCTAAAATGATGGATTTAAAATTGTTCTCTATAAATTTTTGAAATGCCACCCGATACTGATATGGTGTAACTTCTGTTGTTCTGTCACTTGAAAATGTTAATGCCTTACTTCATAGTTTTGTAGTTGTTACTTCTTCCACAGACAAATGGAATGTTTCTCATAACTATGAGATTTCCTGAATGCCAGTTTTGGTTTACCTTGTTTTTTTTTTTTTTTTTGGAGAAGTATCGGGTAGAAATTCAGCTTTAAGTTGTTCAATGGCCACTTCTATTTCTGAAAAATGAATTCCCAATAAGTTTAAAATTCATTTACATTTTCTTTAAGTTGTTCAATGACCACTATGGTTGTGGATCTTATGTTTTCTTGGTTATGCTTACATCTGCTTTTTCTTAAAGAGGATTATGACAAATACATTTTTACGCGATATTGTGCAGCTTCTGATCCAACCTTCACAGCGATCACGAATCCCTTCCACACCCTCCACAATTATTAGTGGTTGCAACTGTTATTCCTGGACGTGATTATGAATTAGACAAGGATGTGGAGAATTTAAGCCGGCATCATAGTCTTAATTTGTTTCATATATTGATTGTTTCGGTTGTATTTAAATAAAATTGTCGCCAGTTCCACGATGTTAAGGAATATTAGTTTTGTGCATTGTGTCCTATTGCTTCCTCTCTTTTAAAATGTAAAAATGCATATTTTTCCCATTAATATCAAGCTATGGTGGTGAAAAGTCTGCAACTGGGTGTTATCGACACAAAATCTAATCTTTGTGCTTAGGTCTATATCAGTACTTGCAGATCTTTTTTTGAACACACTTTCAGGTTTACCCACAGGTTTGGATGGCATCTTAGTGAAAAATATTGAACCAAAGCTGCGGAATATATCCTGCTGAAATGTGCAGTCCATGCAACCTTTATTCATATTTTGTTACAAAATTGATTTTAAGTAGTTCAACACAAATTGAATGGAGACTCGGTGACGCTGGCTATTCTGCATATCTCAATTTGCAAGCCCTATCATTCATATGTGCCAAACATGGATTTGCTGAGGGGAAGAGAAGTTTTGTCTTATAGAAAATTTGGTACACCCCCAGGTAAATTGATAACCCCGATTAGCAATTTTTCTAAAATATGATTAATTATTCCCAGTAACATATATAACATGCTAACAGTCAAAAATAGCGAAAAAGAATCATATCCCGGGCCGTTACGGCACGGGTCATTATCTAGTTTTCCACATGAAGTAACCTAGTCCTGTGTATGCACGTATTATTGCTAGAGGTGCATTCAATGGTAGACACGACAAACAAAACTGAAGCCCCAACCATACATTTATTTTTTTCGTGTAAGCTCATCTACAAATATATTTAGCATGCCAACGCACGTGTAATAAATTTTCAACACTCATGGTTCTAATGTGTGTCTTCATGTTACTTCTGCTACAAATTTTAGAAGGAATTTTTTTTTATAAAATAGCAAAAGGTTGAAATTTCTTATCACGGTTCCAATTCATGTTTGTGCATATACATTTATACTCTCCAATGCAAGAACCATAATTTTGTTAAATCCTTCCCAAAATCACATGCTTATGGATGATATGAATTATTTCATGAACAAAATGATATAGTAAAGAGATCTACCGATTTAGAGAAGGAACACTAAAGATAAAATGAGGTACACTAAATAATAAAAAAAATAATTACAAATTCAAGAACCAAGATATTATAGTTAACAGCCCGTTCGTTTCAAGGAATTGTATTCCTAGGGAATTCGTCCAATTCCTTGAACCGAACGGGGTAAATGAATTCTATGTAATTCGAAATTTTACTCTAATATGATAGATTTCTATTCCATTGGTCCAATGATGCAATGAAATTGGATTCCGGGGTAAAAAAAAGGTAATTGAATTACCTCAACCGAACATAATTTTTTTGGATTGGAATCCAAGAATAGGATTACCCCATAATTGAATTCCTAGGATTCTAATTCTCCCAACCGAACGGGCTGTTACATGACACACAGAAAGCGAACCAAGTAAAAGGATAACGGAAATAACATAGAAGACTTTTGAAATTTGTTTTTCTGCTGCTATTCTTAACTTTAAATCTCTAACAACCTCATCACAATCAGCAGGAACAACATAAACTACCACTGTAATCTGACATTTTTCTATCAAAGAGGTCCATTCTAAAATTGTCTTGCAATTTAAATTTTTTCATCAAGATCCAAAAGAATAAATAAGCAGAAACCCAAAATGAAATGAAACTTGTATGTGTTTAAGAGAAATAAGCGATGTAAACAGAGTCAGGAAACTACATAACTTTGGTGAAAGAATTGTGTATATTCAACCCAACAAATATTATGCAAATAGATAAAATGGAGATTTGTTATCAATAGAAACACAGTTATGCACTGGTTCAACCCAATCAAGTTTATTTCTCCAAGTGATGCCCTTTTCCCATCTAGCAGCTCACAGAAACCCAAACTACCATTAAATCATATACAAAGTGGATCACAAAATGGGCTTAAAGTTGTTCTTAGTACATTCATGCTAACTGAAAAATAGGCTTTGGTGTTGTGTTTCAGGAAGGTATCTATTTCTTATTTGTGTGATTAGCTAATATTTTTTTTAGCTATGATTATCATTGCATTCAACACATAAATAATCACTTGTACTGAGTAAAAGGATACATCTATTAGTATAAAAGAGAGCCAATGTTGGACATACATGTTGGTTTCTAGGGGTTGAGCAACAGTCAAAATTACAACCATTTTTATAATGTAGTTAAGAACAACAAAGAGATAGCCAGTTTAGTCAAAAAATAAATAAAGGTGTAGCATTGAAGAACTCCAACTAGGGGTTATTGTACTCTTTCCATGATTGAGAAAAAACCTTTTCAAACTGCTTGAAAACACCGTTGCCAGGAGCCCGTTTGCAATTTTATCCAAGGAGTCCTCCGTAGGAGTGCTTAAGCAAGTTCCTACAAAAATAGCCAACATATTTTTTAATTTAGTTTCGGTTTCTAACATGATTCCTTCTAAACTGTTAAGATAAAAAAAAGTGCTTAAGTCACGATCATTCAATCAAACTGTACCTCTGGACTCTCAATTATCAATAGATATATATAGAGCTCCGGGTTTATATATTTCGTACGTCAAAATAGGGAAAAATATCGTTTGGTCCTTTTTTAGGTGGTCCCATGTCTGTTTAGTCCTTTGGTCAAATGTTTTTACTGTTTGGTCCATAATTATTTAAAAATATTTAAATAGACAAAAATACCCTTCCGTGTTAATTTTTTTTTTTTTGTAGCAGTTTTTCCGTGCTAAAAAAACAGACTTCATTCCTGGGAATGAAGTCCATACAAAAAGCTAAATAAAACAGACTTCATTCCCAGGAATGAAGTCCATACAAAAACCTAAAAAAAACAGACTTCATTCCAGGAATGAAGTCCATATAAAAACCTAAAAAAACAGACTTCATTCCAGACATCATTCCAGGAATGAACTCCATATAAAAACCTAAATAGAACAGACTTCATTCCAGGAATGAAGTCCATATAAAAACCTAAAAAGAACAGACTTCATTCCTGGAATGAAGTCCATACAAAAAGCTAAAAAAACAGACTTCATTCCAGGAATGAAGTCCATATAAAAACCTAAAGGAACAGACTTCATTCCAAGAATGAAGTCCATATAAAAACCTAAAAAAACAGACTTCATTCCAGGAATGAAATCCATATAAAAACATAAAAAACAGACTTCATTCCAGGAATGAAGTCCATATAAAAACCTAAAAAGAACAGACTTCATTCTAGGAATGAAGTCCATATAAAAACCTAAAAAGAACAGCAACATTAGAAAACATCATCGTCTTCAAACAGTAGCATCGTATTCACCGTCTTCATCATCTTTTGCATGAGCAACAACAAATCTTGAAAGTCTTCATCGACGTTCATCGTATCCATCATCTTTAACACGAGCAAACAACCGACCTTGAAAAGTCTTCATCATCTTCATCTTCAACACGAGCATGAAAAGAAATCAAAAACAAATCTAAAAAAAAAAAGAAAAAAAGAAGAAAAGGATTTAGGTTTTCACCTCCGAATCACCATTGTTACGGCATCACGAAGATGAAGATGATGAACTCACACAATCTTCTCGCCATTGTTACGAATTTAAATTTTAATCTCTGCAAAATAAGAAAGACGAAGAAAAAAGAGAGAGAGAGAGAAAACTAGATCTAAAAATATGGAGGTGAGAGAAAATAAATCTGAAAATGATTTCCTCTCTCATGATAATTGAATATATATCCATATGATGACATCATGGATGATGTAATGGCCCCAAAAGGGTATTTCTGCCGCTACAAGATGACATTTACATCATCCATGACATCACCCTAGGACTAAATGATAATTTTTAGGACCAAAAGATAATTTATATTACCAAATAGGACCAAACAGACATTTGACTAGGTCAATTGGACTAGACTGATACTTATATTTTATTATTAGGACTATATGGTATTTCGTACGTCAAAATATGGAGTTCCATAGAAATATGCGAAAAAGAGGCAATTTACAGGGGTTTAACTTAAATATGATCTGGAAATATGTGTTTAGACATCTAGATATCATCACATGATTCGCAGTACCCACCTCACTGCTAATGTAGGTTGTAATGCACTTAATCATCCATATCATTCAACATGAGCATCACGAAATGTTCACTGATAACGTACCAACCAAATATAATCAAATTACGAATCCATAACAGGCCACTATATCTAACATCAAGAAACATTACAAACTAAAATTGCATGAACTTAAAACCATAATTTCTTCGACTGAAGAGAATATAAAGATATTAATTCTCTTTCACAGTTACACACCACCACCTCTATCTCTCCTTGTAGGAAAATGCACCATAATTGTTTGACAAAGACAAAGATACTAACATAATCACTTTCAAGAATACAGATTAACAGAGATTATATGGTTGACCACAATACCAAATTACCGAAGAAACTTATTTTCGTAAAGCTGAAACTTACTGTCTTTTTCTTGCGGCCACAGGGTGCCTTCACAAGTCTTTTGGGAACCACAGGATTACGGAGTAACAAGTCTTTCAGAATAAAAATATTTTACGGGCATTTAGCTGGTATTCAGCTGTTCAAGTAGCACGGTTGGTTCCCAAACGAAAATATTCAGCTGTTCATATAAATAATAGCACGGACGGATTACGGAGTAACAAGTCTTTCAGAATAAAAATATTTTATAAGGGAAGATGGAAGTAGTTTAATTTGTACACGGTTTTTTTCTGTTTATTATTTAATGACGTGGAGGAAAGAAAAATCCAGCTATTTCTGCCACTTCGAATGCCACATAAGCATCGCGTGCATTCAGCTGGTATTCAGCTGTTCATATAGCATTTTCGTTTGGGAACCTTTACAAATGCAGTTTAACATTTCTGATTATACAAAACATCTCTATCCTAACAAAAAAGAAAAATAAATAAATAATAAAAACAATTTTTTTTTTGATAATAGTTACCTTCTTCTCTTTCACCGAAACTGTATTTAAACCATGCCTTTTGTTTGCAGCGGATCATTATGATGGTTGTACTGTAGACCACTTTGATTCGAGCCCTTATAGAAAAGTCACCCACATCCTCTTCCAATTCTTCAGCTTACCCAGCAAAAATCATCTTGACTCGAGCCGTTACAGGACAAACCACAAAACCTTGCAAGGCACTTGAAAAGGAAAAAATCCCAGCAGAATCACCTTGAATGCCCGACATACCCATAATCTCTTTAATTATGCAATTCCAATGAATACAAAATAATCACCCGATCATATAAGGGTATTAACAGAACTCACAAGAAACCACAGAAAACATAAACAACAACATCAACATTAATTTCATAACCTCTAATATCAGCATTCACGAGTTCCTATTGTTCCAGCCCCCCAGCTATTACACTTTCGATGGTAAAACATAAACAACAGCATCAACATTAATTTCATAACCTCTAATATCAGCATTCACGAGTTCCTATTGTTCCAGGCCCCCAGCTATTACACTTTCGATGGTACATGCAAGACAAATCACAAAATAAAATAAAAAAAATAAAATTAGACATTAAACCCAGAAGCAAAAGAAGAAGAAAAAAAAACCTAGAAGTAAAAAGAACCACCCAAAAAATGAGATTTGGCTATTGCTAGAGTGTTTTTATATAGTGAGTCGCCGACCCTAAAAATTCTACAAAAAAATATTTATTTGTAGAATATGGAAATGGACAAATATCTTAAAATTTATATAATTTCTATAATCTGGGATATGCTATAATATTTTTAGATACTACATTTACTCGCTGAGATATTTTTGTCCAAAAAAAAATGAATATCTTTTAGACATCTTATAATAATAATAGAAATTCAATTATTTTAGTTAAATTTGTTATGGACTGACTGAATAATATTATTATGAAAATAATAATTGCATATGAAATAGGATATTTGGTTTTCTTTTGAACCTTTAATTGGGGGATATAGAAACTAATTGGGGGATATGAATTACTTCCCCCAACCAAAGGTGGATGATAAGGGGTGTCTTTTGGGTGCGAAAATACCAAAACACCCTTTCATTAATTAAAAATCATTATAAAAAGACTGTAATGCCCTTTCCCTAAAACAATAAAATCTAAATACCAAATTCATATATCCCCCAATTCAATTTGTACCGGCATAGGGTTAGGTTTTCAAAAAAAAAATTCTTCATCTTCTTCCTCCTCGTTCATTCTTCATCGACGATTAATCGTTGAATCAAAAATTTCTTCGTTGACTAACCTACCATAACAATGCCTCCGAGAACCAAATCAAAAGCAAAAATGAGAACCAAATCACCTGCTCAACAAACTCATGAACAACGAATCGAGAACATTGCTCACCAACTAGAAGAGGAAGAATCATCGAACTCGGAAGATTAACCAATCATGGCTTCTCTGAGAAGGTAAGTGATTTTTGAACTCATTTATGATTGTTTGAATCGATTTGTAGCCATGGGTTTAGGTTAGAATCGCCAAAATTGCTGAAACTGTTGAGTTGCAAAGAAAACCGGCATTGTATCTTAGTTTGAATACCAAGCCGGTATAGATACCGGCATAGCATTTGGGTCGAATACAATGCCGGTTTAACTTCCTGAACCTGAAATATCAATACCGGCATACAAGAATGGTTGAATACCAAACCGGTTTGAGTTCCTGCAAAATTAAATTTTAGGACCGGCATTCGAATTTGGTTGAAGACTATTCCGGTAGTCAACCAAAAACACACAGGAACAATTTTATATTTACCGGCATTGTATCTAGGTTTCGTTAATGCCGGTCCTGATATACCGGCATCACTTAGTTCAATTCGTGTATGCCGGTTTGACACTTGAAACATTCAAAAAGAAACACTCATAAACCGGCATTCTCGATATTTGAACATTTATGCCGGTACATGTTACCGGCATTAGTTTGTTTAAGAGTTGCAATGCCGGTTCATCAGCTGTGATGACTTTTCTTATGTTTGTTTCGTTTGCTTATGTTATAGGTCAAAAGCCAAAGAAGCGAAGAAAAATAAAGGTCCTATTCTCACTAAAAAAAGGAGGAAGGACGGTCTTGATACTCCCCAGTCCCTGCCTCCACGGGGGATAGACGCGGGTCGAAAGAAGCCTTTGGGGTTTCAAACAAGAGGGTTAGATTGGCAGAGTGGTGGTGATCGTAGTGCACTTAAAATCCGTGAAGGTACAGTTGTGAACGATGAGAATGATGAAGGGGACAGTGAGGAGAAAGATGATGAGGTTCCCCTAAGTCAACTAGCAAGCCACAACGAAGTTGGTGAGACTAGTCAACAACCAACACAAGGCAAGGGCAAACACAAAGTTAAAGGTTGTCACCTTCCTCACATTGATGACATGATACCCGACCGCGATGATGGTAAAATTTTGGGTCAAGCTCCGGAACCGAAAGTACTCTTTGGATACAAGAACTCTTGGGCTCGTACAATCTTTCAAACTTATGTAAGTATTTTTTATTTTGTGCATGTGCATTGTTTTATCTTTTACATAATCTCTTAATCGTATCTCTTATTTGTAGGATCATACTAAGGCTGTGCGTGTCTGCCGAAACCAAGCCGCGGCTGAGTGGGAATTGTCGTTGGAACATGAAGATGTCCAAAAATTAGTAAGGAACTCGGGTTTGTATTCTTTGGTTGAAAATTACGTGAATCCAGATACTGTCACTGTTAATTGCTTCGTTGAAAGTTATCATGGTGAAACCGATACAATGCACTTCCCGTTCGGGGAGATGACCTTGATTCCTGAAGATGCTCATGCCATTCTAGGCTTGAATGTTATTGGAAAATCAATTTCAGAAGGAGTTGAGTCTCGGGACCTAGATTGGCTGAAGTTGCACGATTTGACTGCAAAGCTGTTTGGTTGGGACTTCAAAACTTCTTCGGATAGCTTTTATGTAGCATCGAACAGAAGTAAGACGAAGACATTCAAGCTGACGATGCTTAAGAAGATGTTTGAAAATACAAAGGCTAGAAGCTTGGAGGTTGGATGGGACCCTGCACAGATTCGGTATACCGCCGCCGTGTACCTGTTATACCTCTTGGGCACTAGGGCATTCCCTGACAGTAATGGAAACAGGGTAAGTGCAAACTTTCTCCAATACCTGGACCCGTTGGAAGGTGTTTATGGCTATTCTTGGGGCACCGCGGTCATGGCACATTTGATGGCGGAGATGAGAAGGGCTTCATTGGCTAAAACAAACCAATTTGTCGGGAATTTCACTCTACTCCAGGTACAATTTTTTTTAATCTATGTTCACATGTATTTATTTAAGTTATGTTCACATGTACATTGTTGACATTGGATTAGGTGTGGTGTTATGAACACTTCCCAACCTTGTTCAAGGACTGCCAATTCTTGAAGATCAAAGACCTTGCTGAACCCGATACCCCTAGAGCTCAGAGGTTTGAGTTTAACAGTAATCCGAAGCTTGGTAACAAAGGTCGAGTCATCCATATGAGATTGGCTCTGGATGCTATGAGGAAGGAAGACATTGTGTTTGACACTTATAAGGAGATTAGAGTATACCGTCAAATTCCAAGAGATGTTGCATTGTACCATGGGCCGTTGTACCACCCAAGAGGATACATCATGGCCGACCCATGCCGTGTGATGCGCCAACATGGATTTAAACAATTATCCCGTTTTTGGTCGACCTCTGATGAGAATTATCTTCTTTACTTTTCTCGTTGCAATTCAACTCCCAACAAGTTGCATGTAGTGTATGATCCAGAACAGGAACCAACACATTGGAGGGAAAGAGAGCCACGTCGTTTGGTAGATATTAGTAAGTGGGAGATTGCGGAAAATTGTTATGAAGTTGATGACAACTACATGAGGGATTACCTGGAATGGTCACATCCTTATGTCGTGCGCCCTCCCTCCGTCGAAGCTCCACACCAAGAAAACCCTCCTGTTGAAATTCCTCCACCTCCACAACCTACGATGGCTCAATTCCTTAAGACTTTCGGAATGGTGGTAAGTTTTCTTAATTGCTTATAGTAATTAAATGTAAACATAATCATATGTTAACATATATGCTGATTATGTGTTTGATGTATTAAACTAGCGACGTCGGCTTGGCAAGGTTACGAAGATGTTAGGTTGCAAGCATACGGACGGAGTTGTGTTATCTCTTCAAGAAATCAAGGAACTCGAGGAAAAGCTTCATAGAATTGAAGAAACCGACCCTACTGTGAAAGCTATGTATGGGGAAACAAGGAAGGCGCCAACCCAAAAGAAACAAAAGACTAATTAGTGATGGTTAACTCTTTAGTTTTTTGGTTACGTCAAAAACAATTTCAAACTTGTATTGGTTTGTACTGTGGGTTAACCCTTTATTTACTTTGGTTATGTTGAACATGTTTGGAGTTCTGGTTTGAAAGTTAAAATGTTCCGGCATAGGAGAGCTCATTATTTGAAATACGGTTACACATACTGGCATAGTAAGATTCATCAGGTTACACATACCGGCATAGTAAAATTCATTATGTTACATTTTTGGGTTCCTGTATAGAAACAGACATAAACCGGCATAGTTATGTTTGCTAATGTTTATGCCGGTATTGAAAATCTCCAAAAACCATTAAATATTTGACAGAAAATCGGCATAGTAATATTAATTTTAACTATG
Source organism: Papaver bracteatum (assembly GCA_023529315.1). Classification (NCBI taxonomy): domain Eukaryota; kingdom Viridiplantae; phylum Streptophyta; class Magnoliopsida; order Ranunculales; family Papaveraceae; genus Papaver; species Papaver bracteatum. The sequence goes on along the minus strand of JAJJWX010003982.1, from coordinate 141,647 downwards.
CCGGTATTTAAAAACTCTTAAATACTCTAAAAGAGTTGAACTAATACCGGCTTAGTTGTATTGATTTTAGCAATGCCTGGAATTTGCTTAATTCATTTCAAATTCTCCTTTATTTCGGTCTGATGTAATCGACTACATTGGATTAGAAACTTTAAATTTAACAAATAGTGAATGGATTGCACTTAGTTATAGATAATCTATTTCCATCCCTTTTCCACAATTGCTGAGCCTTTAAGCATATCCCTAATTTGTTCAAACACATCGTCCGGAATGGGGGTGTCAAGGATCATCCTCATTGGCTCTTCTTCTTTTTCAACATATTTCTTTCCCTTCATATAACACCCATCACACCCATCGATAGGCTTGCATTGGCCCTTGTGGTTTTCTCTTGACTCTTCTAGTTCAACCGCTTTGTCAAACCATTGAAACTCATCGCACTTTGGGTAATTCAAACACCTTAGAAACATTCTTCCATTTTCACCATCATCAGTTTTTGCAATCCAAAACCGGCGTGTCCCATTACAGCTTCTACACTTTGAACAAATAAATGGACAGTCCATGGCTATGTGAGTAGGTGACTTGCAAATTTGACACTTGCAATGATGACTCTGCAAGAAAAATTTATAATAGTTATCCGTCATAGTATTGAAGAGTATGTTGTTAGTAAATCTACTTACTTTGCAAATGGAGGTACATGATGAATCCCCCATTATCTGAACCGTGCTTGCTTTCATGAGAGAATGATTTTTGTTATTTGGTGCCTGTTTTGTGTAGTTTTTTCCAAAGGAATGGGTGATGTTATATAGAAACGAAGCTCCAACGGTCATATTTTTCAAAAAACTATCCGTTTTTTTCGAATTGTACCTATTCTGACATATAAGTTATTAAGCCGTGAATGCTGGTATCTTGGTTATATTTGGGTCGTTTACTGAATTGAAACTTCTCATTACCGGCATCATCGTTGTATTACTCCGCTATACTAGTTGCTTCATTCCCGTAATGTCTATAACGATTTGTCCATGCACGCACAAATTTTTCCTTGAACTTATCCAGCCAATTAACCCGACAATATGAAACGGCACTTGGATACACTTCGTTATATTTGGCAATAAACATGTTCAATCTCTTTTCATACATGTCCTCGGTAAGAGACCAATAAACTTTCTCCCAATCCTTTAGAAATTCCAACCACCTTTTATGATTTTCACCGTGTTCTTGGTCGACTCGCTCATTTATCTTTCCTCTTTTATTTTCTTCTTCTTCGGGTGACAGTTTCTCTTTGCGAACATCTTCCTCCAGTCTAGCAACCATTCTCTTCTTAATATCCGCCTTAGAGGGTTCGAACAAACCATGACAATGTTTTTTCACATTTTCACCAATATGATATGTACATAGGAAATTTTGTGCATCCGGATATACGTCGAATATGGCATTCATTAGTGCGGCAAATTGATCGGTTATGATGACCTTCGGCGATCGATTTTCCGGGAACAATAATTTCAATTGTCGCAATGCCCAATGATAATTATAATCCTTCTCGTTTTCCATTTAACACCAAGCTAATGTGAATGTTACCTTGTCCGATGTTTGCCCCACGATGTTGAACAACGGCATGTTGTATTTGTTTGTCTTGTAGGTGCAGTCCATCAAAAGAACATCACAACACGTATGAGCCAATTGTGAAAGCAAAGGATGCGAAATGAATATTTGAAGTGGCTTCTCGTCCGGACCTCTTTTAATGATACGCGTGTAGTTGTGATCCCAAACTATCTTCTCAAATTCTTGCATAACACTCCTCCCTTCCCATTCCAACCTTTTAATGGTTGCTTGTGCGCTATAGATTGTACTTAGTGAAGAAACGTTCATCTTATCCTTTTCCTTGAAGGTTCGGAGAATCACTCTTGGTTTGATACATGCTTTTGTCATCATCTTGACATCCTCGAATTGATCAGGTTTTAGCTTCGCAACTAGGGAGTGACCTACGAAATCTTTCGGATCGGGGTGGTTGTGACGGCCAAACCACACCTTACATTCCCATTCTTTTTCTTCTTTTTTTTCTCCTCTTAGATAGAATACAAGCTTAAAGGGGCACTCATCCTTCCTCGTAACTGTATTTTATACCCTCTTAGTCTTCTTTTCATATACATAATCCTTTCTCTTATGGCTATTCTCCTTGTATTTTCCGCTTCTCTCACAAACCATCTCAAAACGAACAGCTGAATGCTGGCTATTCCTCACTAAGACACACATGTTCTGAAGAGCCGTCGACTTTGCCCAAGCAATTGCTTCATCTTCATTTTTTATTCCCTACATAAGGAAAAAAATGGGAGATTACAAGCAAATTCCAACATAAAATTGTAACACCTAGGTGAAAGTATTGTTTGGTAACATACCAGAGGCATTTTATAGTATTCCGACGTATCCCGATGGAGCGGTTTGGAGACTGGTTGATCGCTGTATGTCACAATCTAAGGAATGAATGAAAAGAAAATTTGATTAGTTCAAAACCGGCATTGTATATGAGTAAAGTAAACAGCCGGGATTAAAGACCGGCATACATGGTAATTGACTTTCCATGCCAGTAGTAAAACCGGCTTAGTCGACGTCTAAGTTACCATGCCGGTTTACTAAACCGGCTTAGTTAGTTCAAATATATGCCTGCCGGTGTTTAGGTTCAACACATCAGAAAATTCTGTATGTTTTTAACGGAAAACCGGCATCTTCGACGTCTAAGTTACCATGCCGGCTTCCTAAACCGGCATAGTATGTTCAAAGATATGTCTGCCGGTATTTAAGTTCAACATATCAGAAACTTCTGTACGTTTTTAACGAAAAACCGGAATCTTCGACGTCTAAGTATCTATGCCGGTTTACTAAACCGGCATAGTTAGTTCAAAGATATGCCTGCCGGTTTTTAAGTTCAACATATCAGAAACTTCTGTATGTTTTTAACCAAAACCGGCATTGTAAGTCAGTTACTCATACTGCCGGTTTGAATATTCCTAAGAATATTCGGTGGTTGGTAAAAAAAATTAAATGTGTACCGGCATTCAATCTTGGCTTGAACACTATGCCGGTTTGTGGTACATCAGTTGGATTTTTGTACCGGCATATATATTTGTATGAATACAATGCCGGTTATAGAAGTTCCGGCATGGTATTCATACAACGAGCATGCCGGAACTATTGTGTTTGCAGACAGAAATGGCCGTTTCAAAAAAAAAAAACCAAAATTTCGACCTCTTTGAAGCATTACCTGTGTGTTGGGGTTGCTTGTATGCTGAATATGTTTACTTTCTTGAGTTGGTTCTTCACAAAACCCTTCATGGTAACGAAAATAATGATTCAAAGGTGTTGGTTCATCATACAACAATTGTGAGTTGTTATCATTAACCGAAGATTGTTGTTGTAATTGAGCTAAAGATTCAGCAGCTTCAAGTCTCTCATCACAATCATCTTCCATTTTCAAAAAAAAAAAAAAATTCTACTCAAATGTTTTTTTCACTCTTTCTACTCTCAACTAACCCACACAAATTCAAATAAACATAAAAACACTAATTATATCCCCCAATTCATTAAGATTTTACTAATCAGGATTAGTAACTAAGTATGATTAGTGAGGGTTAAATTAGGAATTAATAATTTAATTATATAAGGGGTAACCCAGCTAGGATATTTGGATCCCTATTTTGTCATTTTGTTATATCCCCCAATTAGTTTCTATATCCCCAATTAATTGTTCTTTCTTTTCTCCAGTGACATTTGTTTTCACCACGATTTTTTTTTTTTGTTTTGCATAATATGTTTTTCCAATGGTTCAGTATTTCAACTATTTAACATGATCCTTGTTTTTTGTTCTATTTGACAGGATTAAGATTCAATTTTTATGGGGAGGAAGAAGTACATTTAATCAGCGTCTAATTAACAATCATCCGGGTATTTTGATTTCAAATTTTTGATGTTGATCTAAAATTGATGAAATTGAAATAGTAATTAAGGTTAATTTTATTATTAATTGGTTGGAAATGTAATTAGGGCTTTAATTTTAAGAAGTGTAATCGGACATCGGACTTTTCTTTACAATTTTTTTTGTCAACTTTTTTTTTTGTTTCATGATTAATGTAATTTGTGATGATATCACGATGAAAAACATATATCTTGATGTGATTTTGATTTTGGTTAAATATATTTTAGCTGATTTTTTTATATTTATTTATTTGGTAATTTATGATATTTTGTGAGATTTTCTTTGATGAAAATACTTTCTTCTAAATATTTTGCCTAAAATTTGATAATATTGAAAAAAATAATTAAATTATGGGGCCAGAATCAACCAGAAACGAGAATTAACGTGGAGCTATGGTGAATGAGGTCGCTCGAAAAAACTATGTTATTATAAAATCAACCAGGAGCGAGAATTAACGTGGAGCTCCGGTGAATGAGGTCGCTCGAAAAAACTCTGTTATAATATAGAGAATATCAACAACTTTACACACAGTTTTTACAAATCATTTGAACTCATAGTTTGGATACATAAACTTCACACGAAAAATGAATCTCTCGTGTTGATTTTCCCTATTTCCTATCCCTATTTTTCCTATTTCCAATCCATATAAATTCCTATCTCCACTTTTCCTATTTCCCATCTACATAAATTTTTATATATCCTAAATACAATCTTTTGACTTTTTTTTACACCCAAAATAAAATCATTCAAGAACTCGGCAAAAAAAAAAAAAAAAAAAAAAAACTAATATAGGGATGACTGTCCTCCATCTCCACCACCGACCACCACATCTTCTTCCCTACCTCCATATCCACCACCGACCACCAAAATGTCAACCACCATCTTATAAACTTTCACTTATTATCAAGATATCAAATCTGGATAATACAAAATGCAACAGTGCCATCAAATGGTAGTATAGATATTAGACTACAACTTGATACAGATATTGATTTCACATCATTGGGTACGTAGCTTTTGATGCACATTGGTAAGAAGTTAGGGTCTTTCCATTATCTTGCAATTTAATTAATGCAGTATATTTGATTCATCATACTCCATATATCAGAAGTCCGAACTGATTGGATCACCTTATACGAATCAAAAGTTTCCATGTCCCTCACCTCTCATTAAGGAGAAATCGTGTTCAAACAATCTGATTACATAGACAAAGTGTTCCCTAATAGTACTGTTACAGAAAAAAAAAAAGAGATCGGACAAAGTACACATTAAAGATATTTTTCTCACGTTTAGATTGTTGGATGTCCGATTCATTGCGGGTTTGAATGTTTTTTCCTAAATTTTTAATAATGGAATCCTCCATAAAATGATATATCGATTAATTCAAATACCATAAAAGAGAAAAATAATAGATGATTATAGTGTTTGAATAGAAATCTAACCTAGGGTTTTGTAACTTCATGGTTTTAAATGGTTTTTCTTTTTAATCTATAAGGAAGATGGAGATAAATAAAAGTGTTAATAGTTAGGGTCATAGTTGAGTTGACTTTTATAGATGGGAAATAGGAGAAAACAAAATTAAAAAGTAGATTGATTTTAGAATTTGTGATGTGGAAACTATAGGGAGACCCATTCTCACAAACTTTCCTACTGTGAAACCCACGGCCAAAAATCTACAGGCGCGCACCCATTTTCTGGGTGAGAATTATTCCCACACCCAGATTTTTATAAATTAGTTTGTTCCTTTCGGTTCTCTTCGTTGCTCTTTTATTTTTTGTAATTTCTTTCTTCCTTCATCTTCTCTCTTTTAATCAAGGAATAAGGTGTTTAGCAAATCGATCTGTGATGGGGTAGCTCTCCCTTTTCTCATTTCTCTCAGTTTCGTTTTCATCTTTTATCTTATCATCTTCCCACTTACAGAAAATCTCCCTAAACGTAAGAAGTTCGATCCATCTTTTTCGTGACTACTTAATTCTTGGCTAATTAGATCTTTGTTTGTTTGTTTGTTCAAAGATTAATTGTTAGTTTTTGATTTGTGTTTTTTCAGATGGCTTCGATGATGCTTAATCTCGGAGCAGATTTCATGATTTATAGAGACTGTAGTTCTAATTTTTTGATGGATTTCTAAGAACATTTTGTCGGTTCCAGCAGCGCCATAAAAAAAGAGCTTTGTAGTATAATCCCAAGAAACAGGTAAGATGTCAGTTCTCGAAGTCCAAGTCTTGTTATCATCTTCACGTATCCATATCCTGGTGGTGCGATTACTCTTTCTATGCAATATAGCTACACGATTTTGCATATTTAATAAACAAACACACCGACTATTGGTGGAGAGATCAGGATCTAACTTGCTAATTGAATCGGAGAGTTCAATTTTTCTAAACTTCTCACTTCCAACGTCTTCTGGATCCGGCCTGCAAGATGATTATAACTTTAGGAAAGGGTTAATGCCATGAATGAATAATAATGGATCTGTATCTACATTTAGTGTTATGGTTGATGTGAGTCTGGTACACCCACATCATCTAATCAGGTGTCACGTGTACCTTGGTGTGGTACTGCGCAAGTAGGCAATGAAGACGGGTATGTAATGTATTAATGGTTGATAGGTTTGAGATATGCATAACGATGTTTATGTACCACTGTTGTATGGATCAAAGGGAGAAAACTGATACCAGTGTATTTTTTTTTTTCATACACCTAGAATAATAACTGCATAACATGTTATGCAGTCGTGAAAATTGATGTATAACCTATTATGCATCTATAAAATTTGTTGCATAACCTGTTATGCATCCGAAAATATGACTGCATAATGCGTTATGCATTGAGAAAATTGTTGCATAATCTTTTATGCATCGAGAAAATTGATGCATAACCTGTTATGCATCCGAAAATATGATTGCATAATGCATTATGCATCAATTTTTTATATGTACGCGCTAAAATCAACCAAAAATGGTAATATAACTTGTTATAGATGCATAACTTTGTTATCCAAATGCATAATTTGTTATGCAGTGGAGAAAATGGTTGCATAATTTGTTATGCGTCTGCAGAATGTGTTATGCATCGTTTTTTGGTGGCTGCATAATGGTTATGTATGAAGTTTTCGAAAATTTTGCCTAAAGTGATGATCACCTCCGATTTTTTCGTGAAAAACAAAAATTTGATATTGTTGTTTGTACTCGTTGCGTAGCTCTCTTAAAAAGATTTCCAACGATATAAAATTTGTAAAATTCTAAGGCGCGGATTTTTAGATATGTTATGTCCAAGTTGCGCTTCCAATTATACCCCTGAAAAATTAGGTTGCATAACGAGTTATGCCTGAAAAGATAATATGCATAACCAGTTATGTATTGATTCGTAATAATTTCATATAATTATGGGTGTCACCGTACCAAAAATTAATTGTGGGTTTGACAATGAGAATTTATTTTTTTTTGGGTCTCCCCCTAATTTTCCCATTTGTGATAGGATGGGATATAGGAAAAGTGAGGATTGGAAATAGGGAAAACCCTCGTGTTTCGATACTAGGGTCAATTGTCGACTTCCGACTTCTAACGAAGTTTGTTAAAGTCTGGACTATAGGTAGTCACAATGCATATTTGCATTATAATCTTAGAATTATTTATTCATATTGTTCTTCCTTTATAATCTTTTTCTTTGAAACAATGGTGCTAGCTTAATGTTATTAAAATGCTAATTTTGTTTGATACAAGAAATTAGGAGAATATTGCACCAAGTCTTGTACCGAATGGTGCATTTTGGGTTTGGATCTCTATTTGGATTTAATCCTAGTCTGAAACTCCGGAACTCGGAGTGCTACCCAATCGTGCTTTTTCTTGGGCTTTTTGAAACACTTTTATAGCAAAGCTAATTCTAATCAAAGAGTGCGAATCAAATGCTACTAGATTTTGTGCCCGTGTTACGCACCGGGCGGACCCGAAAACCATCTACCAAGATTTTATTTGTAATCATATTTTTGGTGGTATGATGCGGTTTCGCCTCGCCTCGTTGTGCATTTAGATTTGGTATGACTCGGCTTCGCCTCGTCCCGTCCCGTCTCTATGTATGTTTTATTAGATGTGGCTCGTCTTCGTCTCACCAGTCCTGATGCATGTTTTGATTTTTTTGATTTTTTTTTTCTGCTTATGCCGTTTGGTTTTGTGATTTTGTCTTGGTTTACAATAACAATATCATATCTAACTTAAGCACACTTGATCATGGGACCATATCCATATGTGCGATAACATGAGTTCTCAACAAACTATAACCTTGCTTTAATAAACTTCTGCATTGAGAAAAATTTGTTTGGTATGACAAACTGTGCATGACACTTAGGCCTTAGGGTTGCTAATATAATCTTCTCCACGCAAGCCTTTGATTTATAGGATGATACTAAATGTAGTCACTTCATACATAATGACTACATAGAAGAGCATCCATGCACTTTTTTACTTCGACTACCGAGGAATCCATGTTTATTTATGGTAGATACAAACACTTGAAACGATACATAAATGCTTTTAAAGTTTCAGTCCAGTAGCACATCAAGCCACATCCATATCAAAAACGAATAAAAAGAATATTTCATTTCAGCTTCATTCATACATAATACATTCTGCTCAACCATTTTAACCATCACTGAAACTCATATACATTAGCAACATAACACATCTTCAACTACAGAAACAACCTCACTGCAACTATTACCAGTCTCAGTTTCACATTTCTCGGACCTAACTACCATTGCAAACAACTATTATCAGTCTCCGTTTCACATTCTCTAAAACAGCCACTGCACCTTTACAATTCAATTCCTACAGCTTCTAACCAAGCCACTTCTTCCTAACACCAAACCCGCATCAACCATCCAACACCACAAATCCACTATAGCACAACTTACTCCTCTAGAAGCAACTTACACTATGTTGCTTCACAGATCAAAACAACACCAGATCCACTGTCACGACAAAGTTGGTTGAGTCAACTACTGGAAACTAAACTGAACTTTAACTGTGTAAATCTGGTGGCTCAAGCATTTCTTCGAGCACCTGCTGTGCAATTTCTGATGGTGAAGTAGATATGTTTTCTGCTGAATTTTAACCTTATTTATACATCTCCTTCCCTGCAAAACACAATTGTGACACAAAACCATTCGCATACATCATCCACAAATACAAAAACAGCTTTGAATCGTCTCTGTTCATCATCAAATATCAATGGCAGTATACTAAACTTCTTCACTGCATTTCTTGGCTCAATTCCTACTCAAACTCTTAAGTAAAACCCTCAAAGATTTTTTATCTTCTCGATTCAGTACCACGATCAACGGAAGTAAGAACTACTTCTAAACGCTCACTTGTGTTTGATTGTATTATTCTGTCCGGAACTGTACTCATTCTTGGTGTGTGTAAAACATCCTTTAGAACACACTTTGAACACCAGCAGAGAAAGAGGACGGTAACTGAGAAGAAACTGACGGATGTATTGTCTACCTAACTGGCGTTAGTAACGTCCAGTTAAGTTTTCAGTGTAAACCAAGTGTAAGTAATTAGTTAGGTGTAAATTCACACATAAGTGGTGTATACCCACGTTTTTGCTGACGGTGTTACTAACAGCCGGTTAAATACATGGTGTAAATAGAGTGTAATTCAAATTTTAGTACTCCGACCAATAGATCCCCTCCAAGTGTCCTCTCCAAAATTACTAATGCCCAAAGCTTTTATCTCATTTAATTTGAGAAGGGTGTCACACTCACCGTGCGACGTGGGAGCTTATATGACTTGGTGTTTTAAAGGAGTGGAGATATTAGTGTCACTAAGAGCGAGAAACCAGCGTGTATTCTATCATTTTTTTCATAATCTCGAATTTGAGTTCTTTTGACTTGCCTTAGCTTGCTTCACTAATGTTTAGGTTTCGCAAGATCTATTTACAAGACAGTTAATGTGTATAACACTAATTAAACACGAACCAAATTTATAGTCCAATCTTATACATGAAATTTTATCATTGGTTGTAGATGGCTTTTGTGTGATACATCATTTTCAAAAGATTTTTTCATTTATATTTAGAGTTTAAGTTGGGTGCAGTGCACCTCATAGTTTGGCAAATTTTTTTATTTTGTAAGCAGTCTAGATGCTTATATGCGAGTGATTTTATAATATTTTAACGGGGCTATGGTTTACGCAAAGACATACCATATAGGTAAGGGATGCACAAAAATTGCAAGTCCACCGGAGAGGCAATGGTCTGTATTTTTAAACTAACTGTATGTGGGATAGGATCGGATAAGTTAGTGGCAGCACCAAGGGTCCTTATGCAATTAGCATTCCAAGGAAGTTACTAGAGGCGGACCAAAATAAAAGTCCAACTGAATCATTAGTTAGATACTAATTCTCAGATCTATGAATGGCGACTTCATCTGGGAGTAGTGGATTTCGTGTGGACGCCGTAAACTATTAACGAAGAAACGACATGTTGGACTGGACTAAGATTTGGACTCATAGTTTGGTCTACTAAGGTCTTTTCGAATCCACTGCGGTGCACACTCCTCTAAAGGGTGGGAATTTGACGTGTTATTCTACTTGCTTGGGTATTGAAATGACACGTCCACACTCGTTAGAGAACCTACCTATTTCAGTATTCTCCTATAAAATTTTTGCATTTAAATTCGTGAACCTACCTATTTGAGTTCGCAAACCTATGAAGGCATTGTTCTATTTTTCTATCATAATTAGGTTCACTGACTTGAAAATTGTGGGGTCATGAACCTAAAGCTTAATCAATGAGTTGTTATGTAACTTTATTATCTTTGGGTTTATCCATTCTTCTTCTTTGTATTTCAAGGAGGAACTTTCTAAACACTCACGAATTGTTAATTCTTAGCTAATTCCTTTGTTAGAAAGTCTAGTTATTTGCTTGAAAGTTTTAAGTTATCGTTGGTTGTAGTTTTTTTCATAGAATTCACTTGAGCTAAAAAATTATCTACAACTTTAAACCATGGAAAAAACCTCATTGCAAGTTTAGTTCTTTTCAAAGAAACAATTTGTATTTCTTGGGAAACGACTTTGATTTTGCAATTGAAAATATTCTTGGGTTAAAGAAATTCATTGCTTACATCCTTAAAAAATCCATCTTTTAATTGAAAACTATAAATTAGAGATATCAACAACACAAAAATCTTAATCCTTACTCTCATGTGTATTCGCAAAGTTTTCCGTTAAAGACCGAAAGATCTTCATGATAGAAGGTTCCAATTTGAATTACTTCATTTGGGATTCGTGACGCATATGGTCACCTATCTGGAAAAAAGATATTTTCTTACTTGTATTTGTATTTTTGATTCTTATATTTCTTTTATTTTCTAAGGTCCTTACCTTACGATATAAGGTCATTCAAGAATTTTATATCAAATCCAGATTTGATAGAAAACTACGGACACAATTAAGATCAAATTGCGATTCTTTTCAAGGTTAAAGATTAGGTATATCTATAAGTTTTGAAGAGTAGAAACCCAAACCTTGGGCTTAGATTCGGCGAACCGATTTAGATTCTTGATCTGGATAGAATCATAAAGGAAATCACCAGGTGTTTTGTTGGAAGCAGGGTAGAGTTATTCTTCCAGAAGGATTGTGCATCAACTTTTAGGAATATAAATGACTTCAACTAGAGAAATTAAGTGTCTGGTTAATTCCGAAAAACCAGATACATAGGGGGGATAAATGCATCAACATAACCAAGATACATAGGGGGCATAAATGCATCAACATCGCTTTGAGGGTATATTCCGTCTCAACCACATTCCTTACTGAAGTCTTATTAAAAGCTAATGTTTGTAGGGTATAATGTGTTCAAATTGGATGAGGTTATTTGGTTTTAACTGCTATATTGCAGGTTTCCTTGTTAACAAAATTTCAGGTGTCTTACTTTACTTTTATTTTCCGTATTATATTGAGTTATCTTTATGATTAAAAGTAAAAAAAAAAAAAAAGTATTACATTAATCAATCCTTGTGACCCAAGGATATCTTTTAGAGATTATCCAATGATACTTTCTTGTCTGCTTAATCTTGTATTGAATTTCACGAAATAAAATTGTCTTTGGTTATGTAAAAAAGAAGTTGGCAATTTACTAGGTACCCTCACATGTTCAATAAATTCATATTTTTCTCCCGTAATGTATCATTTTGAAAAAATATGCAGTATTTTTTCAAACACCTAATAACAATCAAAAAATTATTTAATTTTTTTTTATATTAGTTATTCACCCAAAAGATTCACAACCAATGCCACATCAGAGATCGGAAGACAGTCTCTTATGATGAATAAAAATATCTAAAATGCGTAACTTTATTCGTTGGATAAAATTAGAACAAACACGCTCGAGGCCCGAGACTTAAAAGATAAACTAAAAAAAAAAAAAACATGTAGTTACTATCCAAAATCATTATAGGTGATTTTCAAACACTGATTAAAAATTGTTAGGTCAGCTAATCTGGGAAATTTACAGTTTAAATCGGGTCATTTCCCAATTAAATCTTTCTTGAATGAGTGTGCATAACTATTGAATGTATGAAATTTTATGGGCTTACTTAGAAACTTTGAGAAGATAAAGAGTTTAGGAAAACTAGAGAATTATGGTGCTGCAACAAGGATGTGTGTCATATTGTTTCCTTTTCTATCAGGTGCAAAACCTGGCAAGAAGGGAACAACATGCATCATTGGGCATTTGACTATATAAGACGTCTATCTTTGGTGCAATTTTCTGATAAAACACACATAAGCAATTGAAAATGAAAATGTAATAAGTAGAATCCACTCCTGGAAGGAAAAGAAACAACTTTGATTCAAGAGTTCACAAAAAGATATATATAATAATCAGCAAAAGACAAGTTAACCATACTAAAATCACAAGAGTGTTTCCTCACTTCCTTTAACTTTATGACTTATTTTTCATCTTTAACTCCGCTTTTTTTTTCATAATCCTCATCTTCTTCTCCAACCTATTCTCTTCTCTTTTTCGACTTCTTTTTCTTTTTTATTAACTTCAGTTCCTTTTCTTTATTCTCGTCTTCTTTTTCAACCTCTTGTATTTGTTCATCATATTCTTTTAAAACCTATTGTTCTCTTGAAACTCAACAAAAAATTCATAACCTGAAAATTAGTGATATGCCAGCAAGAGAACTCAAATCTTTCGAACATATATAGAATGCTCAATAGTTAAAATTAGGTAAAATAAATTTATACTACATCAACACCCATTATAAGATGCAAAAAAAGGACCATCAATGCACATGTTCATTTTAGTATCTCTTATATATTTATTTAACAATTTTCTACGTTTGCAGCTAGTATATATTTGGTTTTTTATCTGTCTAACCATCTTGTATTGTAGGCAAAACATCTTTGAGAAGAAACATTTCACCTCCATTAACATTTCCTTGAAGAAGTTCTTGTCCCCGGTAGTAATATTTTGTGTTGAGAAGGATATACGTGAAGTTCGGTATGATTATCTGATCTTGTATACTGATATAATTAAGTATGTTACATTGTTATTCTAGATCTTAAATTTGTGTTGTTTTCAATTACAGAGGAACTGATATTATTACACCTCGATACCTTCCTGTTGAGTTGCTGGAGCACCTCATCATCATTCAAACTGAAATATACAGAAAGCCGAATGCGATACAAGTTTGGATTATATTACTTATCATGAGTTTGATGGTGACACAAACGTGGAAAATGGAGAGGTTTCCTGATTGTCCTAGCCTTCGAATTTTTTTTTTCTTCTTTAACTTCAGTTTCTTCTAATTATTCTTATATTCTTCTTCAACCTCTTGTTCCTTTTCATCTTCTTTTTCTTCCACCTCTAGTTGTATTCTATTCTTTGACTTTTTTTTTCTTTAACTTAAGTTCGTTTTCATAATCCTCATTTTTTTTTTTAACTTCACCTTTTTTGTGTGTACCTAATTCGCTCGTACGTTGCAACAATTACTCCACATGAAAATTTATTAGATACATCCTTTGGTAAACCCTCTTTGAAACATTCCCTTTTAATGTGTATATACTGAACAATGCACACTCTTTAGACGTCAAAACCTTTCTCATTTTAGGTTTATCTTTCATCTGTATATAAGGTTCAAGGAACAAAAAATGATGGAGACAATATAAAGTTCATTGTATAATATCTTCCTCAAAATCTTACCATCTAAGTCTAAGCAGCGCGGATGCGTAAGCCCAAATAGTTAGATCCACTAAAGTTCATTGCATAATATCTTCCTCAAACATTAGTAACAAAATGGTTATTAAGAGATAAGAAAAAAATTCAGATAATTCTAACCATGTTAATTTATCTAACATATAACTAATAATAAAATGTTGAGGGAAAAAGCCAATTTACTAAACAAAGGGTGTAAAACTAACAATACAAGTTAACAACAATATACTGCAGTTGCAAAAAAAATCATCAATGGATAAAACAAAATAATCATCAAACTTTGCTTAATTGTCTTGCATGTGTTATAACTTCTTGTAAATTGTCAAATGTTCTTTTTTAATATGTTTTTATGAACCATGGGAACATAAGCACACATATTTTTTATTTATGCAAAAAACATAGAATTGGTACTCAAAATAGTTTCATCTAAAAATGTGCATGCTAAACACATCGCCGTGCACAATATTAACAACATAGAATAATAATGAATTCGTAAATACGAACAACTAAAAACAAGTTTCCATTTAATGTGAGTGTACAAGGTTTTGCGATCATAAATTTCCCTGAGGTATGTATAAAACGTGAAACAGTCATGTTAATCGTCTCAATAAAAAAGAACGAGCAATTGGGGGATATCAAAACTAATTAGGGGATATAAATTACTTCAAATTACTTCCTCCAACCAATAGTGTCTGCTAAGGGGTGATTTTGAGGGAAAAAATACTAAAATACCCTTTAGTTAATTTAAAAAATTATGAAAAGACTATACTACCCTTCTCCCAAAATAAAAATCTAAAAACTTAAAAACCAAATTATTTATCCCCCATTTCCTTCACTTGTGCCGGCACAGTCGTTGGTTAGGGTTTTGATTTTTTTTTTCTTCATCGTTGATTAATCGTCGGTTCGAAAATATCTTCGTCGATTACCCCAATATATATATAACCATGCTTCTACGAAAGAAATCAAATACACAATCGAAGTCTAAATCGATTGTTCAATAGAATCAACAAGAAAGGATCAATTGAATTTCTCAAGAAGAAGAAGAGGAGAACTCGGACAATCAACCTCTCGTAAACATGGCTTATGTAAGAAGGTAAGTGATTTTGAACTAGTTTATAAGTGTTTGAATCGATTTACAGTAGTGGATTCAGGTTAGAATCACGAACCCTAACTCAAACAATTGATATTCAGAGAGTTCCGGCATAGAAATTTGTATGAATACAATGCCGGTACTCAATTAAAGCATACAATTAGAACTGAAGACAAAATGACACTGACTTTAGAATGAATGCTATGCCAGTATAGAGTTACAGAATCACCTGAAACTGAATGTTCTGTACATGCATTGATTTTAGGTGGAATACTATGACGGCACGGTGTCACGACATTGTATAAAATTTATTTGATTATGCCGGATATGCACTTTTAATATATAGGAGAACCCTAGGAATTTTCTATCCGTACCGGCAATGATTTTATGCTACATCCATTGCCGAACTAGGTTACGACATAGATTTGAATTCCTGCCTCTGTGTCGGATCTAGAGTGGTCGAAGTTGCACGCTCTGACTAACAAGATGTTGGGTTGGGACTACAAAACTTCTGTGGAAAGCTTCTATGTATCCAAGAATAGTAGCACAAAGACCATCAAGCTTAAGTTGCTTAAGAAGAAGTCTGAAAAAACTCAGGCAAGAAGTTTGAAGGATGGATGAAACCCTACATAAATTCGTTGTACAGCTGCTGCGTACCTGGTGTTCATCTTGGGCACTAAGGTATTCCCTGACGCTAGTGGCAACATGGTTAGTGTAAACCACCTTCAATACTTGGATCCATTGGAGGATGTCTTTACCTATTCTTGGGGCACCATGCTAATGGCACATTTGATGACGGAGATGAGAAGGGCCTCCAGGGATGTTACAAACCAATTTTTTTGGAATTTCATAGTACTACAGGTAATTTTGTTTTTAAATTTATGCTTTTATGTATATTGTTCACATGTACTCTTATTATGAACTTAAAAACAAAATTCACTTCTTCTTATATGTAGCATTCTATATTGGTATAGGTGTGGGCTTATGAACACTTCCCAACATTGTTCAAGGACTACTCCTTCTTAAATATCAAAAACCTTTCCGAATCCGAGGAGCATAGAGCTAAGAGATACAAGTTCAACAATATTATGAAACCCGGTGACAATCATCAATTGACAAATATGAGATTGGCTCTGGACGCGATGACTACCAAAAAGGCTGTGTTTAACCCTTACAAGGAAGTTACAGAGACCCTTACAAGGAAGCACAGGTGCCAGCATGCTCGTTACAAAAGGTTCCACGCCAGAAACAACTGCCGGCTTGGTCTATATATAATTTATAAACCACGCTGGTATTTAACTTCAAAAGTCACTAACTTATGGATGTTTTTCATATTATACCGGCATGGTAAAGTTAGGAGTGAACCACGCCAGTAGCATATTCTATGGTTGGTAAAAAGTAACTTTAATGCCGGCATGGATTTTTGGGTTGAACACAACGCCGGCAGTTATTTCAAAATGGGGGATATTGTTAGCCGACATAGAAATATTGTGAATACTATGCCGGTATATGTGTTGCTGGCATTGTATTCATACTTCTTCTATGCCGGCACCGAGCTTTTTCAGAGAAAAAATGGCGAATTCAAAGAAAAAACTAAAATTTTCAACACACTACCAGTTGTACCTGAGTATTGTGAGTGATTGTATGGTGAACTTGTTTACTTTCTTGGGTTGGTTCTTCACGAAACACTTCTTGATCATAAAAATCATGATCTAAGGATGTTGGTTCATAATATAATTCCAATTGTGAATTGTTATCATTTGCTGAAGATTGAAGAAACACTTCTTGTTGTAGTTGAGCTAAATATTCAGCAGCAGCAATTCTCTCTTCACAATCCATCCTCCATTTTCACCAAAAAATGTTCCCTCTCAAATATTTTTTCCCTCCTTCTACTCACCTCACTCGCCCAAATTGAAATAAAAATACACAATAATCATTTAACAAATACTTAAGATTTTTACTAATTATAATTAACCACTAAACCTGATTAGTGAGGGGTAGATTAGGAATTATATACAATACTTAGATACAGGGTGACCCTGATTTGATATTTTGGATCCAGTTTTTATCTTTTTCCTGTATCCCCCAATTGCGCGCTCACAAAATTTCCATATTATGGCAAAAATTAGGCTTCATATTACTTACCAATGAATCGAGGATTGGCCAATGAACTAAGATCGGAACATGTTAATGTAATCAAATACAATAAGTTATATTTTCTTTACAAATTTTTGGAAGCGAATGCTCGGTTTAACCTACATACCTTGGTGTGTTAAATTTATTTTCCAAAACTATTTCTTCATTTAACCTACTAATACGTTAGGTAATTGAGTCCTAGGATTTTCCAAGTTAGTCATGAAAAATGAACATTTGAAAAATTCAAGATCACACTAACACAATAATTTGAAGAATTTAATCAAGGTAAGTAAGGAATACTAGTCTTTTCTTTGAATTATTTTGCATGTTATCTATCTATCTATCTTAAAAAAAAACACGAGGACTTTAGTAAATGATCGTATCCAAAAGAGATCGTGTGATGAATTAGATTTTTCTAATATCATGATTTTTTTGACTTCCAAGCTCTTGGTTGTTGGGAACATGAAAGTAAGCTTGAGGCAAAGCATAAATGTTTTAAATAACATCTGAAGACTTGCAAATTCATTCATGAGCTCGTATAGTTTGGTTTTGGTAGATTATTATTAATGGTTTTCAGTCACTTGAATAAAAAAGCTAAGTATTTTAGTTTTTTAAATATATAACTCAAAATAAGAGTAGAAGTTACTTTAGTTCGCAAACCTATTTTATAATATTTTCTTGAGACTTTTTTCATTTGAGTTCACGAACCTATTATGTTGGATTTGTTAACCTAGTACAAGAAAAATACTCCAGCGACATTTTTGCTAATTGAATTCATGAAACTAGGACCAGAAGTCTTTCCTGTAACTTTTGAATACTTTAATTCAGGAACCTAATAAGGTTTATTTACCAACCTACATTGCTTCGATTTCTATTTTCTCTGCTATGAGTTCACGGACTCAAATCCTTGAATTCATGAACCAAAAAGCTTAACGGGCCAACCCAATATTAGATTTGGGCTTATTCATTAGGTTAGTTATTCACCCAAAAGATTCACAACCAATGCCACATCAGATATCGGAAGACAGTCTCTTATGATGAATAAAAATATCTAAAATGCGTAACTTTATTCGTTGGATAAAATTAGAACAAACACGCTCGAGGCCCGAGACTTAAAAGATAAACTCAAAAAAAAAAAAAAATGTAGTTACCATCCAAAATCATTATAGGCGATTTTCAAACACTGATTAAAAATTGTTACGTCAACTAATATGGGAAATTTACAGTTTAAATCGGGCCATTTCCCAATTAAATCTTTCTTGAATGAATGTGCATAAGTATTGAATGTATGAAAGTTTATGGGCTTACTTAGAAACTTTGAGAAGATAAAGAGTTTAGGACAACTAGAGAATTATGGTGCTGCAACAAGGATTTATGTAATATTGATTCCTTTTCTATCAGGTGCAAAACCTAGCAAGAAGGGAACAACATGCATCATTGGGCATTTGACTATATACGACGTCTATCTTTGGTGCAATGTTCTGATAAAACACACATAAGCAATTGAAAATGAAAATGTAATAAGGAGAATGCACTCCTGGAAGGAAAAGAAACAACTTTGATTCAAGAGTTCACAAAAAGACATATATAATAATCAGCAAAAGACAAGTTAACCATACTAAAATCACAAGAGTGTTTCCTCACTCCTTTAACTTTATGACTTATTTTTCATCTTTAACTTCGCTTTTTTTTTTCATAATCCTCATCTTCTTTTCCAACCTATTCTCTTCTCTTTTTCGACTTCTTTTTCTTCTTTATTAACTTCAATTCCTTTTCTTTATTCTCGTCTTCTTCTTCAACCTCTTGTATTTGTTCATCATATTCTTTTAAAACCTATTGTTCTCTTGATACTCAACAAAAAAATTCATAACCTAAAAATTAGTGATAAGCCAGCAAGAAAACTCAAATCTTTCGAACATATATAGAATGCTCAATAGTTAAAATTAGGTAAAATAAATTTATACTACATCAACACCCATTATAAGATGCAAAAAATAGGACCATCAATGCACCTATTCATTTTAGTATCTCTTATATATTTATTTAACAATTTTCGACATTTGCAGCTGGTATATATTTGGTGTTTTATCTGTCTAACCATCTTGTATTGTAGGCAAAACATCTTTGAGAAGAAACATTTCACCTCCATTAACATTTCCTTGAAGAAGTTCTTGTCCCCGGTAGTAATATTTTGTGCTGAGAAGGATATACGTGAAGTTCGTTATGATTATCTGATCTTGTATACTGATATAATTAAATATGTTACATTGTGATTCTAGATCTTAAGTTTGTGTTGTTTTCAATTACAGAGGAACTGATATTATTACACCTTGATACCTTCCTATTGAGTTGCTGGAGCACCTCATCATCATTCAAACTGAAATATACAGGAAGCCGAATGCGATACAAGTTTAGATTATATTACTTATCATGAGTTTGATCTTTGATGGTGACACAAACGTGAAAAATGGAGAGGTTTCCTGATTGTCCTAGCCTTCGACTTTTTTCTTCTTCTTTAACTTCAGTTTCTTCTCATCATTCTTATATTCTTCTTAAACCTCTTGTTCCTTTTCATCTTCTTTTTCTTTAACCTCTAGTTGTCTTCTATTCTTTGACTTTTTTTTTCTTTAACTTAAGTACGTTTTCATAATCCTCATTTTTTTTTTAACTTCACCTTTTTTATGTGTGCCTAATTAGCTCGTACGTTGCAACAATTACTCCACATGAAAATTTATTAGATACATCCTTTGGTAAACCCTCTTTGAAACATTCCCTTTTAATGTGTATATACTGCACAGTGCACACTCTTTAGACGTCAAAACCTTTCTCATATTATATTTATCTTTCATCTTTATATAAGGTTCAAGGAACAAAAAATAATGAAGACAATATAAAGTTCATTGTTTAATATCTTCCTGTCAAAAGCTTTCTAATTAGCTATAAAATTTCATTTTGTTTTTTGCCGAATGAGCTGCAGCCTTATTTTTGTTAAAAGTTGTACTAATTAGTAGATATATGACCTTTGACGTACAATATATCAGGTTTGAAAACTGCATAATTACGGTTCTATCATCAACTTTGCACACTTTTATTACAAATCATTTGAACTTATAGTTTGGATGCATAAACTTCACACGAAAAATGAATCTCTCTAGTTACGATAGTGGGTCGATCATCGAATTCTGAATTCCGACTTCTAACGAAGTCTGTTGAAGCCTGGATTGCATTATAATCTTATAATTAATTATTTTCATTAAAACAGTGGTGCTAGCTTAATGTTATTAAAATATTAATTATGATATAAGAAATTAGGAAAATATTGCACCATGCAAGTCTTGTACCTACCGGTGCATTATGAGTTTGGATCTCCATTTGGATTTAATCTTAGTCTGAAATTCCGGAACTCGGAGTGTTACACATTTGTGTTTGGTTTTTTATGAAACACTTTTAAAGCAAAGACTAATCTAATGAAAGAGTGTGAATGGAATGATGTATTAGTGTCGCCAAGAGAGAGTAAATGACGTGTATTCTATCATATTTTTCTTAATCTCAATTGACTTGCCTTAGTTTACCTCACTGGCGTTTAGGTTTTGCAAGATCTATTTACAATACAGTTAATATGTGTAAAACACTAAACACGAACCAAATTCATATTCCAATATTATGCGTGACCTTTTATCATTAGTTGTAGACAGTTTTCGTATGTGGCACCTCATTTCAAAAGAATTTCTCATTTATATTTAGAGTTTAAGTTTGGTGCAACACCTAATAGTTTGGGGATTTTTTTTAATCCATCAAGCAGTTTAGATGTTTATAAGAATGATTTTATAATCTTTAACGAGGCTATGATTTACGCAAAGACGTACCATATAGGTAAGGGATGCACAAAAATTTGAAGTCTACAAGAGCGGTAGTGGGCTATATTTTTAGAGCGACTATAGGTGGGATATGATGTCAGTGGCACCACCAAGGGTCCTTATGCAATTAGCATTCCGAGGAAACTACTAGAGGCAGACCAAAATAAAAGTCCAACTAAATGGTGACTTCATCAGTGGGTAGTATACTAGTATGTCTCATCTAAATGCCATAAATTATTAATGAAGAAATGACATGTTGGAATGGACTAAGATTTGGATTCATATATTGGTCTATTAAGGTCTTTCTGAATCCACTGCGGTGCACACTCCTTTTTTTCAAAGGTGAAGGTTATCTTAACGCACACTCCTCTAAAGGGAGGGAATTTGACTTGTTATTCTGGTGAACAATGACATTATTATTAAGGGAGAAAATATACATATCGAGGGATAAATCCTGATTTATCTCCCGAGTCTCACTGAATTGTGAGACACGCCACCCACCGGAGTTAACAAGAGGTCACTTTTTGTGTGACATATCCCCCGACTCGGTCATCATCAACTCTCAGTTAATTTAGCATTTCAGTATTACTACTGCCGAATGGTAAAGTAGTCTTGCTAGCTAGCTTCTTTGCTCTGTTCAAGGGATTCCAAGATTTTTTAATTGTGGCCTTCATAGCTATTACCAAAGTTAAAAAAAAAATGACAATAATTGAGAAACGGTACATTAGTCCATTATTATTAGACGAATAATTTCTTCCTGTCACTGATACCCACAATCAAAGGCCACATCAAAGTAATCATTTCATCTTCATCAGAAACCAAAAATCCCAGCAATAGAAAAGAAAGAAATCCCTACTGCAATCTTCAAAGGAGCAAAGCAACACCATCGACGTGGATTTACTCTCACATTCTTAGGAATTCCTCCTTCCTCCATCTTCAGAAGGTCAGAAACCCGATTATGCCCTCGTAATTCTCAATCAACCACTCCCAAAATTCACACCAATGTTATGGGATCATGAAAACACAAAACTTTTGTGTTGAGAAGGATATACGTGAAGTTCGGTATGATTATATGATCTTGTATACTGATATAATTAAATATATTACATTGTGATTCGAGATTTAAATTTGTGTTGTTTTCAATTACAGAAGAACTGATATTATTACACCTCGATACCTTCTTGTTGAGTTGCTAGAGCACCTCATCATCATTCAAACTGAAATGTACATGGCCGAATGCGATACAAGTTTGGATTATATTACTTATCATGAGCTTGATGGTGACACAAACGAGGAAAATGGAGAGGTTTCCTGATTGTCCAAGCCTTCGACTTTTTTTTTTCTTCTTTAACTTCAGGTTCTTCTCATCATTCTTATATTCTTCTTCAACCTCTTGTTCCTTTTCATCTTCTTTTTCTTCAACATCTAGTTGTCTTCTATTCTTTGACTTTTTTTTTCTTTAACATAAGTACGTTTTCATAATCCTCATCTTTTTTTTTTTTAACTTCGCCTTTTTTGTGTGTGCCTAATTCGCTCGTACGTTGTAACAATTACTCCACATGAAAATTTATTAGATACATCCTTTGGTAAACCCTCTTTGAAACATTCCCTTTTAATGTGTATATATTGCACAGTACACACTCTTTAGACGTCAAAACCTTTCACATTTTATGTTTATCTTTCATCTGTATATAAGCTTCAAGGAACAAAAAACGATGGAGACAATATAAAGTTCATTGTATAATATCTTCCTCAAAATCTTATCATCTAAGTCAAAGCAACGCGGATGCGTAAGCCCCAATAGTTAGATCCACTAAACTTCATTTCATAATATCTTCCTCAAACATTAGTAACAAAATGGTTATTAAGAGATAAGAAAAAAATTCAGATAATTCTAACCATGTTAATTTATCTATCATATAACTAATAATAAAATATTGACGGAAAAAGCCAATTTACTAAACAAAGGGTGTAAAACTAACACTACAAGTTTACAACAATATACTGCAGTTGCAAAAAAAATCATCAATGGATAAAACAAAATAATCATCAAACTTTGCTTAATTGACTTGCATGTGTTATAACTTCTTGTAAATTGTCAAATGTTCTTTTTTAATATGTTTTTATGAACCATGGGAACATAAGCACACATATTTGTTATCTATATGATATATAAGTTTCAACCGAAAAACATAGAATTGGTACTCAAAATAGTTTCATCTAAAAATGTGCATGCTAAACACATCGTCGTGCACAATATTAACAACATTGAATAATAATGAATTCATAAATACGAACAACTAAAAACAAGTTTCCATTTAATGTGAGTGTACAAGGTTTTGCGATCATAAATTTCCCTGAGGTATGTATAAAACGTGAAACAGTCATGTAAATCGTCTCAATAAAAAAGAACGAGCAATTGGGGGATATCAAAACTAATTAGGGGATATAAATTACTTCCTCCAACCAATAGTATCTTTTAAGGGGTGATTTTTGAGAGAAAAAATACTAAAATACCCTTTGGTTAATTTTAAAAATTATGAAATGACTATACTACCCTTCCCCAAAATAAAAATCTAAAAACTTAAAAACCAAATTATTTATCCCATATTTCCTTCACTTGTGCCGGCACAGTCGTTGGTTAGGGTTTTGAAGAAAAAAAAATCTTCATCGTTGATTAATCGTCGATTCAAAAATATCTTCGTCGATTACCCCAATATATCTATAACCATGCCTCTACGAAAGAAATAAAATACCCAATCGAAGTCTAAATCGATTGTTCAATAGAATCAACAAGAAAGGGTCAATCGGATTTCTCAAGAAGAAGAAGAGGAGAACTAGGACAATCAACCTCTCGTAAACATGGCTTCTGTAAGAAGGTAAATAATTTTGAACTAGTTTATAAGTGTTTGAATCGATTTACAGTAGTGGATTCAGGTTAGAATCACGAACCCTAACTCAAACAGTTGAGATTCAGCGAGTTCCGGCATAGAAATTTGTATGAATACAATGCCGGTACTCAATTAAAGCATAAAATTAGAATTGAAGACAAAATGACACTGACTTTAGAATGAATGCTATGCCAGTATAGAGTTACATAATCACCTGAAACTGAATGTTCTGTACTGGCATTGATTTTAGGTTGAATACTATGATGGCACGGTGTCACGGCATTGTATTAAATTTATTTGATTATGCCTGACGTGCACTTTTAATATATAGGAGAACCCTAGGAATTTTCTATTTGTACCAACAATGATTTTAGGTTGCATCCATTGCCGAACTGGGGTATGGCATAGATTTGAATTCCTGCCTCTGTGTCGGATCTAGAGTGGTCGAAGTTGCACGCTCTGACTAACAAGATGTTGGGTTGGGACTACAAAACTTCTTTGGAAATCTTTTATGTATCCAAGAATAGTAGGACAAAGACCATCAAGCTGAAGTTGCTTAAGGAGAAGTCTTAAAAAACCCAGGAAAGAAGTTTGAAGGATGGATGGGACCCTACAGCCGTTGCATACCTGGTGTTTATCTTGGGCACTAAGGTATTCCCTGACGCTAGTGGCAATAGGGTTAGTGCAAACCACCTTCAATACTTGGATCCATTGGATGATGTCTTTATCTATTCTTGGGGCACCGTGGTAATAGCACATTTGATGTCGGAGATGAGAAGGGACTCCAAGGATGTTACAAACCAATTTGTTTGGAATTTCACAGTACTACAGGTAATTTTGTTTTTAAATTTATGCTTTTATGTATATTGTTCACATGTACTCTTATTATGAACTTAGAAACAAAATTCACTTCTTATTATATGTAGCATTCTATATTGGTATATGTGTGGGCTTATGAATACTTCCCAACATTGTTCAAGGACTACTCCTTTTTGAAGATCAAAAACCTTTCCGAACCCGAGGAGCATAGAGCTAAGAGATACGAGTTCAACAATATTATGAAACCCGGTGATAATCATCAATTGACAAATATGAGATTGGCTCTGGACGCGATGACTACCAAAGAGGCTGTGTTTAACCCTTACAAGGAATCTACATAGACCCTTACAAGGAAGCACAGGTGCCGACATGCTCGTTTCAGAAGGTTCCACGCCGGAAACAACTGCCGGCTTGGTCTATAATTTATAAACCACTCTGGTATTTAACTTCAAAAGTCACTAACTTCTGGATGTTTTTCTTATTATACCGGAATGTTAAAGTTAGGAGTGAGCCATGCCAATAGCATATTCTGTGGTAGGTAAAAAGTAACTTTAATGCCGGTATGGATTTTTGGGTTGAACACAACGCCGGCAGTTATTTCAAAATGAGGGATATTATTAGCTGACATAGAAATATTGTGAATACAATGCCGGTATATGTGCTGCCGGCATTGTATTCATACTTCTTCTATGCCGGCACCAAACTTTTTCGGATAAAAAAATGGTGATTTCAAAGAAAAAACTAAAATTTTCAACATACTACCAGTTGTACCCGAGTATTGTGAGTGATTGTATGTTGAACTTGTTTACTTTCTTGGGTTGGTTCTTCACGAAACACTTCTTGTTCATAAAAATCATGATCTAATGGTGTTGGTTCATCATATAATTCCAATTGTGAATTGTTATCATTAGATGAAGATTGAAGAAACACTTCTTGTTGTAGTTGAGCTAAAGATTCAGCAGCAACAATTCTCTCTTCACAATCCATCCTCCATTTTCACCAAAAAAAGTTCCCTCTCAAATATTTTTTCCATCCTTCTACTCTCACCTCACTCCCCCAAATTCAAATAAAAATACACAATAATCATTTAACAAATACTTAAGATTTTTACTAATTATAATTAACCACTAAACCTGATTAGTGAGGGATATATTAGGAATTATATACAATACTTAGATAAGGGGTGACCCTGATTTGATATTTGGATCCAGTTTTTGTCTTTTTCCTGTATCCCCCAATTAGTTTTAATATCCCCCAATTGCGCGCTCACAAAATTTCCATATTATGGCAAAAATTAGGCTTCACATCACTAACCATTGAGTCGAGGATTGGCCAATGAACTAAGATCGGAACATGTTAATGCAATCAAATACAATAAGTTATATTTTCTTTACAAATTTTTGGAAGCGAATGTTCGGTTGAACCTAGATACCTTGGTGTGTTAAATTTATTTTCCAAAACTATTTCTTCATTTAACCTACTAATAAATTAGGTAATTGAGTCCTAGGATTTTCCAAGTTAGTCGTGAAGAATGAACATTTGAAGAATTCAAGATCACACGAACACAACAATTTGAAGAATTTCATCAAGGTAAGTAAGGAACACTAGTCTTTTCTTTGAATTATTTTGCATGTTATCTATCTATCTATCTATCTATCTTAAAAAAAAAAACACGAGGACTTTAGTAAATGATCGTATCCAAAAGAGATCGTGTAATGAATTTGATTTTTCTAATATTATGATTTTTTGACTTCCAAGCTCTTGGTTGTTGGGAACAAGAAAGTAAGCTTGAGGCAAAGCATAAATGTTTTAAATAACAT
The DNA here is from genome assembly GCA_023529315.1 of Papaver bracteatum. NCBI lineage: Eukaryota > Viridiplantae > Streptophyta > Magnoliopsida > Ranunculales > Papaveraceae > Papaver > Papaver bracteatum. The sequence continues at coordinate 114,846 of JAJJWX010003982.1, read as the reverse complement.
CTGAAGACTTGCAAATTGATTCATGAGCTCGTATAGTTTGGTTTTGTTAGTTTATTATTAATGGTTTTCAGTCACTTGAATAAAAAAGCTAAGTATTTTAGTTTTTTAAATATATAACTCAAAATAAGACTAGAAGTTACTTTAGTTCGCAAACCTATTTTATAATATTTTTCTTGAGACTTTTTTCATTTGAGTTCACGAACCTATTATGTTGGATTTGTTAACCTAGTACAAGAAAAATACTCGAGTGACATTTTTTCTAATTGAATTCATGAAACTAGGACCAGAAGTCTTTCATGTAACTTTTGAATACTTTAGTTCAGGAACCAAATATGGTGTATTTACCAAACTACATTGCTTCGATTTATATTTTCTCTGTTATGAGTTCACGAACTCAAATCCTTGAATTCATGAACCAAAAAGTTTAACGGGCCAACCCAATATTATCTTTGGGCTTATTCATTCATCTTTGATTATCAAGGCGAAGTTTCTACACACTTACTTGCTATTATTTATCCAATTTTTATAATAGAAAACTCTTAGTTCTTTTCCTAGAATTGATCGAGATTGAAATTCAAGATCTTAGGTTTTATTTTGAGTAGTTTCCACTTTGTGTGTACATTGGTTATTCTTGGAAGTTTGAAGTTATCTTTGTCATAGAATTTAGTTGAGCTAACAATTGTCTACAACATCAAATATGGAAAGATCCTCAATGTAAGACTAACTCTTACCTAAGAAACGGTTCTATGTATCTTAGTAAACAACTTAGATGTAGAAATTAATGAATTACTTGGGTTGCAAGCAATTCATTTCTTTCATCTTGAGCAACCCCACCTTGATTGATTACTGTAAATTGGAAACATTAGCAACGGTGAAAACTAAATCCCTACACACTTGGGCGCATCTTGCTGCAAAGTTTCTCCTTTAACCACCTAAGGATCTTCACTAAGGTTCTACTTTGGAAGACTTCACTTAGGATTCATGAAACATATGTACAATGTATCTCTTTAAAAAAAAGATAGTTTCATACGTAGCTTGTATCTGCATTTTCTTTGTTTATAATTCTTCCATATTCTAAGGTTTTTATCTTCTGATATAATTTCATTCGGCAATTACTAATCAGATCCAGATTTGATAGATAATTTAAAACACGATTGAGTACAATTCTTATCAATTAAAAACATGTTTGTCAGTTTTCTACAAGAATTTATGTTAATATTTGATCTAGATTGATATTATGTAGGTAATTGATTAAGTATCTCTATAAATTTTGAAGATAATAAACTCTAATCTTGTTGGTTCGTCTAAATCAGAAAATTAATTTCTACATCCTTGATCTTGAATAAAAAAGGAAATTACCAAAGTGTTGTGTTGGTGGAAAGGTAGCGCTAGTCTTCATGATGAATTGTGAAGCAACTCTTAAGTGCGTAGATTGTTCGTCCCACTCTTTTTGATCTTCTACCTTAACCTATTTTTCATACTTTTAAAATGCTGCTCCACATGATGTTGAAGTAGGATAGTTAGTTGATGGTACATCCTATTTGAAACAATCCATCTCAAGTGGAATTAATAAGTTGTATAGCTTGTTAGCATTAGTCCCTTGTTCTCTATGTTGTATTCATTTGGGAAATAATTAGTTTGAAACAATAGATTTATATGTAATTTTGAACTTATTATATTGATAATTAAAATAAAAAAATTTGTTTAACACAAATGTGAAAAATATAATTAGCTGTAAAATTTAATTTTTTTTTTTGCCGAATGAGCTGCAGCCTTATTTTTGTCAAAAGATGTACTAATTAGTAGATATATGACCTTTGACGTACGATATGTCAGGTTTGAAAACTGCATAATTACGGTTCTATCATCAACTTTGCACACTTTTATTACAAATCATTTGAACTTATAGTTTGGATGCATAAACTTCACAGGAAAAATGAATCTCTCTAGTTAGAATACTGGGTCGATCATCGAATTCTGAATTCCGACTTCTAACGAAGTCTGTTGAAGCCTGGATTGCATTATAATCTTAGAATTAATTATTTTCTTTAAAACAATGGTGCTAGCTTAATGTTATTAAAATATTAATTTTGATATAAGAAATTAGTAAAATATTGCACCATGCAAGTCTTGTACCTACCGGTGCATTTTGAGTTTGGATCTCCATTTGGATTTAATCCTAGTCTGAAACTGCGGAACTCGGAGTGTTACACATTTGTGCTTGGTTTGGATGCATATTTTGGTCTATTAAGGTCTTTCTGAATTCACTGCGGTGCACACTCCTTTTTTTCAAAGGTGAAGGATATATTAACGCACACTCCTCTAAAGGTTGGGAATTCGACTTGTTATTCTGGTGAACAATGACATTATTATTACGGGAGATAATATACATATCGAGGGATAAATTCCGATTTACCTCCCGAGTCTCACTGAATTGTGAGACCCGCCACCCACCGGAGTTAACAAGAGGACACTTTATGTGTGACAGATGTTAGATATTTTCAATATGTTACTTTTATAGATGATTGCACTAGATATGCTTATACTTACTTAATGAAATCTAAGGATGATGTCTTTAACATGTTTAAAATATACAAAGCAGAATTAGAGACACAATTAGGATAAAAAATTAAGATTTTACGTTCTGATCGTGGTGGTGAGTATTTTCCTAATGAATTTATATTATTTTGTCAAGAGCATGCTTTAATTCATCAATTTACTACACCTTATACACCTTAACAAAATGGTCTTGTTGAAAGGAAAAATAGAACTTTGGTAGAGATGGTTAATGCTATGCTTATTAGTTCTAATTTGCCTAATTTTTTTTGGGGTGAAGCAATGTTATCCGCATGTTATATTTTGAACAGAGTTCCTTTGAAAAAGAAGGATATTTCTCCTTATGAATTGTGGTTTAATAGGAAACCTAATCCGACAAGACTTAAAGTTTGGGATTGTTTAGCATATGTTAGGAAGCCTGATCCTAAAAGACCTAAGTTAGGAAATAGGGCTTATAAATGTGCTTTTGTAGGTTACTCACTTAACAATATTACTTACAGATTTTTAATCCTTGACACTTTTGAGATTATAGAATCTGTAGATGTGGAATTTTTTGAGAAATTGAATAGGAATAGTTCCCAAATGCAACCCATATAAAACCCGTTGTTACCTAGTCTAGAATCTGTGGAGACTAATAACAATGATGAACATACTTCTCCTAACCAAAACATGGAAGATACTTCTAAAATTTTAGAAGAGATCGAACCCAGAAGAAGTAAGAGAGCAAGAAAAGCAACAAGCTTTGGTCCAGAATGGGTACAATATCTTGTAGAAGGTAGTAAGAATGAAATTCTTAGTGTTACTAAATATGTTATGCATGTTGACGATGACCCTAAAACTTATGCTGAGGCTATGATCTCCAGATACGCTAGTTTCAGGAAAGTGTCTATCAATGATGAAAATAATTCGCTTTTGACTAACGGTACTTGGATATATTGTGATTTACTTCCAGGCGTAAAGCCTATTGGATGTAAATGGATATTCAAAAGAAATATGAATGCCGATGGTACCATTGATAAGTTTAAATCCAAATTAGTTGCTAAGGGTTATAAGCAAAAACATGGAATTGATTACTTTGAAACATATGCTCTTGTTGCTCGCATCTCTTCAATTCGTTGTTTAATTGCACTTGCCTCTATTCACAAGTTAATTATTGATCAAATGGATGTCAAAACTGCTTTTCCAAATGGTGATTTAGAAGAAGAGATATATATGGAACAAACTGAAGGTTTCGTATTGGCAGGCCAAGAAATGAAGGTTTGCAAGTTGGTCAAATCTCTTTATGGCTTGAAGCAAGCTCCCATGCAATGGCATGAGAATTTTGACAAAGTGGCTTTGACATATGGGTTTGTTGTTAATGATGCGGATAAATGTATCTATAGTAAGCATGATAGTTCTGGATGTGTAATTCTCTGTTTGTATGTTGATGATATGCTTATTTTTGGATCTGACATATCTCGTATTGAAGAAACAAAGAAGTTTCTTAGTTCTAACTTTGACATGAAGGATTTAGGAGAGGATGATGTGATCTTAGGAATCAAAATCCTAAGAAAGTTAAATGAGTTGGCTTAAACCCAATCTCATTATATTGAGAAATTTCTCAAGAAGTATGGTCATTTTGATGACATCCCAGCCGTCACTCCTTTGGATCCTAATGTAAAGTTAAAGAAGAACACTGGATGTTCTCACGCATAACTTGAATATTCCAGTATTATTGGAAGTCTTATGTATGCCATGCATTGCACAAGACCGGACATAGCCCAAGCAGTGGGATTACTATGTCGTTTTTCAAGTAACCCAAGAGTTGAACACTGGAAAGCAGTTTCAAGAGTGTTGGCTTACTTGAAAGGAACCATTGATTATGGTTTGCATTATCAAGGCTATCCCGCTGTATTAGAAGGATACAATGATGCAAATTGGAATGTTGTAGAATCCAAATCCAAGTCGACTAGTGGATGGATATTTACATTAGGAGGTGCTGCTGTGTCTTGGAGTTCCAAGAAGCAAACCTGCATTTCTGATTCAACAATGTTGTCATAATTGATAGCACTTACGGATGCATGTAAGGAGGGAGAATGGCTTAGAAACTTACTTGAGGAGATCCCATTTTGGAAGAAGTCAACTCTTGCAGTCTTGATTAATTGTGATAATCAGGCTACAATTTTTAATGTCACTAACAAGACATATAATGGGAAGTCAAGACATGCAAGTCTTAGACATCCAATTGTGAGACAACTACTCAACAGGGGAGTAGTTTCGGTTAACTTTATTGAATCAAAGAAGAACTTGGCAGACCCATTCACAAAGAGTCTACCAAAATCAGTGTTTTCAATAAAATGTGGGGAAATGGGACTAAGGTATGTGAATGAAAGTTGACCCCCATAGCAGAAACCCAACCTATGTTTTGAAAAAGATAGACAAGGTTCAATGTGGTACCAATAAGTTATGGAAGTGGTCATGATGCACTAAGAATTAACTTCCCATTTCAAATTAGTTCAATGGTTCTGCAAGAAAATTAGGGATGGATGAAAATCCTTAATAAGTCTAACTTTTACAAGGTGTCTTGCAGAAACACCTTCAAGACTTACCTATATGAGTATGGAAATCAGGTCGTTTCCTAAGAGAAAAAGACCGTTATCTGAGAGACTCATGGATACAGGATAAGCACATGGCCATTAATGTGCTGGCTACAGAACACACAATCACATGAATCAGTATGTGTTGAGATTCCGGTTTTATCTTATGGGTACTTGGTTCAAGACGGGTTTCACCACTGAACCCCAATAAGACTTTGAATTCCTTACACTAAGTGAAGGTTCAAATCCAAAAGATACATATCATTTATGTGATGATTTTTACGAAGATGCTTATTTCCCAACTAAGCATGAACTACGTTGGCTTGATCCCACTCGAGTACGTAGGCAGTCACTTAGGTGATGCAGTCACACTAATTTAAAAGTTTTTTACTTTGTTTTATGATTTTTTCAATTTTGAAAATAGGGGGAGATTGTTAGATATTTTCAATATTGTTTGCCGCTACGAAGGGGGTATGGGGGGCGTAGCCCCTCCCGGCTGTGTTCGACCTGACAGGTTAGGTCGTGGGGGTCTAGGGGGCAATGCCACCTAAGGCATGAATCCCTCTTTAAATATTGAAGGCTTTCTCCCATCTTAATCATCCAAACTTTTTTCTCTCTAAGCATATTCAGAAACAAAATACTGTGTGTTCTTGGTTGGGTCAAGGGAGTACAACTCTTGAATTCAACAACGTTTTTTGGGCTTTATTCTATCCTGAAGGCAATATTTCACTACCAATTGTACTCGCCAATTATTTGGGAAGGGTCGAAATAATTGATGAAAAGAATCGTAAGGGCTTGAAGCTTGTGTTACAACATTCTTTTCAATCTCTATTTTCATCCTCTATTATCATGTATTTTCCAACAACAGATCCCACGACTCGGTCATCATCAACCCTCGGTTAATTTAGCATTTCCGTATTACTATTGTCGAATGGTAAAGTAGTCTTGCTAGTTAGCCACTTTTCTCAAGGGATTCCAAGATTTTTTAATTGTGGCCTTCATAGCAATTATCAAAGTTAAAAAAAAATTAAAAAAATAATTGAGAGACGGTACATTAGTCCATTATTATGAGACGAATAATTTCTTCCTATCACTGATACCTACAATCAAAGGCCACATCAAAGTAATCATTTCATTTTCATCAGAAACCAAAAATCCCAGCAACAGAAAAGAAAAGAAATCTCTACTGCAATCTTCAGAGGAGCAAAGCAACACCATCGCCATGGATTTAATCTCACATTCTTCATAATTCCTCCTTCCTCCATCTTCAGAAGGTCATAAACCCGATTATGCCCTCGTAATTCTCAATCAACCCCTCCCAAAATTCACACTAGTGTTATGGGATCATCCCAAATTAGTTTTATGTGCTGATGGTGGAGCCAACAGACTGTTTGATGAAATGCCTCACTTATTTCCACAGCAAGATCCTTCTCAAATTAGAAACATTTATAAACCAGATCTGATTAAAGGTGATATGGATTCAATAAGAACTGAAGTTAAAGAATTCTATGAAAATTTGGGTTCTCGAATAGTTGATGAATCAGAAGATCAGGATACTACTGATCTTCACAAGTGTGTATCATTTATTCTTCAGGATGCTACTGTGGGGAAATCTGATGATCTGTGCATTCTTGTTGCCGGAGCACTTGGTGGAAGATTTGATCATGAAATGGGAAATATCAATGTTCTGTGTCTGTTCTCCAACATTCGGATGGTATTGTTGTCTGATGATTGCCTGATTCAGCTACTTCGGAGGACTCATAGGCATGAGATCAATGTTTTGCCATCCATTGAAGGTCCACATTGTGGGCTCTTCCCAATTGGTGCTGCTTCTGCAATTGCCACAACAATTGGGTTGAAATAGGATCTGAATGATACTGAAATGAAATTTGGTGGGCTAATAAGTACTTCCAATATCGCTAGCAAAGAGAAGATCACTGTGCAATCAGATTCGCACCTTTTGTGGACGATTGAAATTCAAAAACCAGCAACTTAAGGATATTGATAGAAGCAGTTTATGTCAGTAGTTAGGAAGTTTGGCTATCAAGTATGTAATGAATGTATTGGATTAAGAGATTATGAATGATAAGTTGTGGACTATCCTCTTCTGTGTTTTTCTTGTTATCTGACTTCGTCTTCTCTGTTTTCTTTTTGGGGCTAAGTGGCAATATGCCCCAAAATGGACCCCATGGTTATGAAAATGCCCTGGCCGTTAGTCGAAAGATTAAAATGCCCCAAAATGATATTAAAATGCCCTAAACCGTTAAAGTTTCCTATAGTAGTCAAAATGGGGCATTTTAATTTTTTTGACCTGTCAACTGTTACATGAATGCCCCAAAATGCCCTCGACAGAAATAGCACCGGTCTGATTCCACACGTTTGGTTCATGCGAGTGCCATAATTCTTATCTTCTCGATAAGCCACAGAACGATCAAAACACATAACGACAAACAGAGATAGAGAGAGACAGACCTCGAGAGAGAGACAGAAAGAGACCGAGAGAGAGAGATACCTCGAGAGAGAGACGGGGAAGAACAAGGTCCAAAGCAGATGGAGAAGAGAAGATAGATGAGACAGATAAGATAAAATCGGGGAATTCCGTGAAGTTGCAGCTAAGAACAGGTAATATATAACCATAATTTTGTTTTACGATTTGGGGTTTTCAAAACCCAACCTTGCTCTGATGGTATCTGCGATTATGGTAGAGTAGAAATGAAATTAAGGTTTCATTAGCTGTAGAATGGGTTTCACCACAGTGGTAACTAGGGTTTCAGGGAAACAAAATTGGGTTTCATGGAAAAAAAATTAGGGTTTCAATAACTCTAATTAGGGCTTGAATAAAACGAAATTATGGATTAAAATGTTGGGTGTTTGAATTTTTAGAAGATGAAAAATGATTGTATGATTTAGGGTTTAATATCTTTCAATGTTTATACGATTTGTGTATGGAATGTATCTCCCATGTATACTCAATTGGGATATTTCTTTATGTATGTACATGAGGGTATAAAAGTTAGTTATGATTAGTTTGATCTTTCGGACTTGTCTGCTAATACTATGATAACAAAAAGCTCTGTTAGTGGAGTTAGTGTTCTGACTGATGTGATAAGTCCAGTTAAGAAGACAACTTCTAGTAAAAGGGTTGAGGTTAGGAGGAGTCCAATATTTAATAAAACGGTTGAGGTTAAGAATCCTAATATGAGACCAACAAGACTTGATTTTGTTCATAAAGAGCATGTTATTCCTACACAAGAATCTGATATAGTCAACCATGTGCATGAAGAACAAGATATTTCTGCACAAGCATCTGTTGCAGACAACGAAGTACAGGGGTATGTAGATGACCAGGTGAATTTGCCTAATGTAAATACAGATGACTGTCATCCCGAAGATTGGCCTGACTTCTTGTTTAAGGAATATCAAGATGAAGAGGAAGGTGAGGAGGAAATTGAAGATGAAAGTAAAGATGACAGTGAAGATAAAGAAACACAATAAAAGTACAATCATGAATATTGGGTCTCTATGTGTGCTAGAGGTGTAGACGTTGGTAATGACCCTGATGATTGTAATGAAGATTTAAATGTAGGAGGTTACTATGAACAGCAAAGTGCACCAGTGGATGATGCAACTTCAGATGAAGAAGTTCCCAGATTTGAAGTCACTCAAGATGAAGAAAAGAAGTGGCAAGAAGATTTTGGTCAGCATTAAAGGATCCAAATCGTCTAGAAATGATTAATGAAGATGTTCTTGAGGTTGAACCTGGTGAATTAAGAACTGGTATGGAATTTGGAAGCATGCAAGCTTACAAGGATCATCTAAGGGAATATGAAGTGTTGAAACATAGGGATTTTAAAGTGAAGAAAGGAGATAGGACCAAACACTATGCTTATGTGCTTATAAGGATTCCCAAAATTGTGCTTGGCAGGTGAATGCAAGAAAAGTACCGGAGAAAGAAGATATGACAGTCACAATCAGATCATGCAACATCGAACATACTTGTAAAAATCCCAATGAAGACTATAGCAGAAAATGTAATGCAAAATTTGTGGTTAAGTATTTGTTGAAGACAATGGATGTTGGTTCACCAGTAGACAAGGGAGTTGATATAGCTAAGAAGATTATTAGTCCTCAGTTGAAAACTGAGATACCAAAGTGGGTTGCTAATAATGCAAGGGTATGAATCTAATGCTCGTTTTAGTTCCCTTTTGTTTGTTTATATAGTAACTTATGGTATGTGTGAAATTGTATGCGTTTATATATCAAATGGTAATTTTTGATTTGTATGTATACACAAAAATTGGTGCTTGCAGAGCTGAAGGGAAGTTTTGAGAGTTCTTACATAAAAGCACCACAACTTCTCATTGCTGCCACTTCTTTAAACCCAAACAGCCTAGGTCACTTCAGTTGGTCCAAAGATGGTAAAGATAACAGATTTGAGACACTACGGGAAAAATCATCATTGACGACTCTTTATTAGCGTTGTAGTACCCCTACGACAACGCTTTTTTATGCATTGTGTAGGTGGGGTATTGTAGAAAGTCCAAGATTTTCTACAATACTTGACTAAGAGTTGTAAAGAGTGACGTGATTCATGGTTCGACAATATTTTTCCAAAGTTGTGATTCTCTTTCGATTTTTTTTGAACGCCTAACACAACTCTTGCTTGTGTTGTAGGACTATCTTGAACAACATAGGATGCGTATCGTAAAAATATGTAACGCAACACTTGTATAAGTTTAATGTCTATCTTAGACAACCTAGGATGTGTATCGTAAAAATATGTAACACAACACTTATTACTATTATGAATAAGATTTGCACGACACTTGTTAGAGTTGTAGAACTATGTTGGACATCACCTAGTTGTGTTGTAAAGACGTTCTTTCACCACCTCTAGTTTATGTAGTTGAAATATGGAACACAACTCTTATTAGAAGTTGTGTACATAAAACTATTTTGAAAAAAAAAAATTATAGCTAGAATCGAATTTCCGAAAGTATTTCACATTTACATTAATCTGCCAAGTATTTCACATTCACATTAATCTTCCAGTGCAACACATTTACATTCATTCTAATTTGCAAAAAATGACAACCTTACAGTGTTAATATTTTTACCGCTGATTCTTCTTTCTACTACAACACCATCAAAAAATCATATCACGAAAAGAAAAAGAGAAACTATAATCTATGAGATCAAGGACAAGTTCATTTCTCGCAGTACATAACCTGGCATCAATCCCACTTCTGTTCATCAGTCAGAGTAAACACCGGCTCCAAATTCCTTCTTACAAATCACAAGTCAAAAGCTTCCTTTACTTCATCCTTTTGTTTGCTATACCCTCATTCAAATCTATTTAGCTCCTTCAGATCCTATACTTTTATCTATAGGTTCTCCACTTCAATTGTGAAGAATAATCCCACCAACAATTATATACTCATAGTTCTCCCTTTCATCAATCCCACATCCTGCAAACTGCACATTAGAACCAATTAGAGAACACAAATAACAACATCCAGGGCAAATACAGAGACAGTATTTTGTTTGTAGAGTCTGCAAACAAACCTTGTCAATCTTCCCCTGCAGTGATTCTTGCAACTGCATTTCTTGTACTGCTACTGATTTTGAAAGATGCTACAGCCAATACCTGCAAAAATCAAACACGAGCCACCAGTCAGTAAGTTCCCAACTCTACAAGAAACCAAAATACAAGGAATGGATGCGAAAGACTACACAACAAAAACTGGACAGAAACGTCGCAAAACTGACGTCCCAGACAGGCTGCATTGGCGAGGCTCCATAGGATTCGTTAGAAGTCGTAATTTATAGATTGACCCCAATTTAGAAAGTAGGAATAATCACCTTTCATAATCATCTTAAAAATCCATATTTGGAGTTGATTTATTCTGTGAAACGAGTGTGCTAAGATGGTCACAGAACTGCGAATCTACAGTTTTCATTTCTGACATACTGGACGTTGAAGGCCGAAAATCCTAAACGATCAGTCGAAACACTAAGCCCTTTTAACACGTTAATTAGGAGACATATATGAACATTTCATGTCAAGGATGTACCCTCTAAATCCCTGCTCATTGACGACAGTTTCGCAGACAACAGGCTGCAGTTCAGGTTGTCAGAAAAACGAAGTTTTCAGCTGAAATATTCAAATTTGCATGAAAAAGACATCCATTATAAATTAAATCCTTTAGAATGTATAAGAATAAACCTATAATACAATAACTCATGTGTCTAAGCCTTCAACATTCACTCTCTTAAATAAATACAACAAAGTTCATGGAAGTAAACAATACATGTCAATCACAGGGAGATGTAATAATACCTTTGAATCCAATTCAAGTCCTGCTTTGCCTTATAACACATGGAATAGTTTCAACGGCATTGAACAATCTATGCTTCTCCCTTGAGTATGTCCTAGGAGTAAAATTATGCATCCCTGAGGAAAAAAAATAGCACATTCAACTGGTTTAGAAACTGAGCATCTAACACACAGAATTCAGTTACCATTATACCACACTTTGAGGTACCTAAGCTTACCATAACTTCATGAAATTTTTACAATAAGTTTCTTACATATAGAGCAACAACAACTCCAAAATTCACTTGATTCTAACGGTTCAGAAAAAAGATATACACACTTCAACATGGCTGCTTTCAGCATCTAACACACAGAATTCAGTTACGATTATAACACACTTTGGGGTACCTAAACTTATCAGAACTTCATGAAATTTGTACAGTAAGTTTCTTACATATAGTGAAACAACATGTTAAAAATTCATCTTCATCCTATATATGGATAATGAGACGCACTCATTGCGAATAGGCTGTTCAGGATATAAATTCTGCAGAATGTAGCCATATATTATGCAATGTTGGCAGTAGTAAACAGGACCCGATCGTCATGAAATTTTGACTATATCATTATGAGTTAACGAAACACAATATACTAAAATTTCATCATATTCCAACGGCTGAATTTAAAGATATCATTAAAACTAAAAACAGAGATTCTAGAAACATCACCATTCACTGAACTAGCTCAACCAACTCGCCAGTAGTACCAACTCCATATTCTGTCTCACCCATGATAACCACCTGACCATGAACCCAGACCCACTTGCACCAGTCACCAACATCATCCAGCACTTGTCTCAGATCACTTCTGACTGTAATAACTCCTCCTAGTTCACAGCCATACAACAATGGCAGCAGTACCAGTTCCTGACTGTATACAAAAATTCATTGAATAAATACCATGTTTCCAATTAACTAACTAACCTGAAGTCTGGCCTTCCTGTCATCTTTACGATGAGCCATTCTGCCCGATGATACCAGTGACTAACAAAACTAGAGTTAATTTTAAATTTCTTTATAAATCAAAACCACTGATTTGTACAAGTTAGATAGGTTCATTGAAATAGAAGCCATTGCTACTGAAATCCCAGACGAGAAACAAGAAAGAATTCTATAACAAACAAGAAATTCATAAAAATTGGCCGTAAAACAAACTAAATTTTTTCTTGAATCAAAACCATTGATTTGTAAAATTGAGTTTTACAAGTTAGACAGGTAAGTTGAAAAAGAAGCCATTGCTAGCTACTGAATGCCCAGACGAGAAACAAAAAAGCCATTCTATAACAAACAACAAATTCATACAATTGGCCGTAAAACAAACTAATTAAAGAGAGAAATAACAACCTGAACGTTGCAATCATGGAAGAACAGCTGAACAATTCCTGGTATGGTTCTATTATGAGCTACAGGTGTCATTTTTTTAACCAAACAACATCAGACCCTTTTCTTCTACTGATTCTTAGACCTTAGATCCATTCCCAAAATCAAATTCAGATAAAAACCTTGATCTGTAAATCCAAAACCACCACATACCCATCTGCTCTCCCATTAGGTAATTCAAACACAAACCTACTCTCAAATATCGTTCTCTCTCTCTGATTTGCATCTTTAATTTCTCATTTCCAGTATTCAACAAACTCCCCGTCTCATTCTCGGTTACAGGTCCACATTTCCTTATATTTCAGTTCACATCCAACTATGGCAGACTTTAATCCATCACCAGTAACACCATTTCAGATCGAGTACGAACCAGAATTGGACAACAACCCATTTTCTTTCACATTTCAACTCTTCTATACATCCAGCAATCGACGGCAGCAACCCTAATTCGAATCATTGAACACCACCAGTTGTTCTTCAATAAACAGAACCCAGATTATACCAACTGCAATCAATCCACAACCAATCACAGAACCATCTCGAACTCAAGACCAAATCAAAGAAACCCAATTTTAGTTTACGTAAACACCCCCAAATTCCATTAAAAACAGAGAGATCAAATCCCTAATTGCTTGTGCTGATTTCATCCAAGACTTTTACATCTATGATTTGAAACATCTATCAGCTTAGCCCACATCTCGATCTCGCACCACATTTCTCATTTTATTTCATCTGTGAATGAACCCTGAAATGGAAAGAAGCTCCATCAATAAACTTCTTCACCTATACCCGATGATGAGACCCAGAACCGATGTCGCCATCAATAAACTTCTTCACCTGGATATTTTGGGTTATGAAATCTGAGTTTCTGAGACTGATTTATCGTTAGAAGATGAAGGTTTAGAGTGGGGAAAGGGGAGAAATCAGGGTTTGCAGAGAGAGATGAAGATAAGAGGCGAAAAATGAGTCGAGGTTTGATGATTAAATCTGAGTTTCTTAGATAGTTGTTTTTGTTATCGGTTCTTCAAGGGAGGCGGAAGAGATGGAAACTGAAGAAGTAAAGAGCCGAGCAAAAAAAAAAAATGAAGAAGTAAAGAGAGAGATTTTTCTGTTTCTTTTTCTTTCCCTTTCAACATATTTGAACGGCAGGGATTCGATTAGGAAAAGTCATGCGGATCATGGATTTCTTTAAACGGTAGAGATTTTATTAGGGAAGGTCATACGGATCAACCCCAGTATGTGAGAAATTTGTGTTTCTTTGCTAAATTAAATTCGGTTTTATTATCAACTTTCGATATGAAAAAAAAATCAAAAAAAATATTAATAAATTTAGGACATTTTTATCGACATTCTGATACCAAAAAATCCAAAAAATGTATAAGAATGTAGCTGCAAAATAAGAAATGAATTTGATAATTGGTGTGTTTCTTTGTGCTTTTCTGATTTCTCTTTGTGCTTCCGGTTTGAATTTCGACTAGTTACATAGGTCCTGAAGTAATTTTGACTAGTCATACAAGTCATAAAGTAGCTTTAGTTCACACTGTTAGACTCGGGTCATGAAGTAGCTTTAGTTCACATCATCGAAATCGACAAATATGAAACTCAGGTGTTGATTTGAATTTCAAATGTGGTAAAACCTCATACAAAATATGAACAAAGAAGCTTCGGGAGGGTTCTGACTTCAAACTTAGCATGATACGTCATCGAAATCGATAAATATGAGGCTCGGTATCGATTCGAACTTCAAATGTGGTATAACAACATAAAAAATGTGAACCAAAAAGCACGGAGAGGGTTCTGACTTCAAACTTAGCAGGATACATCATCAAAATAGTTAAATATGAAGATCAATGTCGTTTCGAACTTCAAACTTGGTATAATCACATACAATCTATGAACCACAAAGCTCTAGAGGGTCCTGAATTCAAACTTAGGATTAGGATGATATATAATCGAAATTGATGAATATGAAGCTCAGTGTCGATTCCAACTTCTAATTTTGTATAAAAACTTACAAACTTTGAACCAAGAAGCTCTGAGAGGGTTCTGACTTCAAACTTAGCATGATACATCATCGGAATCGACAAATATGAAACTCAAGTATTGATTTGAACTTCAAATGTGGTAAGATTTCGTCAGAATATTCTTCTAAACCTCAAACCAACCCTCTTCTGGCAACTTAGAGGCATAACCTGGCTCCCAGATCGAAACCTGGTCGTGAGTGGACCATTATAAGCCGGAAACTTGGTAAGAACGATGAATTCATCCATTTACAAGTAAGATTCCATATGAATATTCCCCTAAACCTTAATTAAACACGCCCCTTTTCATCAACTTCGTTACGAACCTAGCTCTGAGATTGAAACCTGATGGTAAGTGAACTAGTATAAGTCGAAAATTTGTAAGAACAATGAATCCAACCATATACATGAACCAAGAATCTCTGAGAGGGTTCTGAATTCAAAATTAGCATGATACATCATCGAAATTGATGAATATGAAGCTCAGTGGCGATTCAATCTTCAAGTTCGATATAATGACTTACAAACTATGAATCAAGAAGTCTGAAAGTTCACAAAAACGATGAATCCAACCATTTAGCGGTATGATTCGATGGAAATATTCTACGAAACCTTAAACACACAAAGAACTTGGTAAGAACGATGAATCCATCCATTTACTGGTAAGATTCCTTCGGCATATTCTACGAAACCTTAAACAAACCCTATTTTTGCATATTGTATGCATACCAAGCTCCGAGATCGAAACGTGGCCTCGAGTTGACTACTCTAAGTCAGAAACTTGGTAAGAACGATGGATCCATCCATTTACTGGTAAGATTCCTTCGGAATATTCTACGAAACCTTAAACAAAGCCTATTTTTGCATATTGTATGCATACCAAGCTCCGAGATCGAAACGTGGCCTCGAGTTGACTACTCTAAGTCAGAAACTTGGTAAGAACGACGAATCCATCCATTTACAGGTAAGATTCCTTCGAGATATTCTACGAAACCTTAAACAAACCCTATTTTTGCATATTATAGGCATACCAAGCTCCGAGATCGAAACGTGGCCTCGAGTTGACTACTCTAAGTCAGAAACTTGGTAAGAACGATGAATCCATCCATTTACTGGTAAGATTCCTTTGGAATATTCTACGAAACCTTAAACAAAGCCTATTTTTGCATATTGTATGCATACCAAGCTCCGAGATCGAAACGTGGCCTCGAGTTGACTACTCTAAGTCAGAAACTTGGTAAGAACGACGAATCCATCCATTCACAGGTAAGATTCATTCGAGATATTCTACGAAACCTTAAACAAACCCTATTTATGCATATATGTATGCATACTAGGCTCCGAGATCGAAACCTGGCCGCGAGTTGATTACTCTAAGTCAGAAACTTGATAAGAATGACGAATCCATCCATTTACAGGTAAGATTCCTTCGAAATATTCTACGAAACCTTAAACAAACCCTATTTCTGCATATTATATGCAAACCAGGCTCTAAGATCAAAACCTGGCCGGGAGTGGACTACTATAAGTATGAAACTTGGTAAGAACGACGAATCCATCCATTTACAGGTAAGATTCCTTCGAGATATTCTACGAAACCTTAAACAAACCCTATTTATGCATATATGTATGCATACCAGGCTCCGAGATCGAAACCTGGCCGCGAGTTGATTACTCTAAGTCAAAAACATGGTAAGAATGACGAATCCATCCATTTACAGGTAAGATTCCTTCGAAATATTCTACGAAACCTTAAACAAACCCTATTTCTGCATATTATATGCAAACCAGGCTCCAAGATCGAAACCTGGCCGGGAGTGGACCACTATAAGTATAAAACTTGGTAAGAACGACGAATCCATCCATTTACAGGTAAGATTCCTTCGGAATATTCTACGAAACCTTAAACAAACCCTATTTCTTTATATAGTTTAAGCAAACCAGGCTCCGAGATCGAAACGTGGCCTCGAGTTGACTACTCTAAGTCAAAAACTTAGTAAGAATGACGAATCCATCCATTTACAGGTAAGATTACTTCGAGATATTCTACGAAACCTTAAACAAACCATATGTATGCATATATGTATGCATACCAGGCTCCTAGATCGAAACCTGGCCACGAGTTGATTACACTAAGTCAGAAACTTGGTAAGAACGACGAATCCATCCATTTACATGTAAGATTCCTTCGAGATATTCTACGAAACCTTAAACAAACCCTATTTCTGTATATTGTATGCATACCTTAAACCAACCATATTCTCGGGTTCAAAGATTACTAGAGTTGGACCTGAGTTTCTCCTTCGGATGAACTGAAGATGAAATTTATTGGATTTGAACATCTCGGGCTCAAAGATTATTAAAGTTGGACCTGAGATTGCTAGAGTCGGACCTGAGTTTCAAATTCGGATGAACTGAAGATGAATTTTTTTAGATTTGAACATCACAGGTTAAAATATTACTAGAGTTGGACCTAAGTTTCTCATTCGGGTGAACTGAAAATGAAATTTATCAGATTTGGTGAAATAAATATTATGGAGACTGTGAAAATAACCAGACTACCCTTATTGGAAATATGTAAAGTAAATATTATAGAATGTGAAAATGACCATATTACCCTTAATGGAAATAAGTGCAATAAATATTATGAAGACTGTGAAAAATGACCAGATTACCCTTATCGGAAATAGGTAAAGTAGATATTACAAAATGTGAAAATGACGATATTACCCTTAATGGAAATAAGTGCAATAAATATTATGGAGACTGTGAAAATAGCCAGACTACCCTTATTGGAAATATGTAAAGTAAATATTATAGAATGTGAAAATGACCATATTACCCTTAATGGAAATAAGTGCAATAAATATTATGAAGACTGTGAAAAATGACCAAATTACCCTTATCGGAAATAGGTAAAGTAAATATTACAAAATGTGAAAATGACGATATTACCCTTAATGGAAATAAGTGCAATAAATATTATGGAGACTGTGAAAATGGCCAGACTACCTTTATCGGAAATAAGTAAAGAAAATATTACAGACTATGAAAATGACCATATTACCCTTAGTGAAAATAAGTGCAATAAATATTATCGAAACTTTAATAATGACCAGACTACCCTTATCAGAAATAAGTAATGTAAATATTACACTTTGAAAATGACCATATTAACCTTGATGGAAATAAATGCAATAAATATTATGGAGACTGTTAAAATGACCAGATTACCTTTATTGGAAATATGTAAAATAAATATTATAAAATGTGAAAATGACCATATTACCCTTAATGGAAATAAGTGCAATAAATTTTATGAAGACCGTGAAAAATGACAAGACTACCCTTATCGGAAATAGGTAAAGTAAATATTTCAGAATGTGAAAATGACCATATTACCCTTGATGGAAATAAGTGCAATAAACATTATGGAGACTGTGAAAATGACTAGACTACCCTTATCGGAAATAAGTAATTTTCAGAGAAGGCTTCGCGCTGTTTGCGGCTCAGTCACCTGAGCATTATTTTTTGAACATTACATTTTGATTTACAACACTTATGAAGGGTTGTCATTAAGTTAGTATATTAAAGAACTACAAACTTGACAGAACCTGTGATGGTGTAGGATGGTTAGTGGTGTAGATTTTCATGCCCGAGGCTCAATATCGAATCCCCCCAACCTCATTTTTTCCAACATTATATATTTTTACTTTAACAACACTTATAAGTGTTTTTATAGGTTTCTATTTATAAAAAATGAAAAAAATCAAAACTTGTGAACTGAAAAGATGGTTGATGAGCCAGACTTCCATGTAGTTGGTTCATGGTTCAGGATCGAATCCCTCCAACCTCATTTTTTCCAACATTATATATTTTTACTTCAACAACACTTATAAGTGTTGTTATAGGTTTCTATTTAAAAAAAAAATTAAAAAAACCAAAACTGGTGAAATGAAAGGATGGTTGACGAGCTAGACTTCTATGCAGTAGGCTCAGGATCGAATCCCCCAACTCATTTTTTCCAACATTATATATTTTTACTTCAACAACACTTGTAAGTGTTGTTATAGGTTTCTATTTAAAAAAAAATTGAAAAAAAACAAAAACTGGTGAACTGAAAGGATGGTTGACGAGCTAGCTAGACTTCCATGCAGTAGGTTCATGTTCGAATCTCCCCTCTAACATATTTTTCATTATCATATTTTTGTGTTCTTCAACAACACTTGTGAGAGTTGTGATAGGCTAAGTCACTACACTTATAAAACAGAGTTGTTATAGCTAAATGTCGTCACAACTCTTTTTCTTAAAGAGTTGTCGTTTGTTTTCTTAGCACAACCCCTTGGTCCTAAGTGTTGGTAGTGATGATAAACGACAACTCTTACTTTGAAAACAGTTGTAAAACATAAGACTTTCTACGATATTTAGCAAAGAGTTGTAAAACCCCAGTTGTAGATGTATATTTTTCCCGTAGTGAGAGTGTCA
The DNA here is from genome assembly GCA_023529315.1 of Papaver bracteatum. Taxonomy (NCBI): domain Eukaryota; kingdom Viridiplantae; phylum Streptophyta; class Magnoliopsida; order Ranunculales; family Papaveraceae; genus Papaver; species Papaver bracteatum. The sequence goes on along the minus strand of JAJJWX010003982.1, from coordinate 95,453 downwards.
TTTTATCCTATAATGCACAAATAAAAGGTTTTTTTAATGGTTGTAGATTGGTTATTGGCTTAGATGGAGCTCACCTAAATGGTAAGCTAGGTAGTGTAATGCTTATAGCAACTGGTATAGATGCTCAAAATAGTGTATTCCCTATTTGTGTAATGATCTGTAGTAAAGAAACTGAAGAAAATTGGTTTATGATGTTGAAAGAATTGAGAAAACGGATACCAGATATGTCTGGACTGACCTTTATTTCTGACAGAATGAATGGCATTCCAGAATCAGTCAAAAGATTGTTTCTATTGGCAAATCATAGATACCGCCTAAGGTAAACATTGTTTTGACTTGTAGTTTTGTTTATTTTTTCTTGAAAAAACACATTTTTGATTGTGGATTTGAATAATATTTGCCCTTGTGTTTTGTTTTTTCAGGCATCTATACAATAATTTCTTGACCAAGGGATTCAGGAATCCTAGACTAACTCAGCTTTTTTGGCAGGCTGCCAAGGCATACAAGTATAAACACTGGGAGGTAAGTAATGTTATGATGATATCTAATTATAATAAGTGCGCATTTTTTTTGCCTGTCAAATGATATAACTTAGATACATATTTTATAGGAGGCCATGAAAGAAATGGCAGCATTAGATTCCAAGGCGTACCAATACTTGATTGATGCAGAGCCGAAGTCTTGGGCAAGATCATGGTTTCCTCATGATGTAGATTGTGAGCACATCTACTCTAACTTTTCAGAAAGTTTTAATAACATGTCCCTCAAAATCAGAGACAAGCCTCTCACTCGGTTGATATGTACGCACACTTGGTGATGGTGTTGTTTTCAAATAGAAGAAAGCTTGCTGACACATGGCAATCCGGTGATCTTGTTCCTGTTGCGAATGATCTCATTAAGGTGATGTGAAATCTTAGAGGTAACTTCCATTGTGATCCTTCTAAAGAGAACAAAGTGCATCAGGTTACAAACAAAGTTACCGACAAAGTATTTGTTGTTCGGATAAAAGAGCGATCTTGTACATGTCGACAGTGGCAGTTGAGACAGTTCCCATGCTTACATGTTGTGGTTGTATTGTTTAAATTGAATCCTGATTGGTCCAAGTGAGTAAATTTATTACACCTAAATAGTTGAATGTGGTTAGTCAATAAATGAATGATGCCTGATTGAACCAATAATGTGTGCAGGTACTGCAGTAAATATTATACTGTGGACAGCTATAGGACCACCTATAAATGGTCAATAACCCCATTGGGAGACATTGATGAGTATCATAATAAGGTTTCAAATGCTTTAACTTTTACATTGTCTGCTTTCATTTCTTTTTGTTTTTAGAATCTTTTCATTGAATATAATTATCTACTTTTGTACTTTTTTAAAATTATTCTCTAGATCTGTGCATTTCTAATAATTTTTTTTTTGTTTGTAGACAAATATCAACATCATACATCCACACAGATTGAGAGATAAGGGAAGACCTTGTGTCAAAAGAAAGAAGTCTTGGACGGAGAGGAACAAGACGCACAAAAGAGTAACAAAATGCAGCGTATGTAAAGGTCTTGACCATAACATCCTTACCTGTCAAGGTCCTCCAGTTGGTTCTAACCCAAAGAAAAAAGGAGTAAGAATGGAGTGTTCTGTTAATGGAGATGAGTTTTGTGTTACTTTTGCACCAACAAAGAAGATGAGGAAGGCCTTGTCTGCATCAACTACTGCAACAACATCTGCATCAAAGAAATCTGCTGATATACCACCATTGTCAAAGGGAAAAACAGCTGCTACTACACCGTCTTCTTCTTCAGCTGGTTCCCTGAAAAAGGGCAAGATAACTGCACAATCCTCCTCTACTGCAGCTGATGTTGGTGCTAAAAGGAAGGTGCCACATCCATCTACTTCTTCTACACTTTCTACTGCCTGTTTTAACTAGACTTATAATGGTCCTGTTAAGATTTCTAGCCAAACAATCTACATTACTGAACCATCATCAAAAAGGGTTAGAAAGCCTAACTCTAAATATCAGTAATGTCAGTTGTTGGGCTGCTTTTCAATTATGTTTTTTTTTTAGCATTTCTAGACCTATGAAGTTTTAATGGCAGATATACTAATAGCTAGTTTATGTTTAAGAATTTTAGCTAGTTTATGTTTAAGAATTTTATCTGTCTTTTGTTTATGAATCTATAGTTTTATTTAATAAGTATGGATTCAGAACCTGGTTTTATTTCTTAATTCATGAGTTAACAATTTTTTTAATGAATATATGGTTTTAATTGATGTCCACTTAATCTGTAGCCGTTGGTTTGAATTGATGGCATATGTGTCGCAATCATAGTTAATAGGACACGCTGGTCATTTTGTGAAAAATAACTATCATTTCGGTAAAACACATCCTCATGTGCGACCGTCCATTTTTGAATTTGTGCCACGTGTAACCTGTTTAGTACACGATGGTAAAATGCCCCGAAAGCTAAAACAGTCACCATTTTAGGAAAAGGGTATAAATGTCATCTTATCACGCGTGCGGACCACATGTTTTTGAATTTGACCACTTAACCATGTGTAACGGCAACTTTAACGGTTTGGGGCATTTCGATATCATTTTGGGGCATTTTAATCTTTCGACTAAGGGCCGGGACATTTTCTTAACCATGGGGTCCATTTTGGGGCATTTTACCACTTAGCCCTTCTTTTTGTCAAAAAGTTACTGACAGATTATGCTGCGGAACGCAAAACTGCATTTGCCGTAAAAATGTAATCTGTGTGGGTTAGCATGTAGTTGTGAAGACAGTGCATGCACCACCAACAAGCAACAGAGGAATTGAGGATAGTTCAAGGGTGAAAGCCTCGTCTTTACAACTACATGCTGACCCAAAAGTTTGGTGCCATTTCTATCTGTACAACCCTGTTGAAATTGGGATCTCTAGCATCCTTGAATGAAAAAACAATCAATTAAAATTTACCAATGAATTCCATTACATTTGTATGTGTGAATGTTACAGAACAGAGCCAACAAGCACATGTAAAAAGGAATTGAAAAGAGATGGTTTCACGGTAAAATTCCCATCCTTAATCTGTTATTCTGGATATTGTGTTAATGTTATTGCTGTTTCTGTAAACATACTAACACTACGGGAAAAATAGTAATCTTCAACTGTAACTTCACAACTCGTATATTTAAGGTTGTGAAAGGTGGTATGTTTGACAACTTTTGTCAAACAAAAGTTGTAAAAGTATAAAAACATCCAACTCTTAGGACCAAAGAGGAACAAAGAGTCGTGATGAGAATTAAAATCACAACGTTTTTGTGAAAAGAGTAGTGACCACCTTTAGACTTTAACAACTCATCTCGTTAAGGTAGTGCATAACTCTACGACAACACTTATAAGGGTTGTTGAAGATAAAAAAAAATTATCTTTTGGAAAAATGGTGTTTGAGGGATTCGAACACAAGCCTACTAGGTGTTAGCACAATCCCTTAACCATTCTTCCTTCCTCTCAATATTGGTAGTTTTGTCCTACTTTTTTTATTTTTACTACCACAACCCTTATAAGAGTTGTAAAAAAAAATATGAAAAAAAGAATGAGGCTCATGTGAGATGTGTCGAACCGGAGCCTCTTGTGTCCAAGTGAGGTATTTCAACCATATTACCTTTATTGGAAATAAGTGCAATAAATGAAATCTGTCTTCATCTAAAGACTATGAAAATGACCATATTACCCTTATTGAAAATACACGCAATAAATATTATGGAGACTGTGAAAATGACCATATTACCCTTATTAGAAATAAGTGCAATAAATAGTATGGAGACTGGGAAAATGACCATATTACCCTAATCGAAAATAAGTAAAGTAAATGTTACAGACTGTGAAAATGACCATATTACCCTTATTGGAAAAACACGCAACAAATATTATGGAGACTGTGAAAATGACCATATTACCCTTATTAGAAATAAGTGCAATAAAAAGTATGGAGACTGGGAAAATGACCATATTACCCTTATCGAAAATAAGTAAATTAAATGTTACAGACTGTGAAAATGATCATATTACCCTTATTGGAAAAGTGCAATAAATATTATGCAGAATGTGAAAATGACCATCCTACCCTTATCAAAAATAGGTAAAGTAAATGTTATAGACTGTGAAAATTACCATATTATCCTTATTGGAAAAAAGTGCAATAAATATTATGGAGACTATGAATATGACCAAATTACCCTTATCGAAAATAACTAAAGTAATTCTTACAGACTGTGAAAATGACCATATTACCCTTATTGGAAATAACTGCAATAAATATTAAGAAGACTTTGAAAAATGACCATGGTATGCATACAATATGCCAGAATACGGGTTGTTTAAGGTTTCATAGAATATTCCGAAGGAATCTTACCTGTAAATGGATGGATTCATCGTTCTTACGAAGTTTCAGACTTATAGTAGTCCACTCACGGCAAGGTTTCGATCTCGGAGCCAGGGTTCGCATACAATATGCCAGAATAGGGTTGGTTTAATGTTTCGGGGAATATTCCAAAGGAATCTTACCTGTAAATGGATGGATTCATCGTTCTTACGAAGTTTCCGACTTATAGTAGTCCACTCACGGCCAGGTTTCGATCTCGAAGCCAGGGTTCATATACAATATGCCAGAATAGGGTTGGTTTAATGTTTCGGGGAATATTCCAAAGGAATCTTACCTGTAAATGGATGGATTCATCGTTCTTACGAAGTTTTCGATTTATAGTAGTCCACTCACGGCCAGGTTTCGATCTCGGAGTCAGGGTTCACATACAATATGCTAGAATAGGGTTTGTTTAATGTTTCGGGGAATATTCCAAAGGAATCTTACCTGTAAATGGATGGATTCATCGTTCTTACGAAGTTTCCGACTTATAGTAGTCCACTCACGGCCAGGTTTCGATCTCGAAGCCAGGGTTCATATACAATATGCCAGAATAGGGTTGGTTTAATGTTTCGGGGAATATTCCAAAGGAATCTTACCTGTAAATGGATGGATTCATCGTTCTTACGAAGTTTTCGATTTATAGTAGTCCACTCACGGCCAGGTTTCGATCTCGGAGTCAGGGTTCGCATACAATATGCTAGAATAGGGTTTGTTTAATGTTTCGGGGAATATTCCAAAGGAATATTACCTGTAAATGGATGGATTTCATCGTTCTTACGAAATTTGGGACTTATAGTAGTCCACTGACAACCAGGTTTCGATCTCGGAGCCAGGGTTTGCATACAATATGCCAGAATATGGTTGGTTTAATGTTTCGGGGAATATTCCAAAGGAATCTTACCTGTAAATGGATGGATTTCATCGTTCTTACGAAATTTCGGACTTATAGTAGTCCACTGACAACCAGGTTTCGATCTCGGAGCCAGGGTTTCCATACAATATGCCAGAATAAGGTTTGTTTAATGTTTCGGGGAATATTCCAAAGGACTCTTACCTGTAAATGGATAGATTCATCGTTCTTACGAAGTTTCCGACTTATAGTATTCCACTCATGGCCAGGTTTCGATATCGAAGCTAGGGTTTGCAACTTTGCATACAATATGCCAGAATATGGTTTGTTTGCTGTTCCGGGGAATATTCCGAAGGAATCTTACCTGTAAATGGATGTTTTTATCGTTTTTACGAAGTTTCCGACTTATAGTAGTCAACTGGCGTCCATGTTTCAAGCTAGGAGCCTCTCAGAGCTTCTTGGTTCACAGTTTCTATGCCATTATATTTATCGATTTCGATGATGTATTTTGCTAAGTTTGAAGTTAGAACCCTCTCAGAGCTTCTTGGTTCACAGTATGTATGCCGTTATTTATCGATTTCGATGATCTATCATGCTAAGTTTGGAGTTCGAATCAACACTAAGCTTAATATTTATCGATTTCGATGATGTATCATGTTAAGTTTGAAGTCAGAACCCTCCCGAAGATTCTTGGATCATAGTTTTGTATGTTGTTATACCACATTCGAAGTTCGAATCAACACTGACCTTCATATTTATCGATTTTGATGATGTATCCAGCTAAGTTTGAAATCAGAACCATCCTAAATTTTTATAACCTGAGTTTACCAGTGTGAACTAAAGCTACTTCATGACTTGTTAAAATTGCTTCATGACCTATGCGACTAGTCGAAATTCAAACCGGAAACAGAAAGAGAAAGCACAAAAAAAAACACCAATTACCAAATTCACTTCTTATTTTCCAGCTTCATTCATATACAATTTTTGGATTTTTTTTATATCAGAATGTCGATAACAATGTCCTAAATTTATTAATATTTTTTTTGGATTTTTTTTTCATGTCGAAGGTTGATAATAAACTCAATATATGAGTTCGTCTTAGCACAAAGAGAAACACATTTTCCTTGATCCGTATGACAATTTTAGATTAAATCTCTAACGTCCAAGTATTTGCACAATCCGTATGACCATGCCTAATCACAATCTTTACCGTTGAAATCCTTTTATATAAATTTTTTTTCTCTCGCACTTCACTTCCCTTTCCTCGTCTCATTTCATTTTATTTCCGCCTCTATCAGAACAAAACCCAACCTAACCACCGCCATTGAATACCTTCTCAATCTCACATTCTCAGTGGAAAAAATTATTGATATCGCAGATCGATAGATCTCTATACATAAACTTTGAATGATGTTTTTGAATCTCAAAATAGCTATTGATTTTGTAAATATAGGGTTTCAGATTTTAAAGAAACGTCTTCTTTTCCCTATCAAATCTCTTCTGGTCAATCTTCATCACCATGAACCAGAGAAATAAAGATGAACCTCTACCCATTCTCCGCCTCTAATCTCCGTCTCTCTCTTTGCAAACCCTAATTTCTCCCCTTTCCCCACTCTAAACCTTCATCTTCTAACGCTAAATCACTCTCAGAAACTCCAATTTGATAACCCTAAATCTCCAGTTTCTTACTCAATTCAGTCTAAATATCTAATTTCTTACCCCCAAAACCGTTTTCTTAAACTCTAATCGACCCACAGTTAGAATTACACATAGAGAATCATCAATCGAGAAGATTCCTAAAGGTTCAGAGAAGAGAAGAGCTGAGAGGAGGAAGAAGGAAACTGGAATCCAAACTCCTCTTAATGGTTTTTTTTTTCATCTTCAAACTTTAAATCTATGTTTCTACTTTATTGATTTGAAATTTGTTTTGATTATGATTTTGATTTTTTACTGTTGTTTCTTTTGATAGGAATTGAGGATCCGGAATCGAACTATGAAATAGCAGATGTACAAAGTTTGTTTTGCCGAAAAAAGTAGGTCCACAGAAATGAAGCTTATGTTATTGAATTAATGGATAAGTGGGAGAATTTAGGTGGTGATTGAAGTTAAAAAGATGGGTTCACTGGATTTTAGGGGTTTAAGAAAATTGAACTGATGAGAAATCAAGATCTGATGGTGGTGGTTATTATGATGAAGAAATTAGGATATTGGTGAAATTAAAAATGCAGATGAGGAATTGAAGCTCAAGCTTGGCATAAGCTCAAACTTGATTTCGAGGGGGTGTTGCTGGTTAGATGGAATGGTTCCTGGTTAGCTTGAACCTGATTTTTTGTAATTTCTCCTTTTTTCTTCTTAATTTCTCATCATTTTTATTTAGATTTTAGAATTCTGTTGATTTCTTGTACAAAAACCATGGATTTTACAGGGTTTTATGTGAATTTCATAGTGGTGATTTTGATTGTTACACAAGGTACAATTTGTTTGATTTAATTGTGGAATTGAATTCTGGTGGTGATAGAAATATGATTTTGGAGATACTGATGATGAATTAGAAGATGGGTTAAACTCAAATTTGAGTTTGGTTTGATTTTGGTGGTGTTCTCGAATTGTAGGTAGAGAGATGGATGAGAGGTTGCAGGCTGGTAAAGGTAGTAGATGTATGTTAGGATATTAGATGCAATTGCTCTGCAGATCAAGGAATAACTTACTGAATTTTTTTTTTCTTCTTTTTTGTTATTACAAGTCAGTTGATGATTTTGTTTGGTTGCAATGAAATTGCAGGTACAATATAGGATTGTAAGCTGAGATTGAGCTGGTGATTGAGTTGACATGAAATTGGAACTGGTGATTGAGGAATCCTGTGAGGTTTGAAGTTAAAACATAAGCGAAAGATGAGCTAGTGTCTTCATCTTCTAAAACACCTTTGTCATGATAGATAGTATTCTTGTGTTACGTAACTTTTTGTGTTGTTATTTCAAATTCATTTCTTTAATTTTGGGTATTGTTGCTGTGGTTTATGGGTATGTGTTATATTCAAGTTTTGCAGGGAAATGGAGTGTGTAGAACTTGCTTCCTTGACTGATGACAACACCACCAGATCATGGCACACAAACTGTTTGAATAATTTCCTGAATGAACTCCTGTGCAATTTCAAACTCATTTGTTGTTTGATGAATCTGTGTACAGGGTTGCTGCTACAATTGGTTAGATTGAGATGGGTTTCGAATTGGTGAAAATTAGGTAGAGTTTCAAGGCTAAAATTCAGTTGAGAAGAGAGAAAGATAAACTCCAACAAAAACAGGGAAAGTTCGGTGGAGTTTCAAGGCTGAAATCTGGAAATTGCTTGTAACTGCGGTGAGTAGGCGTCTTTATGGACTTTTATAGGTATGCTAGAGACCGATTTAGTCCATGATGTCTTAACAAAAATTGTAGAGGATATTGTTATCTCTCTATAGAGCTATTTTTTGTTTAATTTGAATCAAATATGTATGTTTTGTGCACCCCGAAATTTTGACCCTCGTGCTGTTTTCAAGGATGTTATAAGTTGAGGATGAAGTAAGTTATAATCAAACTGGGTTGAGTAAGGTGTTTGGATTTGCCTTAGTTCTTATGTAGGGATTAAAACATATTGAACTATCAAACTTTAGATATTTTTTTTTTGCTTGTTTTAAAGTTGAATTGATTAAGTTTTGATAAATTTAGAGTTATTATGAAATCTGGAAAATTGCTTGTAACTGCGGTGAGTAGGCGTCTTTATGGACTTGTATAGGTATGCTAGAGACCGATTTAGTTCATGATGTCTTAACGAAAATTGTAGAGGAGGTTGTTATCATTCTATAGAGATATTGATTGTTTAATTTGAATCATAGATGAATGTTTTATGCACCCTGAAACTTTGACCATCGTGCTGTTTTCAAGGATGTTATAAGTTGAGGATCAATTATGTTATAATCAAACTGGTATATCTTATTAACATTTGATTGTTTCCCTTGATTCAGCGCCTATCTTATTAACATTTTTACTCAACCATAATCTTATTTGCATATGCATTAATGTCTATTTTGCCATTACATTAAGTAAAAGATCATTTTATCTGTAGTTTTCAGACCATTTGCTGAAGAGTATGCTCTTTTCTTCTTTGACAGACTGACACTTTTTTTAAAACAAGTGTTCCTAATGTATACGCTATGGGGGATGTCGCTACCTTCCCAATGAAAATGTACAATGAGATGAGAAGAGTTGAGCATGTTGATCATGCCAGGAAGTCAGCAGAGCAAGCTGTGAAGGTTGGATTCGGTGACGGCTTGTTCTTAAGTGTGAACATGTTTTCCATTTTTCCCTTATTTTAGCTGCTATCGTTTTTCCATAAACAAACATCTCTTTCTAACTATTAAATAATCTGAACATTTTTCTTCTATGCAGGCTATCAAACTGAGCAGATACAAGCATTTCAAGTTGGTGTTGGTGGTACTGCATTGGTGTTGTCTATTTTTTATGTGTTCGTGAAGTACACTGCTACTGAAAACCTTCATTTGATAAGGTTGAAGTTAAACAATATCATGTTTACATGTCTCTGTGGATGTGTTTGTTTGAATTATCTTCTGTGCAGAAGCAAGAATGCTTAGCTTTATGTGGTAATCAAGTATGGTAGATCGATATTCTCTTGGTCAAATGTTACATTTAAATAGTCTATCTTTAGTATTACAGATTTCATTTTGTATTTAAATTCTCAAAATACATGTTTTTTTTTTTTGTGAAGCATAAATACATTGTTATTAAAGTATTACAGATTTCATTTTGTATTTAAATTCTCAAAATTTAATTTTTTTTCCAAATCTGATATGTACCACAACTCATAATTAGAGTTGTTTGAAGTGACATACAACTCTTCCCATAGTTATCAAAGAAAAGACATACAACTCTTCCCACAATTGTCAAAGAAATAAAAATACAACTTGAATCATTGTTGTCAAAGAAATTTCTACAACCTTAACAAGTGTTGTATGAGAGTTATTTTCACAACCCAGGTATGGGTTGTGTTAGGCATTAAGATCAAGTTTCGAAATACTTTGACAACTGAAACAAACATTGTACAAGACTAAACCACAACTATCTTTACGACTCATCTGAAGAGTTGTATAGATTGGAGGACCTTCTACAACCCCCCCCTTATGCAACCTATGGATAAACGTTGTCGTATATGTACAACAACTGATTTTTGAGGTTGCAGATTACTCTTTTTCCCGTAGTGTAATTTACAATATGACCCATTCTTGTTTCCAATTAGAGAAGAATGATTCCCTTGCTCAACAACTTTCCCGTCTTACAAAACAGAGATCTCTTCTGCAATATTGATAGTGGAAAACCTATGTGCCACCATTACTGAAGTTTTGATTCTTCATTAGTATATCAAGAGCTTGTTGAACTACACGTTCAGACTCAACAGCAACTGCACTGGTGGTTTCATTAAGTAGCGAGATTGCTGGGTTCCTGAGAACAGCTCTTGTAATGGAAACTCTTTGTTTCTTACCTCCTGAAAGATGTACGCCTCGCTGACCCACCTTCGTTGAGTAGCCCTCGGGCAGCCTACTGATGACTTCTGACTCTGTTGCTCCAGCTTTTCCGTAAAGCATATGTTCTTAGATTGATGTAGCAAATAGTGCTGGTTCTTGCTGGACAAGACCAATTTACCTCCCGAGAAATTTCAGCCCTACTCTGATATCTTTTCCTGTAGTCAATCAGTGTATGTGATAAAATTAGAATATTCTAAGTTATCTGTAACACTAAGGGTGATGAGGACGACAGAAGACTTGCCATCTATCATGACCATCCCAGATGTCGCGTCATAGAAGCTTAGTATCAGCGCAAGTACAGAGCTCTTGCCAGACCCATTTGATCCAATCAATACCATGCTCTTGCCATCCCTGACTTTCAAATTATAATCCTTGAAAATCAGATTCAAAGCTCAAAATCTCCTTGCCTATCACAACAGAACAGTACCTGTGTGAACAAAATGATACATTGAAACTTGCGATTACTTTAGTTTCACCACCAAAGGTTGAATGATGTAAATATAAATCAAAGTTTTGTCTATCAAGAATTATCATCAGCATACATATTTGGATAACATGATTTTGTATGTGCTACCAGGCTATGTTGTAAAAGGCTAGCGCCTTGGGGGCTTAAGCGCCAAAGGCTCACTAGGCGCAAGGCTGGCGCCTGGCAAAAAAAGGCTCCCAGGCGCCAAATTATACCTAATTGTGTTTTTTTCTAAAAAAAAGGCCCTCGCCTGGGACGCCTTAGGCTCCAAAGGCTCTAGGCGCTGGGCTTGGCGCCTCGCCTTGCCTAGCGTCTTTTACAACATAGCCAGCAGGTAATGGAAAAGAAAATCTATTCGAATAGAAGTGCATGGTAAAATCCAAGTCTTCAATAGTAGCTCTATTGCAAAAGTATAGACTAGTGAAAGCATTACCATAAGGCAAAGCCCGTAAGAAGAGAAGAGGAAAAATTGTGCAACACCATAGAACAAGCCAGTCATTTGAGCACGAACAAAAGCACTCTTAGATGGCTTGCAGAGTTCACGAGCATACAAGTCAGAAAGCCTCGGATGACGGTTAATATCTTCACTGGTGGCATCATCTTTCCCATAGAAGATATTTTCCCAGATGGCTGTAGCGAATAAGGCCCGAAAAAGGAGTACTTGCATTCAAGACAGCAAGAAGGATAGAGGTTTACCATCTTTTTTTTTTATCTTTCACAACATATACTTTCTAATATATCAAGCCTAGTTAGAACATAAATAAACTGATCCTAGATAGTAAGAAATCAATTCAGACATTGCATGCATCCAGGTTAAAGTAGTGCAACAAATTCCAGCAGTCGATTCTGAAAGAACGCCATAAAAAAAGAAATAAGTGATGGAAGTACCTTGGAACTTGACAACTTGTATTAGGCTATCTATCTATTGAAAGCTCTAAAGTGGAGGTAGTTTCTGCATGTTACTCTTCTTGATGCCATTTCTGCATTGACGCTTCTTCTAGAGTCTTAAATCCCATTTCAACTGTGCAAGAGTTACTTTAATCTCATCAATATTATCTTGAAAGTTTCTTTCCGTGCCAATGTCATGCCGAACATCAGCTCCCCCTCTCTGTGACCCACTTCACATCCATTACATATATTAGGATTGTAACCTATGCCATACAATTAGATGAATTGCATTCAGAATCACACCAAGGAACACTCTTCTATTAGGTTAATCAGAAATTATTCGATGCATTAATCAACAAACCAACACCATATAAAGAGAAAAACAAAAAAAGAAAGCAAAAGAAAAGAAAAACAGAAAGCAAAATAAGGGCTAATAAAAGTCGGGCTAAAGGGGAAAACAAGTTTGATTCAGGACTTGATGACTATGTCGAAAAGATAAATGCCTGATTGAAGGTGAGAGTCAGACCAATCTAAAGAAAGTAGAACTAGATACATACGTCTTAGAATTCAAGAATGTGATCCACGGGACTGTAACTGGTGATATTCTAGTAAATTTTGAGGACAATTGCCAACAACTGGATTTGTGGCGCAATCGTAGCGCGTCTGACTCCAGATCAGAAGGTTGCCTCTCCGATTCACGTCAGGTTCATTTTTACTTTTTTTTTTTCCTGTCTATTTTGGCCACCTTTATAGTTTTTTCTAGCCTTTTCTTTGATGACTCTCTGTCTAGAGTCCATCTTCTTTGCTGGCTCTGATCACTTGATCATTTGAGCGCTTATATACTTGTAAGCTATACTTGTTATTTCGTCTATATACTTGTAACTCTAAAAGGAATGGACGTACTTTAGATCCGGTAACTCAAGAAATAAAACTTCTCTATATTGATCTAACTAAAGGAGTAAAATTAAGCAGGAATACTAGAACTGGAGATGAGAGGTTGAAGAAAGATTGAATAGGAGGCTAAAAACATGAACTCAATCATTTTTGTGTAGGACGTCGTAATACTGCAATACGAAAGTTTTGTAAGTCACCCACTATCAAAACCCTACGTCATTGTTGAACGGTTCCGAAGGTGAGACCCATTTACCTTGGTTGGAAATTACCAACATTACTTCTTTTTTCTTACGAGGTCAACACTTCTTTTTCCTTGCGAAATTACCCTCAACACTTCAAATTGATGCAAGTGCGTTTCCAAGTTTCGTATATAGGTCCTAGCTTGGTTAAAAAAGAAAAAAGAAAAAAAAAGGTTCTAGCTAGTACTCCCCCCTCACAGCTAATATCTTTCATTACCATGGTAAAAATTGACAATATATGAAACAGTAACTTTGGTTCCCTTTATTACTGTGTTGTCACGGATCGCCAATTTCTATTTTAACACCAACCATATGCATATCAAGTACGTCCTCTCAACATTCCCGTTCCTACTAAGTGTCTCTTTCTCTACAACAAATATCTCTTTGTAATCTTCTATATCTCTAGACAATTCTATTTCTCCCATCCTAAATTTCTCACAATTCCTAACATCTATTTCTTCTTGTCTTCAATATAAACTCTTATTTTTCGCTTTCTAATAGAATATATTTCCCTTATTCTCTGTCAGGATATTATTCCCTGTATTTACTACATTTATTCTATGAAATAATATATATTGGGGATCCTTCTCTGGGATTCCTCATGGAAGTTTATTCACTTCTGAGATGGTATCATCCTAACAACGATCCTCTCTTCTCAAACCCTTTCCTTTTCATCTTCTAACAACCCAATGGCAGGTGATAAGAAAACCCTGCATCCGGCGTTTACCATCCACAACATAAAAACCCTAATACCCATTCTCCTGGATATCAAACAGGATGAATATTCTTCATGGGTTTTCCTCTTTGAACTACATCTTCAAGCTCACGGTCTTCAATTCCTTATCGACGGATCCGCTAGACCAATGGATATCGATGACAATATCGAGAAACAACTCGATGCTCTCTGCCGTCAATGGATGTTCTCTACAATGGCCAAGGATCTCATGCTCACCGTTCTCAAAACTGGCAAAACTGCTAAAGAACTTTGGGATCACCTTAAGAAGCTTTTTCAAGATAACAAAGGTAACCGTGCTGCTACCCTTGAAAGTAAGTTTGTGAATCTTAAGTTTGTTGAATGTGCTAGCATAGATGATTACTGTGATAGGCTTAAATCATTGTCCGATCGTCTGTCCGATCTTGACTTTCCCATGAATGAAAAACGGCTGGTTATACAACTTGTTAATGGCCTGCCGGAGGAATACAATACTGTTGCATCGTTTATACAACAGTCTATGCCCACTTTTGATGCGGCTCGCTCTCAACTGCGTACCGAGGAGATCCGTCGTGCTCAGCAAACTAGTACGCCTTCACCAACTGCCCTTGCTGCCACTGCTTCATCAACTGAACGTGGTACTCAACGCAATCAACGCAATGGTAAACGCGGAAAAAGCCCATCGCAATCGACAATACAAAGAAGAACCACATCTGTTGATCCGCCGCTGCTGCCAACACCGTCGTACTTTCACCAGGCATACCGAGCTCGGCCTCCAGCATACCCTCGTCACTGGACTCCCAACTGGGCTGCTCCACCGTGTCCCTATCCCACCTTCCCTACATGGCAGTCATCACCCTCTGCACGTGGACCAGCTCATGGCCGTCTTCGAAGCACCCAGTACCGTACTCGTCCCTCTGGTCTCAGTCAAGCTCAGGCGTATTTTACTCCCACCACTGAGTATCTACAGCCTCATGACCTTGCTGAAGCTTACAGCTCTATGAGCTTACAGCCGCCTGATGACACATTCTATATGGATACCGGTGCGACATCTCATATCACTGCGGATTCAGGTATGTTACACAATGTTTTCAATACTAGTAATGTACATTCCATCTTAGTCGGCAATGGCAACTCTATCCCAGTTACTGCTAGTGGTACCAAGTCCATCACTCTCCCTTCCCGCACTCTCCACCTTAAAGACACTCTAGTTGTCCCTGACATCATCAAAAACCTTGTTTCCGTTCGTAAATTCACCACTGATAATCATGTGTCTGTTGAGTTTGACCCATTTGGTTTTTCTGTGAAGGATTTGAATTCGAAGACGATTCTCCTTCGATGTAATAGCTCTGGGGAGTTATATCCCATCACCACTTCAGCCGTCTCCCCTCCAAAATCTGCCTCACTTCCTCATATGTCTCTGACGGTGTGCTCACCTGATGTCTGGCACAGCCGCCTTGGTCATCCTGGCAAGGCTATCCTAGATAATTTACGTTCCAATTTTTTTATTCAATGTAATAAGAATCAGTCTACCAAACTTTGTCATTCTTGTCAAGTTAGTAAACACGTTCGTCTACCATTTTATGAATCAAATTCCACTACTTTCGCTCCTTTTGATCTCATTCATAGTGATTTATGGACTTGTCCTGTACATGTTGAGACTGGTTTTAGCTACTACCTAATCCTTCTAGATGACTTCACAAATTATCTATGGGTGTACCCTTTAAAGTTAAAATCTCAAGTGTTTACCAAGTTCTTAGAATTTCGTTCTCTCGTCAAAACTCAATTTGAGCGAAATATAAAATGTTTTCAATCTGATATGGGTCGTGAATTTGATAATTCCTCTTTTCATAATTTTGCTAAAACAAATGGCTTAGTTTTCCGTTTCTCTTGCCCTCATACTTCTTCTCAAAATGGGAAAGCGGAACGTATGATTCGTCGTGTTAACGACATCACTCGCACCATTATGTCTCATGCCTCCATACCTTCTAAATATTGGGCTGATTCTCTTCATATGGCTGTCTATCTTCACAACATTCTTCCAACCAAAGTCCTCAACTTCTCTTCCCCTGTGTCCGTTCTTTACCAACGTCAACCAACATACGACCACCTCCGAACGTTTGGTTGTCTTTGCTATCCCAATCTTTCCGCTACCTCACCACACAAACTTTCTCCCCGTTCTTTAAGATGCGTCTTCCTTGGTTTTTCTTCTCATCATCGTGGCTATCGTTGTCTTGACCTAGCCACTAACAAAATCATTCTATCCCGTCACGTAACGTTTGATGAAAACGTTTTTCCTTTTAGTGAATCTTGCCCCCGTAGTCCTCCCACTACAGATATCTCTTCGCCTCCAATTTCACCTCTTTTCCCGGTTTCCATAGCCTACCCATCATCCACTTCTTCTCCACCTCATTCTCCTGCTGCTCGGCAAACTTACACTCCACCTCATCGTCGTATTCCATCAAACTCTTCCGCTGCATCTATGACCAGAACTCCTATCTCTGTCTCTTCCAACTCTACTGCACCTACTGTCCCTACGTCTACAGCTCCGTCTCCACTGCCTACAGCAACTTCTTCACGTCAACTGCCTACAGCAGCTCCGTCTCCACCGCCTCGAGAAACTTCTTCTCGTCCACGCGCCTACGGCAGCTCCCAACCATCCACCCATCTCCACAATTCCATCTCTCTCTACTGCCTCATCTTCTCGTCCAATACACGATCTTCTCGTGGCATTTTCAAACCCACTCATAAACGAACCTCAATGTTCAAACACAAAGAACGTATATCAAGTCTACCAAAGTCTCACCTTTATGCCCTTAGGGATCCAAACTGAAATAAAGCCATGCAAGATGAGTACATTGCTATGTTGAAAACAAATACTTGGGAACTAGTACCGAGACCTCTTGGTGCTCATATTATTCGTTCCATGTGGTTATTTCGCCACAAATTTCATGCCGATGGTTCCCTGCAACGATATAAGGCACGACTTGTTGCAAATGGTAAATCCCAGCAGGTTGGAGTTGATTGTTTTGAGACTTTTAGTCCGGTTGTTAAGCCTGCCACTATCCGCACTGTTCTCACCATTGCTACCTCACGCTCTTGGCCCATACACCAGTTAGATGTCAAGAATGCTTTTCTCCATGGGGATTTGACCGAGACAGTCTATATGCATCAACCTCCAGGATTTGTTGACCCAGCTCGACCTGACTATGTTTGTCGCCTCCGTAGATCTCTTTATGGCCTAAAACAGGCGCCTCGGGCATGGTACCAGCGATTTGCGAGTTTTATCACTCGCTGTGGTTTTCGTAGCAGTGTATGTGATCCCTCACTTTTTATATATCGGTCAGGATCGGACACCGCATACTTACTGTTATACGTTGATGATATTGTACTCACTGCTTCCACTGATGATCTTCTGCACCGCTTTATTGACATGATGAAACGTGAATTTGCTATGACTGATCTTGGACCTTTACATCATTTTTTGGGTATCACTGCAACTCGTTCTTCCGCAGGGCTGTTTTTATCTCAGTCATTATACACGAAGGACATTATTGCTCGTGCATCCATGACTGACTGCAATTCGGTATCTACTCCGGTCGACACTCAATCCAAGCTTAGTGCCACGTCTGGTCCTTCTGTTGCGGATCCTACCTTGTATAGAAGCTTAGCCGGGGCATTACAGTACCTTACTTTCACTCGACCAGATATATCCTATGCGGTCCAACAAGTTTGTTTGTTCATGCATGACCCGAGAGAGCCTCACATGCATGCTCTCAAGCGCATACTTCGATATTTACAGGGTACTATTGATCACGGACTATTCCTCTCAGTCTCCACTATTTCTGGGCTAACTGCATACTCTGATGCTGATTGGGCGGGCTGTCCAGATTCACGACGTTCAACTTCTGGTTACTGTATCTTTCTTGGAGACAATCTCGTCTCTTGGTCCTCCAAACGTCAAGCTACTGTCTCTCGATCCAGTGCGGAGGCAGAATATAGAGGGGTTGCCAATGCGGTTGCTGAAACAACTTGGCTTCGGAATCTTCTTCTTGAGCTACATATACCATTACGGCAGGCTACTATGGTCTATTGTGATAATGTGAGTGTTGTTTACATGTCTGGAGATCCGGTGCAGCATCAACGCACCAAACATGTGGAGATAGACATTCATTTTGTTCGTGAGCGCGTCCATATTGGTGACATTCGCGTCTTGCATATTCCATCTGAAAATCAATACGCTGATATCTTCACCAAGGGTCTCCCTAAACAATTATTTTTTCGTTTTCGTTCTAGTCTAAGCGTTTGCTCTTCTCCCGCTAAGACTAAGGGGGTGTAATAGAATATATTTCCCTTATTCTCTGTCAGGATATTATTCCCTGTATTTACTACATTTATTCTATGAAATAATATATATTGGGGATCCTTCTCTGGGATTCCTCATGGAAGTTTATTCACTTCTGAGACTTTCATTTCACTTCTATGTTTTCATTCTCTCAATGTGTGTAAATTTAGTTTTTATATGGGAATCTGATGAAGGAAGAAGAATCTTCACATATGGAACCACAATCATTTTTCGATAGCATTATGATATCTCCTCTCAAAACAAAAGTAAGTATTAACTTCTTCATTTTCCTTCAATCCATTTTCTATGTTCTAAATTTTTGATTTGAAGATCCGGGGAAAAACGATAACAAAACTGGGGATGTGTTTGGTGTAATGTCTGTCAGATCAGTGGTCTCTGATTTGAAGTCAGTCACAAATAGTCTTTGAGAAAAGCTTCAGAATTCTGCTATGTTACTTGCTGCTGTAGATGCTTTAAGTTCCTGTATATTGCCTACTACTTTACTGTGTGTATCAGCAACAACTCCTTGGACCATACCGTATTTTTCTTTTTGTTTTACGCTCAATCCAAACGACGACTTCAACAATTTCTTTAACACAAAATTGTGTCAACTTAAATGCCTAGAGGTCATGAGTTCCAAGCAAATATCGCATAAATGTTAAGTTCGGGCCGGAATTTCGTTCGTACGCTCCAAGTCAAGACCAACCCCATGTCCGCATACATGTAATCCCCTACAACCGCACGGCATGTTGCTTGGCTGCTCATAGTAATTGCATGCAAATCGGTTGAAGCAACAAAGGTTGGAATATCACCACCGCCTTTGCTGAACACTAGTACTAGTGAATATCGTTACAGTTTTATTGCCATCGAAATGAAATATTTAGTGTTGGACATATAATTTGTATTTAAAATTGAAATCAGGAGATTCAGGACAAATTGTTTTTGTTTAGTTTCTCCCTAAAATTTGTTCGAGCTGAGAAAAACTTGGAGAACGTCAAAAGAATAGAAAAAATATTGTAATATGGGATGTTGTTAATTGGTTAATAGATTTTATGCTCTGTCTGTGAATTTGACATACAAGGAGCTCGTATTTGCTGTCCCCGTCCACATATAAGACTTGCGAAAGCTCGTTTTGCACTGAAACTTCGTGGTCGATAGGAAGAGGAAGCAAATGGTGGAAGAGACTCAAGAGAAGAAGAGAAGAGGTAATGGTTGTTCTTGTGATCACAATGAGGTAAATACCATTTCTAGCTCGGTTAGCAGTAGGATTAATGGTGGCATTATTTTTAATCCCAATGATGATGTCGCCATCGAGATATTGAGCAGACTACCAGTGAAGTCCCTACTGAGATTCAAGTGTGTTTGCAAGAATTGGATTTTCATAATTCAAAAAGATAAAAAATTTACTGATCTGCACCTTAAACAAATATGGGTTTTAACTTTCTCACACAACTGTTGAGATTGATTCATTGATCAGTATTTATATAGATTACAAGTTACAGAAACTAAAAGAGCGTAACAACAGGAGCTAAAGAATAGGTACAGCTGAGAATACGAAGGACTAAACCTAATGTCCTGTGGAATAGGACTTTACAACAAAGAATGAGTGAAATCAGTTCTAAGTTACAACAACTTGTATACACGGTCAGCACGCCTATACACGTAAAATATGTGCAGCTGTTTGGAGAGTTTAATACCCCCCTCAAGTTGGAGCGGTAGAACCTGATCGAACGCCCAACTTGCTAACCAAACGACCAAATTGTGGAGCTCCCAGCGGCTTTGTAAAAACATCTGCAAGCTGATCCGCAGATGGAAGATGCTTCGGTAAAATTAATCCACTAAGTAGTTTTTCACGAACAAAATAGCAATCGATTTCGATATGCTTAGTACGTTCATGAAAAACTGGATTTTGAGCAATATGAATGGCAGCTAGGCTATCACAAGACACTGTGATAGGTAGAGGACATTTAATATGCATGTCATTGAAAAGATAATACAACCATTGTAATTCAGCTGTGAGATTTGCTAATGCACGATATTCAGCCTCAGCAGAGGAACGAGCCACAGTTGGTTGTTTCTTTGATTTCCATGAAATAGGACTATTACCTATCGTTACTAAGTAGCCTGTAGTAGAACGACGAGTCATTGGACAACCCGCCCAATCAGAGTCGGTGTAGCCATGTAGAGAAAGAGAACTATTTGAAGATAGAAAAATTCCATGGCCAATGGTACCCTTTAGATATCGTAGTATACGATGAGCAGCATCAAGATGAGATGTGCGAGGTTTCTGCATAAACTGACTTAGATAATTCACTGAATAAGTGATGTCAGGACGAGTAACGGTGAGATATAGGAGACGGCCAATTAGACGTCGAAAAATACTGGGATCCGATAATTCCTGACCATCAGTAGGAAGTAATTTGATGTGTGTATCCATTGGGAATGGAGAGATACGAGCCCCTGTTAGTCCAGAATCCTTTAAGATATCAAGGACATATTTTCGTTGACATAAGAAAATTCCCTTAGGGGATCGAGAGACCTCAATACCTAAAAAATATTGTAATCGTCCAAGGTCTTTAATAGAGAAATGAGAAGCCAGGCGTAGCTTAAGAGAATCGATGAAATTATCATCTGTGCCAGTGATAATGATGTCATCAACATAGACAAGAACAAAGATCGAAGTAGTACCCCGATGATACGTGAAAGGAGAATTATCACATAGAGATTTTTGAAAGCCTTCAGCTAATAAAACCGAACAAAGTTTTGCAAACCATTGACGAGAGGCTTGCTTAAGACCATAAAGAGATTTCTTAAGTTTGAATACTTTAGACTGACCTGGACGTGCGAGACCAGGTGGAATGCGCATATAAATTTCTTCATCAAGATCACCCTGAAGGAATGCATTGTTTACATCCAGCTGATGTAAAGACCAGCCTTTGATAGCTGCAACAGAAAGTAACACGCGTACAATAACTAGCTTTGCAACTGGAGCAAAAGTATCGTAGTAATCGATACCTTCTTGCTGAGTATAGCCTTTGGCAACAAGGCGAGCTTTATATCGTTCAATGGAACCATCCGCATTGAATTTGATTTTAAAAACCCACTTACAGCCAATCGCTGTTTTGCCGGGTGGGAGATCAACTAATATCCAAGTGTTATTGGCTTCCAATGCTAAAATTTCTTTAGCCATTGCCTCACGCCATTTTGGACATTTCGAGGCCTGTGAATAACATTTAGGTTCCTCATTGAGAAGAACAGCCGACAAAAAAGCCTTGTGGGATGGCTTGAATTGATTATAAGATAGGTAATCCGTTATAGGATATGCTGAAGCAGAAGTACAACTTGCAGCGGAGCAATGGTAGTCTTGCAAATATACTGGTGGATTGTGTGTTCGTTCCGAACGTCGTGGTGCAACAGATGCTGGAGTTGCAACTGATGCTGGAGTTGCAAGTGATTGTGTAGCCATCTATGAAGGTGACGTACCAGATGGACGAGCAGTGATGGATGGAGTTGCAACTGATGCTGGAGTTGCAACTGATTGTGTAGCCGTCTGTGAAGGTGACGGACCAGATGGACTAGCATCGATGGATCGTTGGACTGAGGAAGGGGTGGTAGATGAAACCTCAGGACTGGAAGTTGGAGAGACACTAAAATCTGTTGAAGTATCAGAAGAGTTTGCAGCGGAAGGACCTGCATTGTTCGCTGGCGAGAGAACATCACAGCGTAGTTGCGCAGGAGAACCTGATTGTAAACGATTAGGAACCAAAGGGTCAGGTGAGTAAGAATCATCATAGGAGTAAGAATCCATTGAATGTACAGGAGCTGGTACATGTAAGCCATGTGACAGATCATTAAAAGGAAATGAATTTTCATGAAATACCACATCTCTAGAGGTGTAAATAGATTTTGTCTCAAGGTCATAAACCTTGTAACCTTTCTGACCATGGGGATAACCAACAAATATGCCCGGTTTGGCGCGTTCATCAAATTTGTGTGAAATACGAGTATTTCTCCCAAAACAAAGGCATCCAAACACACGCAAATTTGAGTAATCTGGCGTTTGGCCAAGTAATAGCTCATGAGGAGATTTATGAGCCAAGATAGGAGATGGCAGTTTGTTTATTAAAAATGCAGCAGCAAGTATGCACTCTCCCCAAAAACGAAGAGGTGGATTCGATTGAAATCTTAATGACCGAGCTACATTGAGCAAGTGTCGATGTTTACGTTCAACAACGCCATTTTGCTGTGGGGTATAGACACAGCTTGTTTGATGAATAATGCCCTGGGAATGAAACCAAGATTGGAGTTCTTTAGATTTGAACTCCGCACCATTGTCAGAACGGAAAGTTTGCAATGATGGAACAATTAAATTGTTGGTACCAGAGGATATGCTGGTGAGTTTATGACCAAACTGTGTCATAACAAAATGGAAAAAATATTGAAGAAACTTTAAAGTTTCTGATTTGGTTTTCATTAAATAAATCCAAGTGCATCTAGAGTAATCATCTACTATAGTAAGAAAAAATTTTGCACCGGAAAGAGATGGAATTGAAAAAGGTCCCCATATATCAGCATGGATTAATTGGAAAGCATGTGAAGAAGAAGAAACACTTTTATTAAATTTAAGACGAGTTTGTTTCTCCCTTGGACAAACATCACATAAATGATTACATTGGGAACTAATGTAAGAAAATTGACTAGCTAAAAACTTGAAACAATCCATGTTCGGATGGCCGAGACGGCGATGCCATGTATCCACAGGCTTATTTGCACGAATAGATAAAGCAAATGGTTGGGAACTGAAGTGATATAGGCCAGCTATACACCTACTCCATCCAATCTCCTTGGCTGTTTGACGGTCCTGAAAGATGCAATAGCCGTTTGAGAAAGATACACAACAATTAGCTGTGTGAGTCAATTGACTGACATAAAGCAAATTGAACTTGAAACTAGGAATGTAAAAAACATTCAATAGTTGAATGGTGGGTGATAAATCAACACACCCAACATGAGTCACAGATGTATGAGTTCCATCTGGTAATTGAACTTGGATCGGTTTAGAAACCAAGTCATGAGAAGTGAAAAGAGACAGAGATGAACATATGTGGTGAGTAGCACCACTATCTACAATCCAATCATTTAAGGTACATGAAAGAGAAATACCTGCGAAATTTGCAAATGGAATAGTCTCAGTACCCTCTGCAGCAGGAGCTAGTAAAGAAAGCAAGTGAGCATATTGGGCCGCGTTGATGTTTGGTGTAGCTTGCTGGACAGGTGCAGTGTGGGTATGAACAACAGCAACCATGTTGGAGTCTGTAGCACGAGTCTTTGGCAAGTCCTTTGGATAGCCATTTAGCTTCCAGCAGGTGGCTCTTGTGTGACCGTGTTTTGTGCAGTGAGCACAAAATGGCCTGAGACGCTTGTTATTGCCCTGGATATTATTGCTTCCAGAACCAGGATATGCAAAATTCCTTTGGTTGCGAGTATCACCACGAGAAACAACATTCAAAGTAGCAGATTCAATTGAAGGAGCATAAGATGAGTTTATACCTTGCTGCTCTTCCTCCTGCCTGACATGGTTGTAAATCTTAGCAGAAGAAGGCATGGGATCCATGAGAAGTATTTGACTGCGCAAAGAGGAGAACCGATCATGTAACCCTTGCAGGAACTCCATGGCTCTATCCTGATTGTGGTGTTCGAAGTAGTTCTTCCCAGCTCCACACATACACGGTTCTACTGGACGAAAAACATCCAACTGATCCCAAAGGGACTTGAGCCGTGTGTAGTATAGCGCCACACTCAGGTTGTCTTGCTTCAAATTGGAGATAGATTGCTTTAATGCATACAGTTTGGATGCATTATGATGAGAAAATCTGGATTTGATTTCGAGCCATTGTTCCCTAGCCGAAGGAAAGTTCATTGTACTTGAACGAATTTCAGGATCAACTGAGTTGGATATCCAACTCCCAACAAGATCATCAGCACGCGTCCAGTGTTGAAGATCAACTGGATCTGTAGGTTTCTTCACCGCACCATCGATGTAGCCGGTTTTTCCCTTCGCACTGAGAGCCTTTGTCATCCCCCTGCCCCAGGTACAATAATTATCGCTGGTTAGAAGAGGAGTAAATATCACAGATGTTGGATTATCTGCTGGGTGTACGTAATAAGGACTGCTGGGAGAAAGAGCAGTATCCTTATCGGAGCTGTTGACGTTGTGAGTTTCCATTGAAGGATCTGATTGATCACCATCAATTGCCATGAAGATTAATTGATATGTAGAAAAAAAAAAAAAAAAAATTAACCTAGCTCTACTATACCATAAACAAATATGGGTTTTAACTTTCTCACACAACTGTTGAGATTGATTCATTGATCAGTATTTATATAGATTACAAGTTACAGAAACTAAAAGAGCGTAACAACAGGAGCTAAAGAATAGGTACAACTGAGAATACGAAGGACTAAACCTAATGTCCTGTGGAATAGGACTTTACAACAAAGAATGAGTGAAATCAGTTCTAAGTTACAACAACTTGTATACACGGTCAGCACGCCTATACACGTAAAATATGTGCAGCTGTTTGGAGAGTTTAATACACCTCAAGCGTTCAAAAGCACGACCTAAGCTCCTCATTGGCCATCATTAAAGATCGGTATACGTATACTTTGATGACATTTGATCTGTTGTTTGGAGGCAGAGGTGGAGCAGTGTCGGCAGCAGCTTCTCACACAACCCAAGAGATTGATTTTACTGAATATAATAAGGTGTTGAAACCTGTAAATGGTTTAATGGGTTTCTTTAGCGCAAGAAGAATTGATCCTGGTGTTCGTATATACAATAATAGTACCCGAGAAGTAACACCGTGGATTGAATCAAAATTATTAAGGAATCTACGCAGAAAAAACTGTGATGGATCTGATATATTTCCATCAGCTATTTGTACATTGGGATATGATCCTTCCACTAAAGAGTATAAAGTGGTTGGAATATGGATGTGACATGGTCATCCAATCTGTGAGGTCTTGACTGTGGGAGACAATGAGTGGAGACAGACTAAAGTAAATATGAAGCTACCTTGCACAAAAGACTATAATCATGGTATTTCTTTAAATCCAATTTCAGGAACAAACCAGACAATCCTAAGCTGTTGTGTTGCAACACCAGATGGAAAGAGGTTAGAGACTAGTTATTATTCATATAATTGGAAAAACAAGAGCTACAGTGAGATTGAAATCAGCGGGATCCCCTGCTCATTTCCATTTTTTTCCAACCAATCAGTCGATGCAACATTCTTCGGGAACCTTTTTTCCTGTGGGGAAGCAGAGGTCGACAAGATTCTGATAGTTTTTATAGGTTTTTGTGGTTTAGTTTTTGTTCAATGAAAAAAAAAAAAGATAAATGCATCTTTTATGGTTCAATTTTCACGTTGTGATATTCATATTAAGTTAAGCTATTCTAGTTGGGAATATATTGGTATTTGTATATTGTACGGTAGTATTCATAAAGTTCTCACCAACTGAAAGTTCCTTCGTGAAGCTGAATTCTTTTGGTTGTTAAAGTTGCATCGCATGTTCTTCAATGATTTCACCTCCGCAAACATGATAAGTTTTGGCACTTCCCCGTTTCCAATCCCTTAGAGGCCCAACGAGAAGACGACTGTTAGTGTACTGCCCCTTTCCCATCGAAGTAACTACTATTAATTAGCGCGTAATGTTTCTTGTTGCTTTGTGACTCATATGTTGCATTTGTAAGAGATTATACTGAACTAGTATAATTTGAGGCATTATTTATTGATTTTCTTCAGTCTTGTTTACACTAATGATATGTTTTCCATATTTAGGTTTTAGCTAGACTTCGATGAATTTGGCACTCAGAAATGGGTGTTAAATCTATATGAAGCCTCTACATGAAAATAAGGATAATCTTAAGATAAAATTGATAATAGCTCTTCGAAGTTTTACATACAAATAATCGAATATAATCGGAGAACAATATCATCATCTTTCCAAACAAAAAATATCTGTTGTTTTCAGAATAATTTAGGAACGAAATGACTAGTCACCAACAGATACTCTTCCACTTGCTTTGGCTTGGCTGGAAACATTATCTTATCTTCAAAGTGAAGGGCTTCTTTTTTTTCTTTGTGAAAGATGTTTTAAATAGTGAAAGGCTTTAAGATTTAAGCTTGCATCTCATGTAATTAAGTTGTAGCATATTTGGATATCTAAGGCCGGTTCCTATGGGCATGGCTAACCCACACTTCTGTCAATTTTGCACCCACTATGGCATGGCAAAGTTAGAAATTTTCCACTTAGCCAGGTGTTTGTAGGTAGGTGAAAATGGTTTATGCTGATTTCGATAATTTCGGGTGTGCGGGTGAGAAACAATTTAAACCCTAAACAATGTACTGCAAGGGAGTACTTTAGATTCGAGAGATTAATCTGTACAAATCCAGCCTAAACCAAGAAATGGTCGTTCCGGACTTGCTTAGGTCACAAAGTGGAGGAGAATGGGTTGGTTTTGGGGAGGGAAGCAAGGAAAGTGGTGAGACTAGAATAGTTGATTCTGGAAGTGTAGTTGTGTTACTACGACTTGTATCAGAAAAGTGGGAAGGCTAACAAATGGTAAGCTAGCATGTATTTTCTGAGTGTTGCATATTCCCGAATGAACTTGTTGTTCTGTGGAAATAGGTAAGACTATTTATACAAGTAAAAGTGACACGTACTCTGGTCTCATTAAGGGGTGGATAAATGAGTAAGTAAATGGGAGGAGGTGATAACCGTATGCATGGAATTGATGTTCCATAAAACCGTTAACGTATGGAATTGATGTTCCATAAAGCAGTTAACGCATGGAATTGATGTTGACAATTTCACCATTAACTCCCTATATTTACTAACCGCCTCACCCTTATGACACTTCCTTATGACGGGTGTAGTGTACGCCGCACGCTGTAAACCGCCAAACCAATACCCAAAGAGGATCCCCCAGTTTATGATATGTGTTTGATGTCTCGAATGTTTTTGTGGAAAACATGTGGCATGTCGTTGTTTCCTGGAAAGTCGAGCTTAGGAAACTTGGTAGCTTGGTGACCTTCGACGGTCGAGATCTTGTATCTTAAGAGGAAAGGTAGTCGTTGATCGTCGCACACTTTCGTTTGTTGGTAGCCGCATATGAAATGCCAACATGGTGGCGCGGTTAAGCTGGCATGCCGTTGGCATGGCATGGTTTGGCGAGGCCAAACTTAGGTTTTCGGGCCAGAGGTTACCATGCGTTGTCTGGTAACCTTGGATGGCTGGGATTTTCTCCTGGGATTGAAGGGCAACCGTTGATTATTGCACGCCTTTGTTTTGGTAGCCGCGTAGGGAAGGCCTTCATGGTGGCGCGGCTAGGTTGGCATGCCGTTGGCATGGCATGGTTTGGCGTGGCCAAACTTAGGTTTTCGGGCCAAAGGTTACCACGCGTTGTCTGGTAACCTTGGATGGCTAGGATTTTCTCCTGGGATTGAAGGGCAACCGTTCAATATTGCACGCCTTCGTTTTGGTAGCCGCGTAAGGAAGGTCATCATGGTGGCGGGCTAGGTTGGCATGTCGTCGGCATGGTATGGTTTGGCATGTGGGGCCAAGGGTTTGCTTATGGGCGCATGGCGCGACTAGCTTGGCTAGGTGCAGTTTTGGCTGGGCATGTGGGGCCAAGGGTTTGCCATGCGCGCATGGCGGGGCTAGCTTGTCTAGGTTCGGTTTGGGCTTGGCATGTGGGGCCAAGGGTTTGCTTATGGGCGCATGGGCCGGCTAACTTGGCTAGGTGCGGTTTTGGCTTGGCACGTGGGGTCAAGGGCTTGCCATGGGGGCGTGGCGTGGCTAGCTTGGCTATGTGTGATTTTGGCTTGGCCTGTGTGGCCAAGGGTTTGTCATGGGCACATGGCGTGGCTAGCTTGGCTAGGTGCGGTTTGGGATTGGCATGTGGGGCAAAGGGTTTGCTTATGGGCGCATTGCGCGGCTAGCTTGGCTAGGTGCGGTTTTGGCTTGGCATGTGGGGCCAAGGGTTTGCTATGGGAGCATGGCGTGGCTGGCTTTGCTAGGTGCGGTTTGGCTTGGCATGTGGGGCCAAGGGTTTTCCAAGGGCGCATGACGTGGCTTAGCTAGGTTCGTGACCAAGCCAGGGTTTTTGGGCCAAAGGTCGTTTGGTAACCTTGGACGGTCAGGATTTTCTCCTGGGATTCAAGGGAAATCATTGATTGTTACATGCCTTCATTTTGGTAGCCGCGTAGGAAAGGCCAATATGGTGGCGCGGCTAAGTTGGCATGTGGCCATGGGGAGGTGCGTTTGGCCTGGCGCGGTAGGTGTGGCTGGCATGGTTTGTCATTGCGGCTAGCATGGTTGGCATGCCTTGGCGCGGTTGGTGTAGCTGGCATGGTTTGCCATTGGCACAAAGGTACGGCTAGCATGGATGGCATGCCTTGGCGTGGTGGGTGTGGCTGGCATGGTTTGCCATTGGTATAGAGGTGCAGATAGCATGGTTGGCATGCCTTGGCGCGGTTGGTGTGGCTGGCATGATTTTCCATTGGCACAGAGGTACGGCTAGCATGGCTGGCATACCTTGCCGCGGTAGGTGTGGCTGGCATGGTTTTCCATTGGCACAGAGGTGCGGCTAGCATGGTTGGCATGCCTTGGCGTGGTGGGTGTGGCTGGCATGGTTTTTCATTGGCACAGAGGTGCGGCTAGCATGATTGGAATGCCTTGGCGCGGTGGGTGGGGCTGGCATGGTTTGCCATTGGCACACGTGGGAATTAGGGTTTGGGTTGTCGTAACCCTAATTGGTATTAAAAATATACCCCGGTAATTTTTTACAGACACATTAAAGGTTTCAATAAATGCACCTAGTAAAAGATTATTACTTAAATGTTGTGACGTCACTGTCTGACTGGGGTTTAAGGTTTTACGATTTTAACCCTAAGCTAAAAAACACCATCAACATTAAGTCCCCTGCTTAGCTCGATACATGTGCCTTGTTGCGAGGTAAGCATATGATGGTGACAGACAAGGACGAAATCGAGTCTTAAATTATTGCAAATATGGTCAGGAAAATATGACTAACCTTTTTCGAGAGGTGAAGAGAGTTTTTTGCTTCCCGTGTTGGCGGCCCTGCATAAGTTGTACTGGGGATGCAGACCGTGGAGTGGCGAAATGAAATTTTTCGGCTTGGTCTAGCCGTACATCACCGAGGCACATGGGGCGCGGTCTTGGAAAGCATAACGCATTGGAGAGGCAAAGCATAGAGGATTGGGGAAGCAAAGCATAGCGGATTGGAGAGGCAAGCGCGCGTGGATGAGTTGGCATGATAGGGCCGCGTAAATGGATAGGGAGGCCTGGCATGGTGCGGCCATGGCAAGGCGAGACGTACACGGACAAAAATCTGAGATTACTTTGTGAAAGTGAAAGATAAACAGCAAGAGAAACAGAAAGATATGGTTGAGATGATATGAAATAACTATCTGTCTCTTTAATTTCCTGTTTCAATCGAACAAAAATGAAGGTGGAGGCGTTATAAGTTTGGGTTTTTTCAGTGATGAGAGGGATTAGAGAGAAAGAGATGAGCGAAAGAGAAGAGAACTGAGAGAGAGAAAAATTCGAGTTTTATATAAAATTTGTTGAACGGTGATAGATATTGTCCTACGGATTCTTGAAAATATTTGGACGGTAATGATTTAATTTAAAACATTCATACGGATCAAGCAAGTGTGTTTTCTTTATGTTTTCTCTTTGTGATTTTGTGCTTTCTCTTTGTGCTTCCAGGTTGAATTATAACTAGTCACATAGGTCATGAAGTAATTTCGACTAGTCATACAAGTCATGAAGTAGCTTTAGTTCATAATGGTAGACTCGGGTTAGTAAGATACATCATCAAAATCGATAAATATGAAGCTCATTGTCGATCTGAACTTCAAATGTGGTAAAACGGCATACCAACTATGAACCAAGAAGCGCGGTTGGGTTCTGACTTCAAAGCAGGATACATCCTCAAAATAAAGAAATATGAAGCTCATTATCGACCTGAACTTCAAATGTGGTAAAACGGCATACCAACTATGAACCAAGAAGCTCCGGGTGGGTTCTGACTTCAAATTTAGCAGGATACATCCTCAAAATAGAGAAATATGAAGCTCAACGTCGATTCGAACTTCAAATTCGGTATAACGACAAACAAACTATGAATCATGAAGATTCGGGAGGTTCTGACTTCAAACTTGGCATGATACATCATCGAAATCGAATATGCATAACCACACTCCGAGATTGAAACATGGCCTTGAGTGGATCAATCTAAGCCGGAAACTTGGTAAGAACGATGAATCTATCCATTTACAGGTAAGTTTCCTTCGGAATATTTTGTGAAACCTAAAACAACCTTTATTATGGCATATTGTATGCATACCCTGGCTCCGAGGTCGAAACTTGGCTAGGAGTGGATTACGATAAGTCGAAAACTAGGTAAGAATGATGAATCCATCCATTTACATGTAAGATTCATCCGGACTTGAGTTTCTCATTCTTATAAACGGAGAATGAAATTTATCATATTTGAACATCAAAGGTTCGAAGATTACTAGAGATGGACCAGATTTTCTCATTCGGATGAACTGGAGATGAAATTTATCAGATTGGAACATCACATGTTCAAAGATTACTAGATTTCGACCATAGTTTCTTATTCGGATGAACTGAAAATGAAATTTATCAGATTTGAACATCACATGTTCGAAGATTACTAGAGTTGGACCTGAGTTTCTCATTCGGATGAACTGAAAATGAAATTTATCAGATTTGAACATCACATATTCGAATATTACTAGAGTTGGACCTGAGTTTCTCATTTGGATGAACTGAAAATAAAATTTCTCAGATTTGAACATCACAGGTTCGAAGATTACTAAAGTTCGACCTGAGTTTCTCATTCGGATGAACTGAAAATGAAATTTATCAAATTTGAACATCACAGGTTCGAAGATTACTAATGTTGGACCGGAGTTTTTCATTCGGATGAACTGTAGGTGAAAATTTTCAGATTGGAACATCACAGGTTCCAAGATTACTAGAGTTCGACCAGAGTTTCTCATTCGGATGAACTGAAAATGAAATTTATCAGATTTGAACATCACAGGTTCGAAGATTACTAGAGTTGGACCTGAGTTTCTCATTCGGATGAACTGAAAATGAAATTTATCAGATTTGAACATCACAGGTTCGAAGATTACTAGAGTTGGACCTGAGTTTCTCATTCGGATGAACTGAAAATGAAATTTATCAAATTTGAACATCACAGATTCGAATATTACTAGAGTTGGACCTGAGTTTCTCATTCGGATGAACTGAAAATAAAATTTCTCAGATTTGAACATCACAGGTTCGAAGATTACTAAAGTTCGACCTGAGTTTCTCATTCGGATGAACTGAAAATGAAATTTATTAGATTTGAACATCACATGTCCAAATATTACTACAATTCGACCTTGGTTTCTCATTCGGATGAACTGAAGAAGAAATTTATCAGATTTGAACATCACAGGTCCAAAGATTACTAGAGTTGGACCTGATTTTCTCATACAGATGAACTGAAAATGAAATTTATCAGATTTGAACATCACAGGTTTGAAGATTACTAGTGTTGGACCGAAGTTTTTCATTCGGATGAACTGTAGGTGAAATTTTTCAGATTGGAACATCACAGGTTCCAAGATTACTAGAGTTCGACCAGAGTTTCTCATTCGGATGAACTAAAGATGAAATTTATCAGATTTGAGCATCACAGGTCCAAAGATTACTAGAATTCGACTTTGGTTTCTCTTTCGGATGAACATAAGATGAAATTTATCATATTTAAACATCACAGGTCCAAAGATTATTAGAGTTGTACCTTAGTTTCTCATTCGGATCAACTGAAAATAAAATTTATCAGATATGAACATCACAGGTTCAAAGATTACTAGAGTTGGACCGGAATTTCTCATTTGGATGAACTGGAGATGAAATTTTTCAGATTGGAACATCACATGTTCCAAGATTATGAGAGTTCGACCAAAGTTTCTCATTCGGATGAATTAAAAATGAAATTTGTCAGATTTGAACATCACATGTTCGAAGATTACTAGACTTCGACCATAGTTTCTCATTCGGATGAACTGAAAATGAAATTTATCATATTTGAACATCACAGATTCGAAGATTACTAGAGTTGGACCTGAGTTTCTCATTCGGATGAACTGAAAATGAAATTATTCAGATTTGAACATCACAGGTTCGAAGATTAATAGAGTTCGACCTGAGTTTCTCATTCGGATGAACTAAAGATGAAATTTATCATATTTGAACATCACAGGTCCAAAGATTACTAGAATTCGACTTTGGTTTCTCATTCGGATGAACATAAGATTAAATTTATCAGATTTAAACATCACAGGTCCAAAGATTATTAGAGTTGTACCTGAGTTTCTCATTCGGATCAACTGAAAATAAAATTTATCATATTTGAACATCACAAGTTCAAAGATTACTAGAGTTGGACCTAAGTTTCTCATTCGGGTGAACTGAAGATAAAGTTTATCAGATTTGAACATCCCGGGTTCAAATATTACTAGACTTGGACCTTGGTTTCTCATTCTGATGAACTGAAGATGAAATTTATCAGATTGGAACATCACAGGTTCAAAGATTACATGAGTTCGACCTTGGTTTCTCATTCGGATAAACTGAAGATGAAATTTATCAGATTTGAACATCACAGGTTCAAAGATTACTAGAGTTGGACTTGAGTTTCTTATTCGGATGAACTGAAGATGAAATTTGTCAGATTTGAACATCACAGGTTCGAAGATTACTAGAGTTGGACCTGAGTTTCTTGTTCGGATGAACCGAAGATGAAATTTATCAGATTTGAACATCACATGTTCGAAGATTACTAAAGTTGGACCTGAGTTTGTCATTCGGATGAACCAAAGATGAAATTTATCAGATTTGAACATCACATGTTCGAAGATTACTAGAGTTCGACCTTGGTTTCTCATTCGGATGAACTGAATATGAAATTTATCAGATTTGAACATTTCAGGTTCAAAGATTACTAGTGTTGGACCTTGGTGTCTCATTCGGATGAACTGAAGATGAAATTTATCAGATTTGAACATCACAGGTTCAAAGTTTAATAGTGTTCGACCTGATTTTCTCATTCAGATGAACTGAAAATGAAATTTGTCAGATTTGAACATTACAGGTTCAAAGATTACTAGTGTTCGACCAGAGTTTGTCATTCGGATGAACATAAAATGAAATTTGTCAGATTTGAATATCACAGGTTCAATGATTACTAGAGTTCGACCCGAGTTTCTCATTCGGGTGAACTGAAGATGAAATTTATCAGATTTGGTGCAATAAATATTATGGAGACTGTGAAAATGTCCAGAATACCCTTATTGGAAATAGGTAAAGTAAATATTATAAAAAGTGAAAATGACCGTATTACCATTAATGGAAATAATTGCAATAAATATTATGGAGATTGTGAAAAATGACAAGACTACCCTTATCGGGAATATGTAAAGTTCTGAATGTGAAAATGACCACATTACCCTTGATGGAAATAAGTGCAATAAACATTATCGAGATTGTGAAAATGACCAGACTACCCTTATCGGAAATAAGTAATGTTCAAAGAAGAATTTGCGCTGTTTGCGGCTCACTCACTTGAGCATTTTTTTTGAACATTATATTTTGTTTTACAACTCTTATAAAGGGTTGTCATAAAGTTAGTATATTAAATAACCACAAATTTAATAGAACCTGTGATAGTGTAGGAATGGTTAGTGGTGTAGACTTACATACAGGAGGCTGAGGATCAAATCCCCCCAACCTCATTTTTCAACATTATATATTTTTACTTCAACAACTCGTATAAGTGTTGTTATACCTTTTTATTAAAAAAAAAATAAAAAAAAAAAAAATTGTGAACTGTAAGGATGGTTGAAGAGCTAGACTTCCATGCACTAAGTTCATGTTCGAATCTCCCCTCTAACACTATTTTTCATCATCATATTTTGGTGTTCTTCAACAACTCTTGTGAGAATTGTGATAGGCTTAGTCACTACATTTATGGAACAAAGTTGTTATAGCTAAATGTCGTCACAACTCTTTTGCTTAAGGAGTTGTTGTTTGTTTTCTTAGTGCAACCCCTTATTCCTAAGGGTTGGTAGTGATGATATACGACAACTCTTCCTTTGAAACCAGTTGTAAAACATAGGACTTTCTACGATGTATAGAAAAGAGTTGTAAAACCCCAGTTGTAGATGTATATTTTTCCCGTAGTGCTGGTCTATTGGTAGTCACAATGCATATTTGCATTATAATCTTAGAATTATTTATTCAGATTGTTCTTCCTTTATAATTGTTTTCTTTGAAACACTAGTGCTAGATTATTGTTATTAAAATGTTAATTTTGTTTGATATAATAAATTAGGAGAATATTGCACCAAGTCTTGTACCGACCGGTGCATTTTGAGTTTGCGTGGGGTTTTTGATCCTAGTCTGAAACTCCAGTACTCGGAGTGTTACACAATCGTGCTTTTGCGTGGGGTTTTTTAAACACTTTTAAAGCAAAGCCTATTCTAATCAAAGAGTGTGAATCAAATGCTATCTTAGTGTCACCTGATAGTTTGTGGAAGTTTTTTTATCCTGCAAGTAGTCTAGATGTTTTTTTTATCAAAGAGTGTGAATTTATACGTGACGTTTTATCATTGGTTGTAGACGGCTTTCATGTGTGACATCACTTTCAAAAGAGTTTTTCATTTATATTTAGAGTTTAAGTTGGGTACAGTGCACCTGATAGTTTGTGGAAGTTTTTATCCTGCAAGTAGTCTAGATGTTTATATGCGAGTGATTTTATTATCTTTAACGAGGTTATGGTGTACGCAAAGACATACCATATGGCAAGAGATACACAAATATTTCAAGCCCATGCGAGAGGCAGTGGGCTATCTTTTTAGAGTGACTATCGGTGGTATAGGATCGGATATGTTAGTGGCAGCACCAAGGAAGATGCTAGAGACGGACCAAAATAAAAGTCCAACTGAATCATTAAGTGATACTAATTCATAGATGTATGAATGGTGACTTCATGTGGGAGTAGTGGATCTCATTTAAATGCTATAAACTATTAATGAAGAAACGACATGTTGGACTGGATTAAGATTTGGACTCATATTGTGGTCCACTCTTGTCTTTTTGTAGAATATATATGTAAGTCCAGTCCGTATGTATATTCAAGTTCATGTACTTAGAAGTCCATTATGTCTTCTAACCCTAATACGGGTGTATACAACACTATAAATATATGCATCATAAACCTAAGAAGGTTAAGAGAGCTTTCATAATCGTTCATGGTATCTAGAGCCAGAACGATCTCTCTATCTAAAACCCTAGCCTCAAAACCTTTTCTTCTTCACAAACCCTAGCCTCAAAAACTTTTTCTTATTCTTTACCAACCCTAGTCTTCAATCTTTTTCTTCACATAACCCTATTCTAATCTTCTCTGTTTGTTTTTCTCCTCCGGCGAACAAAACCGTTTCCGTGAACAGTACGTCAACGAACAGTGACGTCGGTGAACATTGTTTTCGTGATCAGTAACGTCGGTGAACAGTGTTTCTGAAAACCCTAGTTTCAAAAAAAAGAAGAAAAAAAAATACTCAAAGAACACAATCATTTTCTTCGTTCTCCCACCATGTCAACTATATCGCAAACGAGTACAGCTATCTCTGAAGTCGGATCTCCAACCATTGCTGCTTCTGCGTCTGTTAGTATTGGTTCTCTTATGTCATCCTCTGACAAAGCACCGCATCTTCCTTCTTCTACCAAAATAGTTCTTCTGAACAGAACTAATTAACTCCTCTGGGAATCTCAAATTATCCCCATTCTGAAGTCCCAACGTCTTTACAAATATCTTGAAGATAGCTATGAGATACCATCAAAGGATCTTACTCATTCGGTCACTGAAGAAAAATCCGCAAACCCTGCTTATGAAGAATGGGAAGTTATTGATCAAACCATCATCTCTTGGATAAATTGCTCTCTTACAGATCCCTTAAAAGTTGAATGCGTTCGTCGTGGAAATTCTCGTGCAATATGGAAATATCTTCGCAGCACTTATGCAACTATTAATCCAGCTCGTATTCTTCAACTTAAAGCTAATCTATCGACAATCCAAAAGGGTAACTTATCTATCACTGAATATATCTTGAAGATTAAAGAAATCTCAGACTCCTTAGCCACTGTCATGCAACCTGTTTCTGATCTTGAGCTTGTATCTACAACTCTACGTGGCTTGGGTGATGATTGGAGCAATATTTACACTGCGGTTATTGCTCGAACCTCCTTACCAACGTTCACTGAGTTGCATGCCTTGCTTCTTCACCACGAATCACACCTGCAATACCTGCAGAATCTTCAAAATAATGTCTCTGAGCTTCAACAACCAACAGCTTTCTTTTCTGGTGCTCCTTCTTCTGGTCGTGGACGATCATCCTACAACAACTCTGGTAACTCTTCTGGTGGCTTCTCTCGTGGTCGTGGTTCCTACAATAATTCTGGTGGTTCGTTTCGTGGACAAGGTGGTGGCTCAGGACGTGCTAACTGGAACAATGGTGGTCGTAATACTTGGAATGGTGGTCGTGGCAACTGGAACACTGGTGGAGGATCTAATAATTATTCTCATGGCAACAGGAAATCTAATGGCTTTGGCCGAGGGAACAATGGAGGTTTGCAACCTCATAATGGCTACAACAGACCATATGGTTGTGGGAATTGGTCCTCAAATCGTGGAAACAATGGAGTACCATTTGTACTTGGTCCGTATCCACAGACTACCATCACCTGCCAGTGGTGTGGTGATACTGGACATACCGCTCAAAGTTGTGCTCATCTCACTCAAGCACATACTATTGATTTACCTCAGTCTTTTTCGTTGATGCATGTTCAATCTATGTCGTATGAAAATCATTGGTCTGCTGATACAGCTGCATCTTCTCATATGACATCTGATGCTTCTCAGATGATGAATCGGGTGGATTATAACGGTAATGATAAAGTACTTGTTGGTAATGGTAAACTTTTACCTATTTCAGGAATTGATGATATCACTCTTACCTCTTCTGCATCAAAGCTACCTTTGAAAAATACTCTTCATGTGCCTTTTATTGCCAAGAATCTTGTTTCTGTTGGCCATCTCACACGTGATATTGATTGTGTGTTTGTTTTTGACCGTGATGGTTTGTGCATTCAGGATCGACGAACGGGAGCTCCTCTGTACACGGACAAGAATGAAGATGGCATGTATCCACTCTCTTGCAGTACTCTCTCTCGTTTACAACAACTATCTACCTCATCCTTTTCTGCTACAGCTATTGGTGTTCATTCTAGTCCATCTGTTTGGCACATGCGTTTAGGTCATCCGAACAGTAATATTTTCCTTTCTCTTAAGCACAATAAGTTTTTATCTTTAGATTCTACTTCATCTTCTATTCCGTCTGTATGTTCTAGCTGTGTTGGTGCCAAACATCATCGTCTTCCTTTTCAGTCTCGCACATCTTATTCGAATAAAATTGGTTCCATTATTCATTCTGATTTATGGGGTCCTGCGCCTTTTCAATCTAATTGTGGTTTTCAATATTTTTTGCTATTTGTGGATGAATGCTCACGCTTCACTTGGATTTATTTTTTGTCCGACAAAACTCAGGTGTTTAATTGCTTTTTAAACTTCAAAACCATGGTTGAAAAACAATTCTCCACATCCATTCTAGTTCTGCAAACTGATAGTAGAACTGAGTATGCTGATCCACTAAAAACATATTTGCATGCGAATGGAATTCAAAGTCGTTCTTCGTGTCCTAACACACCTCAACAAAATGGTTTAGCTGAACGAAAAATTCGACATATCACTGAAACTGGTCGTGCATTGATGTTACAAAGTGGTCTTCCTGAACATTTTTGGGCTGAATTTTATGCTACAACCACTTATTTAATAAATCGACTTCCAACACCATCTTTGTTGAATACTTCTCCTTACTTTTCCGTGTATCATCGTTCTCCTCCTTATGATTTTTTGAAGGCTTTTGGTTGTCGTTGTTATCCTCTTTTGTCTCATTTACGTCACAACAAGTTACAACCAAAAAATCTTCCATGTGTGTTTATTGGTTATAGTGATCGGCATAAGGGTTATAAATGTTTAGAAGTCCATAGCAATCGTGTCTACATCTCTCGTCATGTTGTTTTTGATGAATCAATTTTTCCATATCCTGTTGATGTTGGTGTTGATCTTCATCGTAAATCCAAAACTCCAGTCACTCACACTCTTCTTACTTGTCCTAATACAGTTGCGGCTACTCACCTTCCTTTGTCTCCAACACAGCCACCTATTTCTCCTTCCCCTACATTTCCTTCGTCTTCACTTTCCACCACTTCTATCACTCCTACCTTGCTGGATTCTCCTAGTATCACCTCTCCTTTATTTGGCTCTTTGCCTTCACAATCTCCTGTAGCTTCTTCTCCCGCACCTGTGTTATCCGCGTCACCTACTTCTGATACGCCAGCATCGCCCGGTGTTCACGAGCTCCCACAGTCGACAACTAACGTACATCCTATGGTTACCAGATTAAAGGATCACACAATTCAGCCGTGCAGTTTTAAGGGATGTTTCTCCACAAGGTATCCTGTGATGCACTGTTTTCTATCTCAATATGATTCTCTACCTGCTAAACCTACGAGTTTTACCATTGCATCTAAATCTCCGGAGTGGTGGGCTGCTATGCTAGATGAAATCAATGCTTTACTTCGTCATCGCACTTGGTCGTTGGTACCTTGGCGTCCTGGAATGAACATAGTTGGCAGCAAATGGGTTTATCGTGTTAAACAGAAATCAGATGGCTCTCTTGATAAACGAAAAGCTCGTTTGGTTGCCGAGGGTTACTCTCAACAGTACGGCATTGATTATGATGAGACTTTTAGTCCCGTTGTAAAACCAGTCACTATTCGATTGGTTCTTAGTTTAGCGGTTTCTTCTTCTTGGACTATCAAGCAACTAGATGTCAAAAATGCTTTTCTTCATGGTTCTCTTGATCAGGAGGTTTATATGGCTCAACCTCAGGGATTTGTTGATCCACGGTTTCCTAATCATGTATGTTTACTGCACAAAGCTCTTTATGGCTTAAAACAGGCGCCTCGAGCTTGGTATCATCGTTTTGCTTCATTTTTGATCCATCTGGGGTTCAAGTCATCTCAGTCCGATCACTCAATGTTTATCAAGAAATCGTACTCAGGTATTATTATCCTCTTGTTATATGTTGATGATATCATTGTGACTGGTAGTGACACTAAAGGTATTCAATCCTTACTGCCAACACTTAAAACTGAAT
Source organism: Papaver bracteatum (assembly GCA_023529315.1). NCBI lineage: Eukaryota > Viridiplantae > Streptophyta > Magnoliopsida > Ranunculales > Papaveraceae > Papaver > Papaver bracteatum. The sequence continues at coordinate 55,627 of JAJJWX010003982.1, read as the reverse complement.
TTGCGATGACTGATATGGGCGATTAACATTATTTTTTGGGATTGGAAGATACTCGTACTTCAACTGGTATTGCTCTAACTCAAAACCGGTACACTATGGATCTCTTAAAGAAAGTGGATCTCACGGATTCCAAACCAGTTTCCACTCCGGTAACTCCACGCTCTAAGTTACACTCTGATGATGATGCTTTGTTTCCTGATGCAACCTTGTATCGCAGTTTGGTTGGGGGCTTACAATATCTTAACATGACACGACCTGATATTACATACGCTGTCAATCAAGTTAGTCAGTTTATGCACCGACCCACCGAAACTCATTTCATGGCTGTTAAACGCATTCTAAGGTATCTCAAGGGAACCTTAGGTCATGGTATTTGCTTCGGCGTGACTCTACCTTGCGGTTCTGACTTACTCGGATGCGGATGGGGAGGTGATCCCGACACTTCTCGATCAACCTCAGGTCATTGTGTATTCTTGGGCAACAATCTTGTCTCCTGGGGTTCTAAAAAGCAACCTACTGTTTCCACCAGCAGTACTGAAGCTGAGTATCGTGCCATGTCTTCTACATCAGCTGAACTCATTTGGATTAGATATCTTTTAAATGATCTAGGTATTTCCTTGCCGCAGTCTCCTACACTCTATTGTGACAATATTAGTGCTACTTACTTAGCTATGAATCCAATTCAACATTACCGTTCCAAACATATTCAGATTCACTACCATTTTGTTCGTGAACGGATTGCATCTGGTCTTCTGCACCTACGGTATATTTCCACTGAGCATCAACTAGCAGACTTGTTTACGAAGGGTTTGTCCTCAACCAGGTTTCTTTATCTATGTAACAAGCTTTCGCGTTGCTTACCACCGCGTACAACTTGAGGGGGGTGTAGAATATATATGTAAGTCCAGTCCGTATGTATATTCAAGTCCATGTACTTAGAAGTCCATTATGTCTTGTAACCCTAATACGGGTGTATACAACACTATAAATATATGCCTCATGAACCTAAAAAGGTTAAGAGAGCTTTCATAATCGTTCACTTTTCGAATCTACTAGGGTGCACACTCCTCTAAAAGGTAGGAATTTTAGTTATTATTCGGCTTGCTTGAGTATTGAAATGAAACGTCCACACTCATTAAAGAGATGGAGAAAATTGGGTGTTTTCGGCATTCCGCGATAACAAAATTTTGATCAAAAGTATTGTCCAATTAGTGAGCAATGACATTGCTACTACGGGAGATGATATACTTGCCAAGGAATAAACCCGGATTTATATCCCGAGTCTCATTGAATTGTGGGACCCACCATCCATTGGAGTTGACATGAGCCATTTTTGTGTGGCAGGTCCCACAACTCAGTGAGACTCGAGACATCAATGGGGATTTACCCCTCGGTTAAGTTAGCATTTCGGTATTACTACTACCAAGGTAAAGTGGTCTTGAAAGCTAGCTGCTTTGCTCTATTTGACGGATTCCAAATTTTTTATGTGGCCTCCATAGCTATCATCTTTCACTACCAAAGTTTAAAAAAATGACAATAATTGAGATGGTTCATTGAGATAGTACGTTAGGTACATTATTATGATCCCTACTGCAATCAATGGCCATCAAAATAATACTTAGTACAATAATTGAGATGGTTAATTGAGATACCCACCATCAAAGGCCACGTCAAAATAATCATCTTTCTTCTTTATCAAAAACCAAAAATCCCGGCAACAAAATAAGATCCCTACTGCAATCTTCATAAGAGCAACACCATCGACATGGATTTACTCTCACATTCTTCAGAATTCCTCCTTCCTCCATCTTCAGAAGGTAATAAAACCGACTATGCCCTCGTAATTCTCAATCAACCACTCCCAAAATTCACACCAGTGTTATGGGATCATGCCAAGCTAGTTTTATGTGCTGATGGTGGTGCTAATAGACTGTTTGATGAAATGCCTCACTTATTTCCACAGCAAGATATTGATCAAGTTAGAAACATTTATAAACCAGATGTGGTTAAAGGTGACATGGATTCAATTAGAAGTGAAGTTAAAGATTTCTTTGAAAATTTGGGTTCTCGAATAGTTGATGAATCAGAAGATCAGGATACTACTGATCTTCACAAGTGTGTATCATTTATTCTTCAGGATGCTACTGTGGGGAAATCTGATGATTTGTGCATTCTTGTTGCTGGAGCACTTGGTGGAAGATTTGATCATGAAATGGGGAATATCAATGTTCTGTGTCTGTTCTCGAACGTTAGGATAGTGCTGTTGTCTGATGATTGCCTGATTCAGATGCTTCCGAGGACTCATCGGCATGAGATCAATGTTTTGCCATCCGTTGAAGGTCCACATTGTGGGCTCTTCCCAATTGGTGCTGGTTCTGCAATTGCCACAACAACTGGGTTGAAATGGGATCTTACTGATACTGAGATGAAATTTGGTGGGTTAATAAGTACTTCCAATATTGCGAGCGAGGAGAAAATCACTGTGCAATCGGATTCGCACCTTTTGTGGACTATTGAAATTCGAAAACCAGCAACTTGAAGGTTATTCATGTTTACATGTTTTATGGTTCTGTGGGTGGGTTAGTAGTATATGTTATGGATGATAAGTTGCTGACTATCCTCTTCTGTGTTTTTCTTATAATTTGAATTCGTCTTCTGTGTATTGTTTTTTGTCGGAAAGTTGCTGACAGATTATGTTATAGAACGCAAAACTTCATTTTCCGTAAAAATGGTAAGTTGTGTGGGTAAGCATTTAGTTGTAAGGACGTTGCCTGCACCAACAACAAGCAACAGAGAAAATTGAGGATAGTTTAACATGCTGATCCCAAAGTTTGGTGCCATTTCTATCTGTACAACCCTGTGGAAATTAGTACCCCTGTAGCAAGCCTTGAATGAAACGGCAATCAACTAAAACTCCCCAACAATGATTCCATTACATATATGCATTTATGTGTGAAAATGTTACAGTTGAACAGAGCCAACAGCAACAAGCACATGTAAAAGAGAACTGAAAAGTGATGGTTTCACGATACTGTAGAAACAAATTGTCAAACTTAATCTGTTATTCTGTTTATTGAGTTAATGTTATTCTGTTTATTGAGTTAATGTTGTTCTGTTTATTGACCTTGCTCAACAACGTTCCCGTCTTACAAGACAGAGATCTCTTCTGCATAATTTGATGGTGGAAAACTATGTGCCACCATTACTGAAGTTTTGATTCTTCATTAGTCTATCAAGAGCTTGTTGAACTACACATTCAGACTCAACAGAAAGTGCACTGGTGGTTTCGTCAAGTAGCGAGATTGCCGAGTTCTTGAGAACAGCTCTTGCAATGGAAACACTATTTCTTACCTCCAGATAGATGTACCCCTCGCTGACCCACCTTGGTTGAGTAGCCCCTGGGCAGTCTACTGATGACTCCTGACTCTGTTGCTCCATCTTTTCCATAATGTATGTGTTCTTAGATTGATGTAGCAAATAGTGCTGGTTCTTGTTGGACAAGACCAGTATACCTCCTGAGAGATTTCGGCCCTAGTCTGATATCTTTTCGACTTTTCCTATAGTCAATCAGTGCATGTTGATAAAATTAGACTAAGTTATCTTTAACACCAAGGGTGATGAGAACGACAGAAGACTTGCCATCTATCATGACCATCCCAGATTTCGCGTCATTGAAGCTTAGTATCAGCGCAAGTACAGAGCTCTTGCCAGACCCATTTGATCCTACCAATGCCATGCTCTTGCCATCCCAGACTTTCAAATTATAATCCTTGAAAATCAGTACATTCACTCATAAAGGGTAAATCAAGATTACCTTCCACCTTTGTACTTCCTCTCCAGAACATCAAAGACTGAAGCAGCCATTTGGTTTCATGACAGATTCAAAGCTCAAAAGCTCCTTGCCTATCACAACAGAACAGTACCTGTGTGAGCAAAATGATACATTGAAACTTGCGATTGCTTTAGTTTCACTACCAAAGGTTGAATGATGTAAATATAAATCAAAGTTTTGTTTATCAAGAATTATCATCAGCATACATATTTGGATATCATGATTTTGTATGTCCTACCAGCAGGTAATGGAGAAGAAAATTTATTCGAATAGAAGTGCATGGTAAATTCCAAGTCTTCGATAGTAGCTCTATTGCAAAAGTATAGACAAGTGAAAGCATTACCATAAGGCGAAGCCTGTAAGAAGAGAAGAGGAAAAATAGTGCAACACCATAGAACAAGCCAGTCATTTGAGCACGAACAAAAACACTCTTAGATGGCTTGCAGAGTTCAGGAGCATACAAGTCAGAAAGCCTCGGAGGACGGATAATATCTTCACTGGTGGCATCATCTTTCCCATAGAGGATATTTTTGCGGATGGTTGTAGAGAATAAGGCCCGAAAAAGGAGTACTTGCATTCAAGACTGCAAGAAGGATAGAGGTTTACCATCTTGCTTCTCTCAACACCGAGACATCTTGGTGGTGGCAAACCAGCTAACACTAGAAAACTTACACAATCAAATGATCTTATCAGCTTCCACAATTCATAACTAATTTCGGGTTAAGTTGTTTGGTACATCTTGGTGGTGTCAAGCAAGTTAACACAAGAAAACTTACACAATTAAATGATCATATCAGCTTTTACAATTCATAACTATTTTCCGGTTAAGTTGTATGGTACAATCAAAGCCATAAGGTGTGTGCATTTTCTTTTTTACTGCTCAATTGTATATTGTAATTTTTCACAACATATACTTTCTAATATATCAAGTCTAGTTTGAACATAAATAAACTGATCCTAAATAGTAAGAAATCAATTCAGACATTGCATGCATCCAGGTTAAGGTAGTGCAACAAATTCCAGCAGTCGATTCTGAAAGAATGCCATAAAAAAGAAATAAGTGATGGAAGTACCTTGGAAGCTCAACAAACTATCTGCATGTTACTCTTCTTGATGTACTAGGCTATCTATCTGTTGCAAGCTCTAAATTAAGTGGAGGGAGTTTCTGCATGTTACTCTTCTTGATGCCATTTCTGCATTGACGCTTCTTCTAAAGTCCTAAATCCCTTTTCAACTGTGCAAGAGTGACTTTAATCTCATCAATGTTATCTTGAAAGTTTCTTTCCGTGCCAATGTCATTCCGAACATCAGCTCCCCCTCTCTTTGACCCACTTCACATCCATTACATTTATTAGGATTGTAACCTATGCCATACAATTAGATGAATTGCATTCAGAATCACACCAAGGAACAGTCTGCTATTAGGTTAGTGACGTTAGTTAGAAATTATTCGATCCATTAATCAACAAACCAACACCATATATATAAAGAGAAAAACAAAAAAAGAAAGCAAAAGAAAAACAAAAAAGAAAGCAAAATAAGGGGAAAACAAGGTGAGATCAATCTACAGAAAGTAGAACTAGATACATACGTCTTAGAATTGAAGAATGTGATCCACGGGACCGCAACTGGTGATATTCTAATAAATTTTGAGGACAATTGACAACAACTGGATCTGTGGCGCAATGGTAGCGCGTCTGACTCCAGATCAGAAGGTTGCGTGTTCGATTCAAGTCAGGTTCATTTTTTTTTTTCCTGTCTATTTTGGCAACCTCCATAGTTTTTTCTAGCCTTTTCTTTGATTACTCTCTGTCTAGAGTCCATCTTCTTTGCCGGCTCTGATCACTTGATCATTTGAGCACTTATATACCTGAAAGCTATACTTGTTATTTCGTCTATATACTTCTAACTAAAGCAGGAATACTAGAACTGGAGATGAGAGGTTGAAGAAAGATTGAATAGGAGGCTAAACACATGAACTCAATCATTTTTGTGTGAGACGTCGTAATACTGTAATACGAAAGTTTCGTAAGTCACCTACGATCAAAACCCTACGTCATTGTTGAACGGTTCCGAAGGTGAGACCAATGTACCTTGGTTGCGAAATTACAAACATTGCTTCTTTTTTTCTTATCAGGAATAATATTACCCCAACACTTCAAATTGATGCAAGTGCGTTTCCAAGTTTCGTATATAGGTCCTAGCTTGCTTCAAAAAAAAAAAAAAAGGTCCTAGCTACTGCTCCCCCCCTAGCAGCTAATATCTTTCATTACCATGGTAAAAATTGACAATATATGAAACAGTAACTTTGGTTCCCTTTATTACTGTGTTGTCACGGATCGCCAATTTCTATTTTAACACCAACCATATGCATATCAAGTACGTCCTCTCAACATTCCCGTTTCTACTAAGTGTCTCTTTCTCTACAACAAATATCTCTTTGTAATCTTCTATATCTCTAGACAATTCTATTTCCCCCATCCTAAATTTCTCACAATTCCTAACATCAATTTCTTCTTGTCTTCACTATAAACTCTTGTTTTTGGCTTTCATTTCACTTCTATGTTTTCATTCTCTCAATGTGTGTAAATTTAGTTTTTATATGGGAATCTGATCAAGGAAGAAGAACCTTCACATATGGAACCACAATCATTTTTCGATAGCATTACGATATCTCCTCTCAAAACAAAAGTAAGTATTAACTTCTTCATTTTCCTTCAATCCATTTTCTATGTTCTAAATTTTTGATTTGATATTGTTTGTTTGTAAATAGGCTTGAATATCCGGGGAAAAACGATAACAAAACCGGGGATGTGTTTGGTGTAATGTCTGTCAGATCAGTGGTCTCTGATTTGAAGTCAGTCACAAATAGCCTTTGAGAAAAGCTTCAGAATTCTGCTATGTTACTTGCTGCTGTAGATGCTTTAAGTTCCTGTATATTGCCTACTACTTTACTGTATGTATCAGCAACAACTCCTTAGGCAATACCGTATTTTTGTTTTTGTTTTACTTTTAATCCAAACGACGACTTCAACAATTTTTTTAACACAAAATTGCGTCAAACTTAAATGCCTAGAGGTCATGAGTTCCCAACAAATATCGCATAAATGTTAAGTTCGGGCCGGAATTTCGTTCGTACGCCCCAAAGCAAGACCAACCACATGTCCGCATACATGTAATCCCCTACAACCGCATGGCATGTTGCTTGGCTGCTCATAGTAGTTTGCATGCAATTCGGTTGAAGCAAAAAAGGCCGGAATAACTAAATCACCACCGCCTTTGCCAAACACTAGTAAAACCCTAAAGGTTAAGTGGCAAAATGCCCCAATTTGGACTACAACGTTGTGAAAATGTCCCGGACGTTAGGCAAAAGATCAAAATGCCCCATTCCATTAGTTTTCCCTATTTTGGTCAAAATGGGGCATTTTCACTACCTTTGACTAGTCAACTGTTTTGTGAATTTTCATTTTTGCCCTTCGACAGAAATAACTCCCGACACGTATGGTTATAACTTCATTACACCACCGCCACCGCCACCATCGCCTACACCACCACCTCCACCACTACCATCGCCACCACCACCACCGCAACCACCAACACCGCCGCCACCACCACGACCACCAACACCGCCGCCGCCACCACCACAACCACCACAACCTAGGTCTTGAATCCTGAAGTTTAAACACTGAACCCAACACCACCACCACCACCACCATCACCACCACCACAACCACCACCGCTGAACCCTAAACCCTGAACCCTAGGCCTTGAACCCTGAATTTTAAACACTGAACCCTGAATTTTAAACCCTGAACACTGAATTTTAAACATGTGACAGAAGGGTATAAATGCCATTTTTTCCACGTGCGGGCCACATGCTTACGCATTTGACCACTTAACTCTCTCAAACGGAATACATAACAGAATGGGGCATTTTGATTTCATTTTGGGGCATTTTAATCTTTGCCTAACGTCCAGTCAATTTTCTCAACGTTGTAGTCCAAATTGGGGCATTTTGCCGTTTAACCCAACCCCAAATTGTATATGTACCACCGCAATTGCCTCCGGGGTTGAAAATAAGGAGCGTTCACAACCTTCATCAAACCCTAGCCTCTGTATGATCAGGATCCTTATTTAACCTGGTTTAATTGGGGGCCGCCCGCATTAAATGGGGGCCATGCACTAGAAGACAAAACAGGTCTCCCAATAGCAATTTGGGTCACCCCTTATAAAAAAACTTTCTAAATGGCTAAAATGGCCTTGAGTGATTAGTATTAAGAATTAATGAATTTGATTAGTGTGTTAATTTTATTTAGTTTAAAATCAGGATTTGGGTAAAAAAAAATGGGGAAATTTTTGTTTTTGGTAGTTTTGTTTTGAGAAGAAGAAGAGGAGTTTTAATAAGAAAAACTAGAGTTTTTGGTAATGAGTGATTCAAGTGGGGGGAATGAGTTTGGTGAAGCTTCAAACAACAACCATGATTGTGTTGATGGTAAGATTGTGTCAACTAATCCTATGGATTGGATGTTTGATGAAGAGATGCTAATGGAGGAAGCCATGAATAATGGTGAAAATGAAGATCCTACTGCCCCAAATAAGGGAACCAACACTCAAAATGAGGAACCCGGAGCTCAAAACAATCAGGTAAACTTCCTATACTCTTCAAATTGCATGAATGGTACTCCAAGTGGTCGATTCATGGACACCATGCAACTACTCAGAGTGACGGTGATTAGTGTCATCTTTTTTATTCGCTAACGATCCTCCAGAGTCGTCCATCTGTTTACACCCAAGATGACGACTCAAACCTGCAGCTTTTAATGGTGATGATAAATCGTCAGCTTGGTGTGCTAAAAACTGCCGACTCTGTAGGGTACTTAAACAAGAGTCGTTTGTTTGCTTTGTTTACACTCCAACGACGCTTAAACACATGGTCTCTGGGCAGAATTGTTTTTTTAGGTTTCTGGTCGTCACACTTGTATGCATAAAAACTGCCGACCCTAAGCAACCCTTAACATGGATCACTAGAGTCGTTGATATCGATAGTGTTAAAAATTAACGACCCTTAGTGTTTTCTTTTAAGATTTTTGATTTCATAAGATCATTTCATTGAATAGTAAAAGGCATACATCTTGCATATCGTTGCATTGAAGGAAATGAAATACAATAGATAAGCACTCAACCATAGATGTTGTAATTATAGGTAGTGTCGTTCAAGATGAGATAGCAATCGTCGAACTCAAACTTGTTCCCACGAAGCACCTCGTATCGCATATACGCCTTCCCCAACTGTAAACACAAAACAATAACTTAGTTAGTATTGTTCAAAGCTTTTGATAAGTTTTACCTCTTGTTTAAGTACTTACTCTTATAGCACCCAACATATTGGGCATGGATACCCTTACGGCATTAATTTCTCTTTTGAAAGCATCACATTCCAATTTTATCTCCTCGAATCGTTCCTTGACTAGTCTCAAAGACCTTGAGTTGCAATTTCTGTCTAATGCCACAAAAACGATGAATACACGGTTCCACCAAGCATCGGATGTTTGATCAATGTCTTTTCCTAGATCTTCAAAGTGGTTTGTGACCGTCAACCAATCTCTCGTAGGTACTGAAGTCTAACTTTAGTAGACTTTGAACCTATGTTGTTCAATTCTGATATATTTCGTCTTCAGTTCATCAAAACGAGAAACAAAAGTCTAACTCTTGTAGTCTTTGAACCCGTGTTGTTCAATTCTGATATATTTCGTCTTCAGTTTATCAAAACGATAAACTCAAGTCCAACTTTTGTAGTCTTTGAACCCGTGTTGTTCAATTTTGATATATTTCGTCTTCCGTTCAACCAAACGAGATATTGATGTCCAACTCAAGTAGACTTTGAGCCCGTGTTGTTCAATTATGATATATTTCGTCTGCAGTTCATCAAAACGATAAACTCAAGTCTAACTCTTGTAGTCTTTGAACCCGTGTTGTTCAATTCTGATATATTTCATCTTCCGTTCTTCCAAATGCTAAACTCAAGTCTAACTCTAGTAGACTTTGAACCTGTGTTGTTCAATTCTGATATATTTCATCTTCTGTTCATCCAAACGGGATACCAAAGTCTAACTTTAGTAGACTTTGAACCCGTGTTCTTCAATTCTGATATATTTCGTCTTCCAATCATCCAAACGAACACTAGTAGACATGGAACCCGTGTTGTTCAATTCTGATATATTTTGTCTTCCATTCATCAAAACGAGAAACAAAAGTCTAACTCTTGTAGTCTTTGAACCCGTGTTGTTCAATTCTGATATATTCTGTCTTCAGTTCATCAAAACGATAAACTCAAGTCTAACTCTTGTAGTCCTTGAACCCCTGTTGTTCAATTCTGATATATTTCGTCTTCCGTTCATCCAAATGATAAACTCAAGTATAAATCTAGTAGACTTTGAACCCGTGTTGTTCAATTATGATATATTTCATCTTCTATTCATCCAAACAAGATACTGGAGTCTAACGCTAGTAGACTTTGAACCTGTGTTGTTCAATTCTGATATATTTCGTCTTTCGTTCATCCAAACGAGATACTAAAGTCTACCTCTAGTAGACTTTGAACCCTTGTTGTTCAATTCTGATATATTTCGTATCACACTCATCCAAACGAGATACTGAAGTCTAACTCTAGTAGACTTTGAACCCGTGTTGTTCAATTCTGATATATTTCATCTTCCGTTAATCCAAACAATAAACTCAAGTCTAACTCTAGTAGTCTTGGAACCCGTGTTGTTCAATTCTGATATATTTCGTCTTCCGTTCATCCAAACCATAAACTCAAGTCAAACTCTAGTAGAACTTTAACCCGTGTTGTTCAATTCTGATATGTTTCGTCTTCCGTTCATCAGAACGAGAAACTGAAGTCTAACTCTTGTAGTCTTTGAACCTGTGTAGTTCAATTCTGGAAAAAAATTCTTCTTTCGTTCATCCAAACGAGACACTGAAGTCTAACTCACGTAAACTTTGAACTTGTGTTTTTCAATTCTGATATATTTTATCTTTTGTTCATCAAAACGAGATACTGAATTATAACTCTAGTAGTCTTTGAACCCGTGTTGTTCAATTCTGATATATTTTGTCTTTAGTTCATCCAATTGAGGTATTGAAGTCTAACTTTAGTAGACTTTGAACCTGTGTTATTCAATTCTGATATATTTCTTCTTCAGTTCATCAAAACGAGAAAAAAAAGTCTAACTCTAGTAGACATTGAACCCGTGTTGTTCAATTCTGATATATTTCGTCTTCCGTTCATCCAAACGAACCCTAGTAGACATGGAACCCATGTAGTTCAATTCTGATATATTTAGTCTTCCATTCATCCAAACGAGATACTAAAGTCTAACTCTAGTAGACTTTGAACCCATGTTGTTCAATTCTGATATATTTCGTCTTCCGTTCATCCAAATGATAAACTCAAGTCTAACTCTAGTAGACTTTGAACCCGTGTTGTTCAATTTTGATATATTTCGTCTTCTGTTCATCCAAACGAGATATTTAAGTCTAACTCTATTAAACTTTGAACAGGTGTTGTTTAATTCTGATATATTTTGTCTTCAATTCATCAAAACGATAAACTCAAGTCTAACTCTTGTAGTCATTGAACACATGTTGTTCAATTCTGATATAGTTCGTCTTCCGTTCATCCAAATGATAAAATCAAGTCTAAATCAAGTATACTTTGAACCCGTGTTGTTCAATTCTGATATATTTCATCTTCTGTTCATCCAAACAAGATACTGGAGTCTAACGCTAGTAGACTTTGAACCTGTGTTGTTCAATTTTGATATATTTCGTCTTCCGTTCTTCCAAACGAGATACTGATGTCTACCTCTAGTAGACTTTGAACCCGTGTTGTTCAATTCTGATATATTTGGTATCCCGTTCATCCAAACGAGATACTGAAGTCTAACTCTAGTAGACTTTGAACCCGTGTTGTTCAATTCTGATATATTTTGTCTTCCGTTCATCCAAATGATAAACTCAAGTCTAACTCTAGTAGACTTTGAACCCGTGTTGTTCAATTTTGATATATTTCGTCTTCTGTTCATCCAAACGAGGTACTGAAGTCTAACTCTAGTAGACTTTGAACCCGTGTTGTTCAATTCTGATATATTCTGTCTTCAGTTCATCAAAACGATAAACTCAAGTCTAACTCTTGTAGTCTTTGAACCCGTGTTGTTCAATTCTGATATATTTCGTCTTCTGTTCATCCAAATGATAAACTCAAGTCTAAATCTAGTAGACTTTGAACCCGTGTTGTTCAATTCTGATATATTTCGTCTTCCGTTCATCCAAACAATAAACTCAAGTCTAACTCTATTAGTCTTTGAACCCGTGTTGTTCAATTCTGATATATTTCGTCTTCTGTTCATCCAAACCGTAAACTCAAGTCTAACTCTTGTAGACTTTGAACCCGTGTTGTTCAATTTCGATATATTTCGTCTTCTGTTCATCCAAACGACATACTGAAGTCTAACTCTAGTAGACTTTGAACCCGTGTTGTTCAATTCTGATATATTCTGTCTTCAGTTCATCAAAACGATAAACTCAAGTCTAACTCTTGTAGTATTTGAACCCTTGTTGTTCAATTATGATATATTTCGTCTTCCGTTCATTCAAATGATAAACCCAAGTCTAAATATAGTAGCCTTTGAACCCGTGTTGTTCAATTCTGATATATTTTATCTTCTATTCATCCAATAAAGATACTGGAGTCTAACGCTAGTAGACTTTGAACCCGTGTTGTTCAATTATGATATATTTCGTCTTCCGTTCATCCAAACGAGATACTGAAGTCTACCTCTAGTAGACTTTGAACCCGTGTTGTTCAATTCTGATATATTTCGTATCACGCTCATCCAAACGAGATACTGAAGTCTATCCCTAGTAGACTTTGAACCCGTGTTGTTCAATTCTGATATATTTCGTCTTTCGTTAATCCAAACAATAAACTCAAGTCTAACTCAAGTAGTCTTTGAACCCGTGTTGTTCAATTCTGATATATTTCGTCTTCCGTTCATCCAAACCATAAACTCAAGTCAAACTCTAGTAGACTTTTAACCCGTGTTGTTCAATTCTGATATGTTTCGTCTTCCGTTCATCAAAACGAGAAACTGAAGTCTAACTCTTGTAGTCTTTGAACCTGTGTTGTTCAATTCTAATATATTTCGTCTTTCGTTCATCCAAACGAGATACTGAAGTCTAACTCACGTAAACTTTGAACTTGTGTTTTTCAATTCTGATATATTTCGTCTTTTGTTCATCAAAACGAGATACTGAATTCTAACTCTAGTAGTCTTTGAACCCGTGTTGTTCAATTCAGATATATTTCGTCTTCAGTTCATCCAATCGAGGTACTGAAGTCTAACTTTAGTAGACTTTGAACCCGTGTTGTTCAATTCTGATATATTTCTTCTTCAGTTCATCAAAACGAGAAAAAAAAAGTCTAACTCTAGTAGACATTGAACCCGTGTTGTTCAATTCTGATATATTTCGTCTTCCGTTCATCCAAACGAACTCTATTAGACATTGAACCCGTGTTGTTTAATTCTGATATATTTAGTCTTCCATTCATCCAAACGAGATACTAAAGTCTAACACTAGTAGACTTTGAACCCGTGTTGTTCAATTCTGATATATTTCGTCTTCCGTTCATCCAAATGATAAACTCAAGTCTAACTCTAGTAGACTTTGAACCCGTGTTGTTCAATTTTGATATATTTCGTCTTCTGTTCATCCAAATGATAAACTCAAGTCTAACTCTATTAGACTTTGAACACGTGTTGTTTAATTCTTATATATTCTGTCTTCAATTCATCAAAACGATAAACTCAAGTCTAACTCTTGTAGTCATTGAACCCATGTTGTTCAATTCTGATATAGTTCGTCTTCCGTTCATCCAAATGATAAACTCAAGTCTAAATCTAGTAGACTTTGAACCCGTGTTGTTCAATTCTTATATATTTCATCTTCTGTTCATCCAAACAATAAACTCAAGTCCAACTTTTGTAGTCTTTGAACCCGTGTTGTTCAATTTTGATATATTTCGTCTTCCGTTCATCCAAACGAGATACTGAAGTCTAACTCTAGTAGACTTTGAACCCGTGTTGTTCAATTCTGATATATTTCGTATCCCGTTCATCCAAACGAGATACTGAAGTCTAACTCTAGTAGACTTTGAACCCGTGTTGTTCAATTCTGATATATTTTGTCTTCCGTTCATCCAAATGATAAACTCAAGTCTAACTCTAGTAGACTTTGAACCCTTGTTGTTCAATTTTGATATATTTCGTCTTCTGTTCATCCAAACGAGGTACTGAAGTCTAACTCTAGTAGACTTTGAACCCGTGTTGTTCAATTCTGATATATTATGTCTTCAGTTCATCAAAACGATAAACTCAAGTCTAACTCTTGTAGTCTTTGAACCCCTGTTGTTCCGTTCATCCAAATGATAAACTCAAGTCTAAATCTAGTAGACTTTGAACCCGTGTTGTTCAATTCTGATATATTTCGTCTTTTGTTCATCAAAATGAGATACTGAATTCTAACTATAGTAGTCTTCGAACCCGTGTTGTTCAATTTTGATATATTTCGTCTTCTGTTCATCCAAACGAGATACTGAAGTCTAACTCTATTAGACTTTGAACACGTGTTGTTTAATTCTGATATATTCTGTCTTCAATTCATCAAAACGATAAACTCAAGTCTAACTCTTGTAGTCATTGAACCCATGTTGTTCAATTCTGATATAGTTCGTCTTCCGTTCATCCAAATGATAAACTCAAGTCTAAATCTAGTAGACTTTGAACCCGTGTTGTTCAATTCTGATATATATTTCATCTTCTGTTCATCCAAACAAGATACTCGGAGTCTAACTCTAGTAGACTTTGAACCCGTGTTGTTCAATTTTGATATATTTCGTCTTCCGTTCATCCAAACGAGATACTTTAAGTCTACCTCTAGTAGACTTTGAACCCGTGTTGTTCAATTCTGATATATTTCGTATCCCGTTCATCCAAACGAGATACTGAAGTCTAACTCTAGTAGACTTTGAACCCGTGTTGTTCAATTCTGATATATTTTGTCTTCCGTTCATCCAAATGATAAACTCAAGTCTAACTCTAGTAGACTTTGAACCCGTGTTGTTCAATTTTGATATATTTCGTCTTCTGTTCATCCAAACGAGGTACTGAAGTCTAACTCTAGTAGACTTTGAACCCGTGTTGTTCAATTCGATATATTATGTCTTCATTCATCAAAACGATAAACTCAAGTCTAACTCTTGTAGTCTTTGAACCCCTGTTGTTCAATTCTGATATATTTCGTCTTCTGTTCATCCAAATGATAAACTCAAGTCTAAATCTAGTAGACTTTGAACCCGTGTTGTTCAATTCTGATATATTTCGTCTTTTTGTTCATCAAAATGAGATACTGAATTCTAACTATAGTAGTCTTCGAACCCGTGTTGTTCAATTCTGATATATTTCGTCTGCAGTTCATCCAAACGAGGCACTAAAGTCTAACTTTAGTAGATTTTGAACCCGTGTTGTTCAATTCTAATATATTTCGTCTTCAGTTCATCAAAACGAGAAACAAAAGTCTAACTCTAGTAGACTTTGAACCCATGTTGTTCAATTCTGGTATATTTCGTCTTCCGTTCATCCAAACGAGGTACTGAAGTCTAACCTTAGTAGACTTTGAACTTGTGTTGTTCATTTCTGATATATTTCGTCTTTCGTTCATCAAATCGAGATACAGAAGTCTAACTCTAGTAGACTTTGAACCCGTGTTGTTCAATTCTATATATTTCGTCTTCCGTTCATCCAAACAATAAACTCAAGTCTAACTCTAGTAGACTTTGAACCCGTGTTGTTCAATTCTGATATATTTCGCCTTCCGTTCATCCAAACAATAAACTCAAGTCTAACTCTAGTAGTCTTTGAACCCGTGTTGTTCAATTCTGATATATTTTGTCTTCTCTCGTCATCCAAACCATAAACTCAAGTCTAACTCTTGTAGACTTTGAACCCGTGTTGTTCAATTTCGATATATTTCGTCTTCTGTTCATCCAAACGACATACTGAAGTCTAACTCTAGTAGACTTTGAACCCGTGTTGTTCAATTCTGATATATTCTGTCTTCAGTTCATCAAAACGATAAACTCAAGTCTAACTCTTGTAGTCTTTGAACCCTTGTTGTTCAATTCTGATATATTTCGTCTTCCGTTCATTCAAATGATAAACCCAAGTCTAAATCTAGTAGCCTTTGAACCCGTGTTGTTCAATTCTGATATATTTTATCTTCTATTCATCCAATAAAGATACTGGAGTCTAACGCTAGTAGACTTTGAACCCGTGTTGTTCAATTATGATATATTTCGTCTTCCGTTCATCCAAACGAGATACTGAAGTCTTCCTCTAGTAGACTTTGAACCCGTGTTGTTCAATTCTGATATATTTCGTATCACGCTCATCCAAACGAGATACTGAAGTCACTCTCTAGTAGACTTTGAACCCGTGTTGTTCAATTCTGATATATTTCGTATCACGCTCATCCAAACGAGATACTGAAGTCTATCCCTAGTAGACTTTGAACCCGTGTTGTTCAATTCTGATATATTTCGTCTTTCGTTAATCCAAACAATAAACTCAAGTCTAACTCAAGTAGTCTTTGAACCCGTGTTGTTCAATTCTGATATATTTCGTCTTCCGTTCATCCAAACCATAAACTCAAGTCAAACTCTAGTAGACTTTTAACCCGTGTTGTTCAATTCTGATATGTTTCGTCTTCCGTTCATCAGAACGAGAAACTGAAGTCTAACTCTTGTAGTCTTTGAACCTGTGTTGTTCAATTCTAATATATTTCGTCTTTCGTTCATCCAAACGAGATACTGAAGTCTAACTCACGTAAACTTTGAACTTGTGTTTTTCAATTCTGATATATTTCGTCTTTTGTTCATCAAAACGAGATACTGAATTCTAACTCTAGTAGTCTTTGAACCCGTGTTGTTCAATTCAGATATATTTCGTCTTCAGTTCATCCAATCGAGGTACTGAAGTCTAACTTTAGTAAACTTTGAACCTGTGTTGTTCAATTCTGATATATTTCTTCTTCAGTTCATCAAAACGAGAAAAAAAAGTCTAACTCTAGTAGACATTGAACCCGTGTTGTTCAATTCTGATATATTTCGTCTTCCGTTCATCCAAACGAACTCTAGTAGACATGGAACCCGTGTAGTTAAATTCTGATATATTTAGTCTTCCATTCATCCAAACGAGATACTAAAGTCTAACACTAGTAGACTTTGAACCCGTGTTGTTCAATTCTGATATATTTCGTCTTCCGTTCATCCAAATGATAAACTCAAGTCTAACTCTAGTAGACTTTGAACCCGTGTTGTTCAATTTTGATATATTTCGTCTTCTATTCATCCAAACGAGATACTGAAGTCTAACTCTATTAGACTTTGAACACGTGTTGTTTAATTCTGATATATTCTGTCTTCAATTCATCAAAACGATAAACTCAAGTCTAACTCTTGTAGTCATTGAACCCATGTTGTTCAATTCTGATATAGTTCGTCTTCCATTCATCCAAATGATAAACTCAAGTCTAAATCTAGTAGACTTTGAACCCGTGTTGTTCAATTCTGATATATTTCATCTTCTGTTCATCCAAACAATAAACTCAAGTCCAACTTTTGTAGTATTTGAACCCGTGTTGTTCAATTTTGATATATTTCGTCTTCCGTTCATCCAAACGAGATACTGAAGTCTACCTCTAGTAGACTTTGAACCCGTGTTGTTCAATTCTGATATATTTCGTATCCCGTTCATCCAAACGAGATACTGAAGTCTAACTCTAGTAGACTTTGAACCCGTGTTGTTCAATTCTGATATATTTTGTCTTCCGTTCATCCAAATGATAAACTCAAGTCTAACTCTAGTAGACTTTGAACCCGTGTTGTTCAATTTTGATATATTTCGTCTTCTGTTCATCCAAACGAGGTACTGAAGTCTAACTCTAGTAGACTTTGAACCCGTGTTGTTCATTTCTGATATATTCTGTCTTCAATTCATCAAAACGATAAACTCAAGTCTAACTCTTGTAGTCTTTGAACCCCTGTTGTTCAGTTCATCCAAATGATAAACTCAAGTCTAAATCTAGTAGACTTTGAACCCGTGTTGTTCAATTCTGATATATTTCGTCTTTTGTTCATCAAAATGAGATACTGAATTCTAACTATAGTAGTCTTTGAACCCGTGTTGTTCAATTTTGATATATTTCGTCTTCCGTTCATCCAAACGAGATACTGAAGTCTAACTCTAGTAGACTTTGAACCCGTGTTGTTCAATTCTGATATATTTCGTCTTCAGTTCATCAAAACGAGATACTAAAGTCTAACTCTAGTAGACTTTGAACCCATGTTGTTCAATTCTGATATATTTCGTCTTCCGTTCATCCAAATGATAAACTCAAGTCTAACTCTAGTAGACTTTGAACCCGTGTTGTTCAATTCGATATATTTCGTCTTCTGTTCATCCAAACGAGATACTGAAGTCTAACTCTAGTAGACTTTGAACCCGTGTTGTTCAATTCTATATATTTCGTCTTCCGTTCATCCAAACAATAAACTCAAGTCTAACTCTAGTAGACTTTGAACCCGTGTTGTTCAATTCTGATATATTTCGTCTTCCGTTCATCCAAACAATAAACTCAAGTCTAACTCTAGTAGACTTTGAACCCGTGTTGTTCAATTCTGATATATTTTGTCTTCCGTTCATCCAAATGATAAACTCAAGTCTAACTCTAGTAGACTTTGAACCCGTGTTGTTCAATTTTGATATATTTCGTCTTCCGTTCATCCAAATCGATAAACTTGAAGTCTAACTCTAGTAGACTTTGAACCCGTGTTGTTCAATTCTGATATATTTCGTCTTCCGTTCATCAAACCGATAAACTCAAGTCTAACTCTAGTAGACTTTGAACCCGTGTTGTTCAATTCTGATATATTTCGTCTTCCGTTCATCCAAATCATAAACTCAAGTCTAACTCTAGTAGACTTTGAACCCGTGTTGTTCAATTCTCGATATATTTCGTCTTCCGTTCATCCAATCATAAACTGAAGTCTAACTCTAGTAGACTTTGAACCCGTGTTGTTCAATTCTGATATATTTCGTCTTCCGTTCATCCAAATCATAAACTCAAGTCTAACTCTAGTAGACTTTGAACCCGTGTTGTTCAATTCTGATATATTTCGTCTTCTGTTCATCCAAACGATAAACTGAAGTCTAACTCTAGTAGACTTTGAACCCGTGTTGTTCAATTCTGATATATTTCGTCTTCAGTTCATCCAAAACATAAACTCAAGTCTAACTCTAGTAGTCTTTGAACCCGTGTTGTTCAATTATGATATATTTCGTCTTTCGTTCATCGAAATCATTAACTAATGTCTAACTCTAGTAGACTTTGAACCCGTGTTGTTCAATTCTGATATATTTCGTCTTCCGTTCATCCAAATCATAAACTGAAGTCTAACTCTAGTAGACTTTGAATCAGGGTTGTTCAATTATGATATATTTCGTCTTCCGTTCATCCAAATCATAAACTCAAGTCTAACTCTAGTAGACTTTGAACCCGTGTTGTTCAATTCTGATATATTTCGTCTTCCAGTTCATCAAAATCATAAACTCAAGTCTAACTCTAGTAGACTTTGAACCCCCGTGTTGTTCAATTTCGATATATTTCGTCTTCCGTTCATCCAAATCATAAACTCAAGTCTAACTCTAGTAGACTTTGAACCCGTGTTGTTCAATTATGATATATTTCGTCTTCCGTTCATCAAAATCATAAACTCGAAGTCTAACTCTAGTAGACTTTGAACCCGTGTTGTTCAATTATGATATATTTCGTCTTCCGTTCATCCAAACCAGAAACTCAAGTCTAACTCTAGTAGACTTTGAACCCGTGTTGTTCAATTCTGATATATTTCGTCTTCTTGTTCATCCAAATCATAAACTCAAGTCTAACTCTAGTAGACTTTGAACCCGTGTTGTTCAATTCGATATATTTCGTCTTCCGTTCATCAAATCAGAAACTTGAAGTCTAACTCTAGTAGACTTTGAACCCGTGTTGTTCAATTCGATATATTTCGTCTTCCGTTCATCCAAATCAATAAACTCAAGTCTAACTCTAGTAGACTTTGAACCCGTGTTGTTCAATTATGATATATTTCGTCTTCCATTCATCCAATCATAAATCAAGTCTAACTCTAGTAGACTTTGAACCCGTGTTGTTCAATTCGATATATTTCGTCTTCCGTTCATCAAAACATAAACTCAAGTCTAACTCTTGTAGTCTTTGAACCCTTGTTGTTCAATTCTGATATATTTCGTCTTCCGTTCATCCAAATGATAAACTCACGTCTAACTCTAGTAGACTTTGAACCCGTGTTGTTCAATTTCGATATATTTTATCTTCTATTCATCCAAATGAGAAACTCAAGTCTAACTCTAGTAGACTTTGAACCCGTGTTGTTCAATTCTGATATATTTCGTCTTCCGTTCATCGAAACGATAAACTGAAGTCTAACTCTAGTAGACTTTGAACCCGTGTTGTTCAATTCTGATATATTTCGTCTTCCATTCATCCAAACGATAAACTGAAGTCTAACTCTAGTAGACTTTGAACCCGTGTTGTTCAATTCTGATATATTTCGTCTTCCGTTCATCGAAATCATAAACTGAAGTCTAACTCTAGTAGACTTTGAACCCGTGTTGTTCAATTCTGATATATTTCATCTTCCGTTCATCCAAACGAGATACTGAAGTCTAACTCTAGTAGACTTTGAACCCGTGTTGTTCAATTCTGATATATTTCGTCTTTTGTTCATCCAAACAATAAACTCAAGTCTAACTCTAGTAGACTTTGAACCCGTGTTGTTCAATTCTGATATATTTCGTCTTCCGTTCATCCAAACGATAAACTCAAGTCTAACTCTAGTAGACTTTGAACCCGTGTTGTTCAATTCTGATATATTTCGTCTTCCGTTCATCCAAATGATAAACTCAAGTCTAACTCTAGTAGACTTTGAACCCGTGTTGTTCAATTCTGATATATTTCGTCTTCCGTTCATCCAAACGAGAAACTCAAGTCTAACTCTAGTAGACTTTGAACCCGTGTTGTTCAATTCTGATATATTTCGTCTTCCGTTCATCAAAACGAGAAACTCAAGTCTAACTCTAGTAGACTTTGAACCCGTGTTGTTCAATTCTTATATATTTCGTCTTCAAATGATAGATCATCCAAAGACGAGATACTCAAGTCTAACTCTAGTAGACTTTGAACCCGTGTTGTTCAATTCGATATATTTCGTCTTTCGTTCATCAAAACGAGATAAATCTTTTAAGTCTAACTCTAGTAGACTTTGAACCCGTGTTGTTCAATTATGATATATTTCGTCTTCGTTCATCCAAACGATAAACTCAAGTCTAACTCTAGTAGACTTTGAACCCGTGTTGTTCAATTCTGATATATTTCGTCTTCCGTTCATCAAAACGATAAAAAGTCTAACTCTAGTAGACTTTGAACCCGTGTTGTTCAATTCTGATATATTTCGTCTTCCGTTCATCCAAATCATAAACTCAAGTCTAACTCTAGTAGACTTTGAACCCGTGTTGTTCAATTCTGATATATTTAGTCTTCCATTCATCCAAATCGAGAAACTCAAAGTCTAACTCTAGTAGACTTTGAACCCGTGTTGTTCAATTCTGATATATTTCGTCTTCCGTTCATCCAAATGATAAACTCAAGTCTAACTCTAGTAGACTTTGAACCCGTGTTGTTCAATTTTGATATATTTCGTCTTCTCATTCATCCAAAATCGAGAAACTCAAGTCTAACTCTATTAGACTTTGAACCCGTGTTGTTTAATTCTGATATATTATGTCTTCAATTCATCAAAACGATAAACTCAAGTCTAACTCTTGTAGTCTTTGAACCCATGTTGTTCAATTCTGATATATTTCGTCTTCCGTTCATCCAAATGATAAACTCAAGTCTAAATCTAGTAGACTTTGAACCCGTGTTGTTCAATTCTGATATATTTCATCTTCTGTTCATCCAAACAAGATACTGGAGTCTAACTTTAGTAGACTTTGAACCCGTGTTGTTCAATTCTGATATATTTCGTCTTCCGTTCATCCAAACGAGATACTGAAGTCTAACTCTAGTAGACTTTGAACCCGTGTTGTTCAATTATGATATATTTCGTCTTAGTTCATCCATAATCGTCTAACTCTAGTAGACTTTGAACCCGTGTTGTTCAATTCTGATATATTTCGTATCCCGTTCATCCAAACGAGATACTGAAGTCTAACTCTAGTAGACTTTGAACCCGTGTTGTTCAATTCTGATATATTTTGTCTTCCGTTCATCCAAATGATAAACTCAAGTCTAACTCTAGTAGACTTTGAACCCGTGTTGTTCAATTTTGATATATTTCGTCTTCTGTTCATCCAAACGAGGTACTGAAGTCTAACTCTAGTAGACTTTGAACCCGTGTTGTTCAATTCTGATATATTATGTCTTCAGTTCATCAAAACGATAAACTCAAGTCTAACTCTTGTAGTCTTTGAACCCCTGTTGTTCAATTCTGATATATTTCGTCTTCTGTTCATCCAAATGATAAACTCAAGTCTAAATCTAGTAGACTTTGAACCCGTGTTGTTCAATTCTGATATATTTCGTCTTTTGTTCATCAAAATGAGATACTGAATTCTAACTATAGTAGTCTTTGAACCCGTGTTGTTCAATTCTGATATATTTCGTCTTCAGTTCATCCAAACGAGGCACTAAAGTCTAACTTTAGTAGATTTTGAACCTGTGTTGTTCAATTCTGATATATTTCGTCTTCAGTTCATCAAAACGAGAAACAAAAGTCTAACTCTAGTAGACATTGAACCCATGTTGTTCAATTCTGGTATATTTCGTCTTCCGTTCATCCAAACGAGGTACTGAAGTCTAACCTTAGTAGACTTTGAACTTGTGTTGTTCATTTCTGATATATTTCGTCTTTCGTTCATCAAATCGAGATACAGAAGTCTAACTCTAGTAGACTTTGAACCCGTGTTGTTCAATTCTATATATTTCGTCTTCCGTTCATCCAAACAATAAACTCAAGTCTAACTCTAGTAGACTTTGAACCCGTGTTGTTCAATTCTGATATATTTCGCCTTCCGTTCATCCAAACAATAAACTCAAGTCTAACTCTAGTAGTCTTTGAACCCGTGTTGTTCAATTCTGATATATTTTGTCTTCTGTTCATCCAAACCATAAACTCAAGTCTAACTCTTGTAGACTTTGAACCCGTGTTGTTCAATTTCGATATATTTCGTCTTCTGTTCATCCAAACGACATACTGAAGTCTAACTCTAGTAGACTTTGAACCCGTGTTGTTCAATTCTGATATATTCTGTCTTCAGTTCATCAAAACGAAAAACTCAAGTCTAACTCTTGTAGTCTTTGAACCCTTGTTGTTCAATTCTGATATATTTCGTCTTCCGTTCATTCAAATGATAAACCCAAGTCTAAATCTAGTAGCCTTTGAACCCGTGTTGTTCAATTCTGATATATTTTATCTTCTATTCATCCAATAAAGATACTGGAGTCTAACGCTAGTAGACTTTGAACCCGTGTTGTTCAATTATGATATATTTCGTCTTCCGTTCATCCAAACGAGATACTGAAGTCTTCCTCTAGTAGACTTTGAACCCGTGTTGTTCAATTTTGATATATTTCGTAAGTCTAATCTAGTAGACTTTGAACCCGTGTTGTTCAATTCTGATATATTTCGTATCACGCTCATCCAAACGAGATACTGAAGTCTATCTCTAGTAGACTTTGAACCCGTGTTGTTCAATTCTGATATATTTCGTCTTTCGTTAATCCAAACAATAAACTCAAGTCTAACTCAAGTAGTCTTTGAACCCGTGTTGTTCAATTCTGATATATTTCGTCTTCCGTTCATCCAAACCATAAACTCAAGTCAAACTCTAGTAGACTTTTAACCCGTGTTGTTCAATTCTGATATGTTTCGTCTTCCGTTCATCAGAACGAGAAACTGAAGTCTAACTCTTGTAGTCTTTGAACCTGTGTTGTTCAATTCTAATATATTTCGTCTTTCGTTCATCCAAACGAGATACTGAAGTCTAACTCACGTAAACTTTGAACTTGTGTTTTTCAATTCTGATATATTTCGTCTTTTGTTCATCAAAACGAGATACTGAATTCTAACTCTAGTAGTCTTTGAACCCGTGTTGTTCAATTCTGATATATTTCGTCTTCAGTTCATCCAATCGAGGTACTGAAGTCTAACTTTAGTAGACTTTGAACCTGTGTTGTTCAATTCTGATATATTTCTTCTTCAGTTCATCAAAACGAGAAAAAAAAAGTCTAACTCTAGTAGACATTGAACCCGTGTTGTTCAATTATGATATATTTCGTCTTCCGTTCATCCAAACGAACTCTAGTAGACATGGAACCCGTGTAGTTAAATTCTGATATATTTAGTCTTCCATTCATCCAAACGAGATACTAAAGTCTAACTCTAGTAGACTTTGAACCCGTGTTGTTCAATTCTGATATATTTCGTCTTCCGTTCATCCAAATGATAAACTCAAGTCTAACTCTAGTAGACTTTGAACCCGTGTTGTTCAATTTTGATATATTTCGTCTTCTATTCATCCAAACGAGATACTGAAGTCTAACTCTATTAGACTTTGAACACGTGTTGTTTAATTCTGATATATTCTGTCTTCAATTCATCAAAACGATAAACTCAAGTCTAACTCTTGTAGTCATTGAACCCATGTTGTTCAATTCTGATATAGTTCGTCTTCCGTTCATCCAAATGATAAACTCAAGTCTAAATCTAGTAGACTTTGAACCCGTGTTGTTCAATTCTGATATATTTCATCTTCTGTTCATCCAAACAAGATACTGGAGTCTAACGCTGGTAGACTTTGAACCCGTGTTGTTCAATTTTGATATATTTCGTCTTCCGTTTATCCAAACGAGATACTGAAGTCTACCTCTAGTAGACTTTGAACCCGTGTTGTTCAATTCTGATATATTTCGTATCCCGTTCATCCAAACGAGATACTGAAGTCTAACTCTAGTAGACTTTGAACCCGTGTTGTTCAATTCTGATATATTTTGTCTTCCGTTCATCCAAATGATAAACTCAAGTCTAACTCTAGTAGACTTTGAACCCGTGTTGTTCAATTTTGATATATTTCGTCTTCTGTTCATCCAAACGAGGTACTGAAGTCTAACTCTAGTAGACTTTGAACCCGTGTTGTTCAATTCTGATATATTATGTCTTCAGTTCATCAAAACGATAAACTCAAGTCTAACTCTTGTAGTCTTTGAACCCCTGTTGTTCAATTCTGATATATTTCGTCTTCTGTTCATCCAAATGATAAACTCAAGTCTAAATCTAGTAGACTTTGAACCCGTGTTGTTCAATTCTGATATATTTCGTCTTTTGTTCATCAAAATGAGATACTGAATTCTAACTATAGTAGTCTTCGAACCCGTGTTGTTCAATTCTGATATATTTCGTCTGCAGTTCATCCAAACGAGGCACTAAAGTCTAACTTTAGTAGATTTTGAACCTGTGTTGTTCAATTCTGATATATTTCGTCTTCAGTTCATCAAAACGAGAAACAAAAGTCTAACTCTAGTAGACATTGAACCCATGTTGTTC
Organism: Papaver bracteatum; assembly: GCA_023529315.1. NCBI lineage: Eukaryota > Viridiplantae > Streptophyta > Magnoliopsida > Ranunculales > Papaveraceae > Papaver > Papaver bracteatum. Next base: position 29,990 of record JAJJWX010003982.1, on the reverse strand, counting down.
AATTCTGGTATATTTCGTCTTCCGTTCATCCAAACGAGGTACTGAAGTCTAACCTTAGTAGACTTTGAACTTGTGTTGTTCATTTCTGATATATTTCGTCTTTCGTTCATCAAATCGAGATACAGAAGTCTAACTCTAGTAGACTTTGAACCCGTGTTGTTCAATTCTATATATTTCGTCTTCCGTTCATCCAAACAATAAACTCAAGTCTAACTCTAGTAGACTTTGAACCCGTGTTGTTCAATTCTGATATATTTCGTCTTCCGTTCATCCAAACAATAAACTCAAGTCTAACTCTAGTAGTCTTTGAACCCGTGTTGTTCAATTCTGATATATTTCGTCTTCTGTTCATCCAAACCATAAACTCAAGTCTAACTCTTGTAGACTTTGAACCCGTGTTGTTCAATTTCGATATATTTCGTCTCTCTCGTTCATCCAAACGACATACTGAAGTCTAACTCTAGTAGACTTTGAACCCGTGTTGTTCAATTCTGATATATTCTGTCTTCAGTTCATCAAAACGATAAACTCAAGTCTAACTCTTGTAGTCTTTGAACCCTTGTTGTTCAATTCTGATATATTTCGTCTTCCGTTCATTCAAATGATAAACCCAAGTCTAAATCTAGTAGCCTTTGAACCCGTGTTGTTCAATTCTGATATATTTTATCTTCTATTCATCCAATAAAGATACTTGAGTCTAACGCTAGTAGACTTTGAACCCGTGTTGTTCAATTATGATATATTTCGTTCATCTTCTTCCGTTCATCCAAACGAGATAAACTCAAGTCTACCTCTAGTAGACTTTGAACCCGTGTTGTTCAATTTCGATATATTTCGTATCACGCTCATCCAAACGAGATACTGAAGTCTATCTCTAGTAGACTTTGAACCCGTGTTGTTCAATTCCGATATATTTCGTCTTTCGTTAATCCAAACAATAAACTCAAGTCTAACTCAAGTAGTCTTTGAACCCGTGTTGTTCAATTCTGATATATTTCGTCTTCCGTTCATCCAAACCATAAACTCAAGTCAAACTCTAGTAGACTTTTAACCCGTGTTGTTCAATTCGATATGTTTCGTCTTCCGTTCATCGAACGAGAAAACTCAAAGTCTAACTCTTGTAGTCTTTGAACCTGTGTTGTTCAATTCTAATATATTTCGTCTTTCGTTCATCCAAACGAGATACTGAAGTCTAACTCACGTAACTTTGAACTTGTGTTTTTCAATTCTGATATATTTCGTCTTTTGTTCATCAAAACGAGATACTGAATTCTAACTCTAGTAGTCTTTGAACCCGTGTTGTTCAATTCAGATATATTTCGTCTTCAGTTCATCCAATCGAGGTACTGAAGTCTAACTTTAGTAGACTTTGAACCTGTGTTGTTCAATTCTGATATATTTCTTCTTCAGTTCATCAAAACGAGAAAAAAAAAGTCTAACTCTAGTAGACATTGAACCCGTGTTGTTCAATTCTGATATATTTCGTCTTCCGTTCATCCAAACGAAATAGTAGACATGGAACCCGTGTAGTTAAATTCTGATATATTTAGTCTTCCATTCATCCAAACGAGATACTAAAGTCTAACTCTAGTAGACTTTGAACCCGTGTTGTTCAATTCTGATATATTTCGTCTTCCGTTCATCCAAATGATAAACTCAAGTCTAACTCTAGTAGACTTTGAACCCGTGTTGTTCAATTTTGATATATTTCGTCTTCTATTCATCCAAATGAGATACTGAAGTCTAACTCTATTAGACTTTGAACACATGTTGTTTAATTCTGATATATTCTGTCTTCAATTCATCAAAACGATAAACTCAAGTCTAACTCTTGTAGTCATTGAACCCATGTTGTTCAATTCTGATATAGTTCGTCTTCCGTTCATCCAAATGATAAACTCAAGTCTAAATCTAGTAGACTTTGAACCCGTGTTGTTCAATTCTGATATATTTCATCTTCTGTTCATCCAAACAAGATACTGGAGTCTAACGCTGGTAGACTTTGAACCCGTGTTGTTCAATTTTGATATATTTCGTCTTCCGTTCATCCAAACGAGATACTGAAGTCTACCTCTAGTAGACTTTGAACCCGTGTTGTTCAATTTTGATATATTTCGTATCCCGTTCATCCAAACGAGATACTGAAGTCTAACTCTAGTAGACTTTGAACCCGTGTTGTTCAATTCTGATATATTTTGTCTTCCGTTCATCCAAATGATAAACTCAAGTCTAACTCTAGTAGACTTTGAACCCGTGTTGTTCAATTTTGATATATTTGGTATCCCGTTCATCCAAACGAGATACTGAAGTCTAACTCTAGTAGACTTTGAACCCGTGTTGTTCAATTCGATATATTATGTCTTCGTTCATCAAAACGATAAACTCAAGTCTAACTCTTGTAGTCTTTGAACCCCTGTTGTTCAATTCTGATATATTTCGTCTTCCGTTCATCCAAATGATAAACTCAAGTCTAAATCTAGTAGACTTTGAACCCGTGTTGTTCAATTCGATATATTTCGTCTTTTGTTCATCAAAATGAGATATCTTGAATTCTAACTATAGTAGTCTTCGAACCCGTGTTGTTCAATTCTGATATATTTCGTCTTCAGTTCATCCAAACGAGGTACTAAAGTCTAACTTTAGTAGATTTTGAACCAGTGTTGTTCAATTCTGATATATTTCGTCTTCTGTTCATCAAAACGAGAAACAAAAGTCTAACTCTAGTAGACATTGAACCCATGTTGTTCAATTATGGTATATTTCGTCTTCCGTTCATCCAAACGAGGTACTGAAGTCTAACCTTAGTAGACTTTGAACTTGTGTTGTTCATTTCTGATATATTTCGTCTTTCGTTCATCAAATCGAGATACAGAAGTCTAACTCTAGTAGACTTTGAACCCGTGTTGTTCAATTCTATATATTTCGTCTTCCGTTCATCCAAACAATAAACTCAAGTCTAACTCTAGTAGACTTTGAACCCGTGTTGTTCAATTCTGATATATTTCGTCTTCCGTTCATCCAAACAATAAACTCAAGTCTAACTCTAGTAGTCTTTGAACCCGTGTTGTTCAATTCTGATATATTTCGTCTTCTGTTCATGCAAACCATAAACTCAAGTCTAACTCTTGTAGACTTTGAACCCGTGTTGTTCAATTTCGATATATTTCGTCTTCTGTTCATCCAAACGACATACTGAAGTCTAACTCTAGTAGACTTTGAACCCGTGTTGTTCAATTCTGATATATTCTGTCTTCAGTTCATCAAAACGATAAACTCAAGTCTAACTCTTGTAGTCTTTGAACCCTTGTTGTTCAATTCTGATATATTTCGTCTTCCGTTCATTCAAATGATAAACCCAAGTCTAAATCTAGTAGCCTTTGAACCCGTGTTGTTCAATTCTGATATATTTTATCTTCTATTCATCCAATAAAGATACTGGAGTCTAACGCTAGTAGACTTTGAACCCGTGTTGTTCAATTATGATATATTTCATCTTCCGTTCATCCAAACGAGATACTGAAGTCTACCTCTAGTAGACTTTGAACCCGTGTTGTTCAATTCTGATATATTTCGTATCACGCTCATCCAAACGAGATACTGAAGTCTATCTCTAGTAGACTTTGAACCCGTGTTGTTCAATTCTGATATATTTCGTCTTTCGTTAATCCAAACAATAAACTCAAGTCTAACTCAAGTAGTCTTTGAACCCGTGTTGTTCAATTCTGATATATTTCGTCTTCCGTTCATCCAAACCATAAACTCAAGTCAAACTCTAGTAGACTTTTAACCCGTGTTGTTCAATTCTGATATGTTTCGTCTTCCGTTCATCAGAACGAGAAACTGAAGTCTAACTCTTGTAGTCTTTGAACCTGTGTTGTTCAATTCTAATATATTTCGTCTTTCGTTCATCCAAACGAGATACTGAAGTCTAACTCACGTAACTTTGAACTTGTGTTTTTCAATTCTGATATATTTCGTCTTTTGTTCATCAAAACGAGATACTGAATTCTAACTCTAGTAGTCTTTGAACCCGTGTTGTTCAATTCAGATATATTTCGTCTTCAGTTCATCCAATCGAGGTACTGAAGTCTAACTTTAGTAGACTTTGAACCTGTGTTGTTCAATTCTGATATATTTCTTCTTCAGTTCATCAAAACGAGAAAAAAAAAGTCTAACTCTAGTAGACATTGAACCCGTGTTGTTCAATTCTGATATATTTCGTCTTCCGTTCATCCAAACGAACTCTAGTAGACATGGAACCCGTGTAGTTAAATTCTGATATATTTAGTCTTCCATTCATCCAAACGAGATACTAAAGTCTAACTCTAGTAGACTTTGAACCCGTGTTGTTCAATTCTGATATATTTCGTCTTCCGTTCATCCAAATGATAAACTCAAGTCTAACTCTAGTAGACTTTGAACCCGTGTTGTTCAATTTTGATATATTTCGTCTTCTGTTCATCCAAACGAGATACTGAAGTCTAACTCTATTAGACTTTGAACACATGTTGTTTAATTCTGATATATTCTGTCTTCAATTCATCAAAACGATAAACTCAAGTCTAACTCTTGTAGTCATTGAACCCATGTTGTTCAATTCTGATATAGTTCGTCTTCCGTTCATCCAAATGATAAACTCAAGTCTAAATCTAGTAGACTTTGAACCCGTGTTGTTCAATTCTGATATATTTCATCTTCTGTTCATCCAAACAAGATACTGGAGTCTAACGCTGGTAGACTTTGAACCCGTGTTGTTCAATTTTGATATATTTCGTCTTCCGTTCATCCAAACGAGATACTGAAGTCTACCTCTAGTAGACTTTGAACCCGTGTTGTTCAATTCTGATATATTTCGTATCCCGTTCATCCAAACGAGATACTGAAGTCTAACTCTAGTAGACTTTGAACCCGTGTTGTTCAATTCGATATATTTTGTCTTCCGTTCATCCAAATGATAAACTCAAGTCTAACTCTAGTAGACTTTGAACCCGTGTTGTTCAATTTTGATATATTTCGTCTTCTGTTCATCCAAACGAGGTACTGAAGTCTAACTCTAGTAGACTTTGAACCCGTGTTGTTCAATTCTGATATATTATGTCTTCAGTTCATCAAAATGATAAACTCAAGTCTAACTCTTGTAGTCTTTGAACCCCTGTTGTTCAATTCTGATATATTTCGTCTTCCGTTCATCCAAATGATAAACTCAAGTCTAAATCTAGTAGACTTTGAACCCGTGTTGTTCAATTCTGATATATTTCGTCTTTTGTTCATCAAAATGAGATACTGAATTCTAACTATAGTAGTCTTTGAACCCGTGTTGTTCAATTCTGATATATTTCGTCTGCAGTTCATCCAAACGAGGCACTAAAGTCTAACTTTAGTAGATTTTGAACCAGTGTTGTTCAATTCTGATATATTTCGTCTTCAGTTCATCAAAACGAGAAACAAAAGTCTAACTCTAGTAGACATTGAACCCATGTTGTTCAATTATGGTATATTTCGTCTTCCGTTCATCCAAATCAGGTAATCTTGAAAGTCTAACCTTAGTAGACTTTGAACTTGTGTTGTTCATTTCTCGATATATTTAGTCTTTCGTTCATCAAATCGAGATACAGAAGTCTAACTCTAGTAGACTTTGAACCCGTGTTGTTCAATTCTATATATTTAAGTCTTCCGTTCATCCAAACAATAAACTCAAGTCTAAATCTAGTAGACTTTGAACCCGTGTTGTTCAATTCGATATATTTCGTCTTCCGTTCATCCAAACAATAAACTCAAGTCTAACTCTAGTAGTCTTTGAACCCGTGTTGTTCAATTCGATATATTTCGTCTTCTCATTCATCCAAAACCATAAACTCAAGTCTAACTCTTGTAGACTTTGAACCCGTGTTGTTCAATTTCGATATATTTCGTCTTCTGTTCATCCAAACGACATACTAAAGTCTAACTCTAGTAGACTTTGAACCCGTGTTGTTCAATTCTGATATATTTCGTCTTCAGTTCATCAAAACGATAAACTCAAGTCTAACTCTTGTAGTCTTTGAACCCTTGTTGTTCAATTCTGATATATTTCGTCTTCCGTTCATTCAAATGATAAACCCAAGTCTAAATCTAGTAGCCTTTGAACCCGTGTTGTTCAATTCTGATATATTTTGTCTTCTGTTCATCCAATAAACTCAAGTCTAACGCTAGTAGACTTTGAACCCGTGTTGTTCAATTATGATATATTTCGTCTTCCGTTCATCCAAACGAGATACTGAAGTCTACCTCTAGTAGACTTTGAACCCGTGTTGTTCAATTCTGATATATTTCGTATCACGCTCATCCAAATCGAGATACTTGAAGTCTATCTCTAGTAGACTTTGAACCCGTGTTGTTCAATTCGATATATTTCGTCTTTCGTTAATCCAAACAATAAACTCAAGTCTAACTCAAGTAGTCTTTGAACCCGTGTTGTTCAATTATGATATATTTCGTCTTCCGTTCATCCAAACCATAAACTCAAGTCAAACTCTAGTAGACTTTTAACCCGTGTTGTTCAATTCTGATATGTTTCGTCTTCCGTTCATCAGAACGAGAAACTGAAGTCTAACTCTTGTAGTCTTTGAACCTGTGTTGTTCAATTCTAATATATTTCGTCTTTCGTTCATCCAAACGAGATACTGAAGTCTAACTCACGTAAACTTTGAACTTGTGTTTTTCAATTCTGATATATTTCGTCTTTTGTTCATCAAAACGAGATACTGAATTCTAACTCTAGTAGTCTTTGAACCCGTGTTGTTCAATTCAGATATATTTCGTCTTCAGTTCATCCAATCGAGGTACTGAAGTCTAACTTTAGTAGACTTTGAACCTGTGTTGTTCAATTCTGATATATTTCTTCTTCAGTTCATCAAAACGAGAAAAAAAAAGTCTAACTCTAGTAGACATTGAACCCGTGTTGTTCAATTCTGATATATTTCGTCTTCCGTTCATCCAAACGAACTCTAGTAGACATGGAACCCGTGTTGTTAAATTCAGATATATTTAGTCTTCCATTCATCCAAACGAGATACTAAAGTCTAACTCTAGTAGACTTTGAACCCGTGTTGTTCAATTCTGATATATTTCGTCTTCCGTTCATCCAAATGATAAACTCAAGTCTAACTCTAGTAGACTTTGAACCCGTGTTGTTCAATTTTGATATATTTCGTCTTCCGTTCATCCAAACGAGATACTGAAGTCTAACTCTATTAGACTTTGAACCCGTGTTGTTTAATTCTGATATATTTCGTCTTCAATTCATCAAAACGATAAACTCAAGTCTAACTCTTGTAGTCTTTGAACCCATGTTGTTCAATTTTCATCCATATATTTAAATCTAGTCTTCCGTTCATCCAAATGATAAACTCAAGTCTAAATCTAGTAGACTTTGAACCCGTGTTGTTCAATTCTGATATATTTCATCTTCCGTTCATCCAAACAAGAAACTTGAAGTCTAACTCTAGTAGACTTTGAACCCGTGTTGTTCAATTTTGATATATTTCGTCTTCCGTTCATCCAAATCGATAATACTGAAGTCTAACTCTAGTAGTCTTTGAACCCGTGTTGTTCAATTCTGATATATTTCGTCTTTGAACGTTCATCCAAACGAGATACTGAAGTCTAACTCTAGTAGACTTTGAACCCGTGTTGTTCAATTCTGATATATTTTGTCTTCCGTTCATCCAAATGATAAACTCAAGTCTAACTCTAGTAGACTTTGAACCCGTGTTGTTCAATTTTGATATATTTCGTCTTCCGTTCATCCAAATGATAAACTCAAGTCTAACTCTAGTAGACTTTGAACCCGTGTTGTTCAATTATGATATATTTCGTCTTCGTTCATCTTGTAAATCATAAACTCAAGTCTAACTCTAGTAGACTTTGAACCCGTGTTGTTCAATTCTGATATATTTCGTCTTCCGTTCATCCAAACGATAAACTTGAAGTCTAACTCTAGTAGACTTTGAACCCGTGTTGTTCAATTATTTCTGATATATTTCGTCTTCCGTTCATCCAAATCATAAACTCGAAGTCTAACTCTAGTAGACTTTGAACCCGTGTTGTTCAATTCGATATATTTCGTCTTCCGTTCATTCAAATGAAGTCTAACTCTAGTAGACTTTGAACCCGTGTTGTTCAATTCTATATATTTCGTCTTCCGTTCATCCAAACAATAAACTCAAGTCTAACTCTAGTAGACTTTGAACCCGTGTTGTTCAATTCTATATATTTCGTCTTCCGTTCATCCAAACAATAAACTCAAGTCTAACTCTAGTAGACTTTGAACCCGTGTTGTTCAATTCTGATATATTTCGTCTTCCGTTCATCCAAATCATAAACTCAAGTCTAACTCTAGTAGACTTTGAACCCGTGTTGTTCAATTTTGATATATTTCGTCTTCCATTCATCCAAATCGAGAAACTCAAGTCTAACTCTAGTAGACTTTGAACCCGTGTTGTTCAATTCTATATATTTCGTCTTCAGTTCATCAAAATGATAAACTCAAGTCTAACTCTTGTAGTCTTTGAACCCATGTTGTTCAATTCTCTTCCATATTTCGTCTTCCGTTCATCCAAATGATAAACTCAAGTCTAAATCTAGTAGACTTTGAACCCGTGTTGTTCAATTCGATATATTTTATCTTCTATTCATCCAAAAAGATAAACTAAAGTCTAACTCTAGTAGACTTTGAACCCGTGTTGTTCAATTATGATATATTTCGTCTTCCGTTCATCCAAATCGATAAACTTAAGTCTAACTCTAGTAGACTTTGAACCCGTGTTGTTCAATTATGATATATTTCGTCTTATCGTTCATCCAAACGAAACTCAAGTCTAACTCTAGTAGACTTTGAACCCGTGTTGTTCAATTCGATATATTTCGTCTTCCGTTCATCCAAATGATAAACTCAAGTCTAACTCTAGTAGACTTTGAACCCGTGTTGTTCAATTTTGATATATTTCGTCTTCCGTTCATCCAAATCATAAACTCAAGTCTAACTCTAGTAGACTTTGAACCCGTGTTGTTCAATTCGATATATTTCGTCTTCCGTTCATCAAAATCATAAACTCAAGTCTAACTCTTGTAGTCTTTGAACCCGTGTTGTTCAATTCTAATATATTTCGTCTTCAGTTCATCCAAACGAGAAACTCAAGTCTAACTCTAGTAGACTTTGAACTTGTGTTGTTCAATTTGATATATTTCGTCTTTTGTTCATCAAAACATAGATACTGAAGTCTAACTCTAGTAGACTTTGAACCCGTGTTGTTCAATTCGATATATTTCGTCTTCCGTTCATCCAATCGAGAAACTAAAGTCTAACTCTAGTAGACTTTGAACCTGTGTTGTTTAATTCTGATATATTTCTTCTTCAGTTCATCAAAACGAGAAAAAAAAAGTCTAACTCTAGTAGACTTTGAACCCGTGTTGTTCAATTCTGATATATTTCGTCTTCCGTTCATCCAAATGATAAACTCAAGTCTAACTCTAGTAGACTTTGAACCCGTGTTGTTCAATTCTGATATATTTAGTCTTCCATTCATCCAAACGAGATACTAAAGTCTAACTCTAGTAGACTTTGAACCCGTGTTGTTCAATTTATGATATATTTCGTCTTCCGTTCATCCAAATGATAAACTCAAGTCTAACTCTAGTAGACTTTGAACCCCTGTTGTTCAATTCTGATATATTTCGTCTTCTGTTCATCCAAATGATAAACTCAAGTCTAAATCTAGTAGACTTTGAACCCGTGTTGTTCAATTCTGATATATTTCGTCTTTTGTTCATCAAAATGAAATCAATTCTAACTCTAGTAGTCTTTGAACCCGTGTTGTTCAATTCTATATATTTCGTCTTCCGTTCATCCAAATCATAAACTAAAGTCTAACTCTAGTAGATTTTGAACCAGTGTTGTTCAATTCTGATATATTTCGTCTTCAGTTCATCAAAACGAGAAACAAAAGTCTAACTCTAGTAGACATTGAACCCATGTTGTTCAATTATGGTATATTTCGTCTTCCGTTCATCCAAACGAGGTACTGAAGTCTAACTCTTAGTAGACTTTGAACCCGTGTTGTTCATTTCTGATATATTTCGTCTTCCGTTCATCAAAACGAGATACAGAAGTCTAACTCTAGTAGACTTTGAACCCGTGTTGTTCAATTCTATATATTTCGTCTTCTGTTCATCCAAACAATAAAGTCAAGTCTAACTCTAGTAGACTTTGAACCCGTGTTGTTGAATTCTGATATATTTCGTCTTCCGTTCATCCAAACAATAAACTCAAGTCTAACGCTAGTAGACTTTGAACCCGTGTTGTTCAATTCTGATATATTTCGTCTTCCGTTCATCTATACGAGATACTAAAGTCTACCTCTAGTATATATTTGAACCCGTGTTGTTCAATTCTGATATATTTCGTATCCCGTTCATCCAAACGAGATACTGAAGTCTAACTCTAGTACACTTTGAACCCGTGTTGTTCAAATCTGATATATTCTGTCTTCAGTTCATTAAAACGATAAACTCAAGTCTAACTCTTGTAGTCTTTGAACCCCTGTTGTTCAATTCTGATATATTTCGTCTTCCGTTCATTCAAATGATAAACCCAAGTCTAAATCTAGTAGCCTTTGAACCCGTGTTGTTCAATTCTGATATATTTTATCTTCTATTCATCCAAACAAGATACTAGAGTCTAATGCTAGTAGACTTTGAACCCGTGTTGTTCAATTCTGATATATTTCGTCTTCCGTTCATCCAAACGAGATACTGAAGTCTACCTCTAGTAGACTTTGAACCCGTGTTGTTCAATTCTGATATATTTCGTATCACGCTCATCCAAACGAGATACTGAAGTCTATCTCTAGTAGACTTTGAACTGGTGTTGTTCAATTCTGATATATTTCGTCTTTAGTTAATCCAAACAATAAAATCAAGTCTAACTCAAGTAGTCTTTGAACCCGTGTTGTTCAATTCTGATATATTTCGTCTTCCGTTCATCCAAACCATAAACTCAAGTCAAACTCTAGTAGACTTTTAACCCGTGTTGTTCAATTCTGATATGTTTCATCTTCCGTTCATCAGAACGAGAAACCGAAGTCTAACTCTTGTAGTCTTTGAACCTGTGTTGTTCAATTCTAATATATTTCGTCTTTCGTTCATCCAAACGAGATACTGAAGTCTAACTCACGTAAACTTTGAACTTGTGTTTTTCAATTCTGATATATTTCTTCTTTTGTTCATCAAAATCAGATCTTGAATTCTAACTCTAGTAGTCTTTGAACCCGTGTTGTTCAATTCTGATATATTTCGTCTTCAGTTCATCCAATCGAGGTACTGAAGTCTAACTTTAGTAGACTTTGAACCTGTGTTGTTCAATTCTGATATATTTCATCTTCAGTTCATCAAAACGATAAAAAAAAGACTAACTCTAGTAGACATTGAACCCGTGTTGTTTAATTCTGATATATTTCGTCTTCCGTTCATCCAAACGAACTCTAGTAGACATTGAACCCGTGTTGTTCAATTCTGATATATTTCGTCTTCCATTCATCCAAGCGAGATACTAAAGTTTAACTCTAGTAGACTTTGAACCCGTGTTGTTCAATAATGATATATTTCGTCTTCCGTTCATCCAAATGATAAACTCAAGTCTAACTCTAGTAGACTTTGAACCCGTGTTGTTCAATTTTGATATATTTCGTCTTCTGTTCATCCAAACGAGATACTGAAGTCTAACTCTATTAGACTTTGAACACGTGTTGTTTAATTCTGATATATTTTGTCTTCAATTCATCAAAACGATAAACTCAAGTCTAACTCTTGTAGTCATTGAACCCATGTTGTTCAATTCTGATATAGTTCGTCTTCCGTTCATCCAAATTATAAACTCAAGTCTAAATCTAGTAGACTGTGAACCCGTGTTGTTCAATTCTGATATATTTCATCTTCTGTTCATCCAAACAAGATACTGGAGTCTAACGCTAGTAGACTTTGAACTCGTGTTGTTCAATTCTGATATATTTCGTCTTCCGTTCATCCATACGAGATACTAAAGTCTACCTCTAGTATACTTTGAACCCGTGTTGTTCAATTCTGATATATTTCGTATCCCGTTCATCCAAACGAGATACTAAAGTCTAACTCTAGTAGACTTTGAACCCGTGTTGTTCAATTCTGATATATTTTGTCTTCCGTTCATCCAAATGATAAACTCAAGTCTAACTCTAGTAGACTTTGAACCCGTGTTGTTCAATTTTGATATATTTCGTCTTCTGTTCATCCAAACGAGGTACTAAAGTCTAACTCTAGTAGACTTTGAACCCGTGTTGTTCAATTCTGATATATTTCGTCTTCAGTTCATCAAAATGATAAACTCAAGTCTAACTCTTGTAGTCTTTGAACCCCTGTTGTTCAATTCGATATATTTCGTCTTCCGTTCATCAAATGATAAACTCAAGTCTAAATCTAGTAGACTTTGAACCCGTGTTGTTCAATTCGATATATTTCGTCTTTTGTTCATCAAAATGAGATAACCTTTGAAGTCTAACTCTAGTAGTCTTGAACCCGTGTTGTTCAATTATGATATATTTCGTCTTCCGTTCATCCAAATCAGAAACTAAAGTCTAACTCTAGTAGACTTTGAACCCATGTTGTTCAATTCTGATATATTTCGTCTTCAGTTCATCAAAACGAGAAACAAAAGTCTAACTCTAGTAGACATTGAACCCATGTTGTTCAATTCTGATATATTTCGTCTTCCGTTCATCCAAACGATAAACTCAAGTCTAACTCTTAGTAGACTTTGAACCCGTGTTGTTCAATTCTGATATATTTCGTCTTCCGTTCATCCAAATCATAAACTCAAGTCTAACTCTAGTAGACTTTGAACCCGTGTTGTTCAATTCGATATATTTCATCTTCCGTTCATCCAAATCAATAAACCCGTGTTGTCAATTTCGAAGTCTAACTCTAGTAGACTTTGAACCGTGTTGTTCAATTCTTTGATATATTTCGTCTTCCGTTCATCCAAATCATAAACTCAAGTCTAACTCTAGTAGACTTTGAACTTGTTGTTCAATCAATCTAATATATTTCGTCTTTTGTTCATCAAAATCGAGATACTAAAGTCTAACTCTAGTAGTACTTTGAACCCGTGTTGTTCAATTCTGATATATTTCGTCTTCCGTTCATCCAAATCGAGGCATCTGAAGTCTAACTCTAGTAGACTTTGAACCCGTGTTGTTCAATTATCGATATATTTCATCTTCGTTCATCAAAATCGATAAAACTCAAAGTCTAACTCTAGTAGACTTTGAACCCGTGTTGTTTAATTCGATATATTTCGTCTTCCGTTCATCCAAATCATAAACCCAAGTCTAAATCTAGTAGACATTGAACCCGTGTTGTTCAATTCTGATATATTTCGTCTTCCATTCATCCAAGCGAGATACTAAAGTTTAACTCTAGTAGACTTTGAACCCGTGTTGTTCAATAATGATATATTTCGTCTTCCGTTCATCCAAATGATAAACTCAAGTCTAACTCTAGTAGACTTTGAACCCGTGTTGTTCAATTTTGATATATTTCGTCTTCTGTTCATCCAAACGAGATACTGAAGTCTAACTCTATTAGACTTTGAACACGTGTTGTTTAATTCTGATATATTTTGTCTTCAATTCATCAAAACGATAAACTCAAGTCTAACTCTTGTAGTCATTGAACCCATGTTGTTCAATTCTGATATATTTCGTCTTCCGTTCATCCAAATTATAAACTCAAGTCTAAATCTAGTAGACTGTGAACCCGTGTTGTTCAATTCTGATATATTTCATCTTCTGTTCATCCAAACAAGATACTGGAGTCTAACGCTAGTAGACTTTGAACTCGTGTTGTTCAATTCTGATATATTTCGTCTTCCGTTCATCCATACGAGATACTAAAGTCTACCTCTAGTATACATTTGAACCCGTTTTGTTTAATTCTGATATATTTCGTATCCCGTTCATCCAAACGAGATACTAAAGTCTAACTCTAGTAGACTTTGAACCCGTGTTGTTCAATTCTGATATATTTTGTCTTCTGTTCATCCAAATGATAAACTCAAGTCTAACTCTAGTAGACTTTGAACCCGTGTTGTTCAATTTTGATATATTTCGTCTTCTGTTCATCCAAACGAGGTACTAAAGTCTAACTCTAGTAGACTTTGAACCCGTGTTGTTCAATTCTGATATATTCTGTCTTCAGTTCATCAAAACGATAAACTCAAGTCTAACTCTTGTAGTCTTTGAACCCCTGTTGTTCCGTTCATCCAAATGATAAACTCAAGTCTAAATCTAGTAGACTTTGAACCCGTGTTGTTTAATTCTGATATATTTCGTCTTTTGTTCATCAAAATGAGATACTGAATTCTAACTCTAGTAGTCTTTGAACCCGTGTTGTTCAATTCTGATATATTTCATCTTCAGTTCATCCAAACGAGGTACTGAAGTCTAACTTTAGTAGACTTTGAACCCGTGTTGTTCAATTCTGATATATTTCGTCTTCAGTTCATCAAAACGAGAAACAAAAGTCTAACTCTAGTAGACATTGAACCCATGTTGTTCAATTCTGATATATTTCGTCTTCCGTTCATCCAAACGAGGTACTGAAGTCTAACCTTAGTAGACTTTGAACCTGTGTTGTTCAATTTTGATATATTTCGTCTTCCGTTCATCAAAACGAGAAACTGAAGTCTAACTCTAGTAGATTTTGAACCTGTGTTGTTCAATTCTGATATATTTCGTCTTCAGTTCATCCAAACGATATACTCAAGTCTAACTCTAGTAGTCTTTGAACCTGTGTTGTTCAATTATGATATATTTCTTCTTCCGTTCATCCAAACAAGAAACTCAAGTCTAACTATAGTACTCTTTCAACCTGTGTTGTTCAATTCTGATATAAGCATTGAAATCAGAAAATTCTAACCCGGAAAAATCGATACCGGATCATAAGAACTTCGGATATGTCAAACGAACACACATGCTTCTCACACTTCACTTGATCCGTATGAGAACCTCAAACCAAATGCCAAGCATCCAGATTTTTGATGGACAAATCTCAACCATTGAACCTTTCATTTTCTTTTCTTTGATTTTCATCGTCCCCTTCTTCCTCTCTCTACCTTATCCCTATCCCAACTCTTATCACTTTCTTCTCTCGTATCTTTCCCACCTCTAATCACTTTCTCCTCTCGTCCGTAAAGAAAGAAAAAAAACATAACTTTCTCTTAACTAATTTTTCTCAGATCCTCTCGTCTCAAGAAAAAATCATAACTTTCGATGAACCAATTTCTCCGTTTCACAGATTTATAACTCTTCTGAAAGATGTAAGTTATATCTTACATCACTATCGATTTTTTTTTCTTTCTGTTTATCCCTCACTTTCACGGAATCATTACCGATCTATTCGTTTGGGTTTTGTTTTCTTCAATCGATGCTCTAATATTTGGCTATATTTTATTTTCTTTTTAATATGTTGTCTCAGATTTAGGGTTCTTCATTATTTAGGGTTTGTTCTGATATTTCGAATTAGGATTGAGAATTAGTATTTTGATATTCAATTCGGGTTTCTTTTTTATCAATCGATGCTCTAATATTTGGCTCTATTTTCTTTTCTTTTTAATCTGTTATCTCAGATTTAGGGTTCTTCATTATTTAGGGTTTGTTCTGATATTTCGAATTAGGATTGAGAATTAGTATTTTGATATTCAATTCGGGTTTCTTTCTTATATTTCTAGGAGACAAAAAGCTTGGCATATGTTTAGGTTCTTAAAGTTTAATTTTTTTTGGTTTCAAATCTTAATTTTTTTTGTTTGCCTATCTATGGTTGTTTAGGCTGTTAAATTACTTTAATCAATATAGATGAAATATGATATGAATTAACTGGTAATTGCCATTGAAAACTCCGGGTTCTGTATGAGGATGTGTATTATTTGGTTTGCATTTGATTTTGTTGTCTGATAACATAAAAATGAATATATGGGGATATGAATTTACGTAGCCGTACATAGCGTCACTGATAAATATGTGTTTTGTAAGAACGCAAAGAAGCTTTAGGTTGTTTATTATTTGGTTTGAATTTGCTTGTTGTTGTTTAGTAACATCAATTTTATGGAGTTGAAAGGGATATGAGTATACTTAGCAGTAAATAGTGTCTTCGAATGATATGTCATTTGGTATAACACATATCTTTTCTAATGATATGTCAATGTACATGCTGATACAGGGCAAGGTACATTGAAGGGTCTATCATGGAGGATAATTTGGCGGACGATGCAGTCAGCTTTACCTTGGAGTGCATACCAAAACCAGGTTATGGCAATCAACAATCCAGTTGGGGGGCCTTTCTTGGAGTGGACTCGGAGTACAGTGATGTAAGTCCAAAGGGTAAAAGAGTGTTATAACAATTTCTGTCCTTAGAAGCATATTTCATATGGTTAGCTGCTTAATCTTATAGTACCTTGTTTATGGAAGTTTAACTTATACTTTTTTCTCATTTGTTGTAGATGAGTACGAGTGAGAACTCTAACAACGCAGCTGGTATTCTACCAAATCCTGCCGCTGATATTCTACCAAATCCTGCCGCTGATCCTCAAGCCGGGATGGCTAATACTATGGAGTCGTCCTCGAGAGAACCTTCCAAGGTATTGAGATATTTTCCCCTTGGGCCAAGGCTCAAGAGGTTAAATGTTATACCTGGGGTTGCACATGAAATGGCATGGCACCATCCATCACCTCAATGAATATGAGGTGATGGATGTTTTCTTTTTCTTTTTGAGTTCCTTAAGTTACATGCTTAACTGTGTTTGTGGAGAAAATCTCTTATGGTTTAGTTCTTGGTTGTTTTAAAAACATAGTGCAGCTTTTGCTACATGTGTAGCGGCGCATGTATTTTGTGGAGCCTTTTGGCATAGTGCTCTGTGCGGCTTTTTTTATCAAAGACAAACTGTTTGTGCACCCTTTTTAACTCCGGAATGTAGTTTCTTTATTGTTCTTTTATTTATTGATCACCCCCTTTTTAACTCCGCCATTGCAATTGCAATGCCGGTCCCAAGACCGGATAAAGAAAGAGGGAAAAATATGTTCTATTTGTTGCATGCACATGGTTGATTCAATAGGAAGCATTTGAACTAAGTTGTTAACATTAAGACATTCTGAATAACCTCTTTTCTTTCTCTTTTCTTTTTGATAAAGACATTCTGAAATTTACAAGTGGGTGACTTCTTAGGAGAAGAAATATCATTGTCCTTGAATCATTTATCTTTGTGTTAGTGTTCTCTTTTTTGGTGAGCTGGTACTCTATAGTGAACAACTTCGGATAGAAAAATATATGTAGTCTAGTTGTTGAGATCAGCATCTATTGAGCAGTAACTGATCATTTGAATGGACTTCTCGGTTATCTGTTTCAAGTCACCCTATAACTCATCCAAGTGTCGCCACACAAGCATAATTTTTCTTCTTAATTGTTTATCTGGTTTAAATGGTTTTAAATTGTTTATCTGTTTCAAGAGTACCTCTTTTCTTATGCATCAGCATGTTGCCTTGTTATTGGTGTCACTAGTTGTTTCTATACAGAATACCCTTATTGCTGGTCTCGTCATTGAGATGAAACAGTTACCTTTATTCATCATTAGCACCATTTTCATTACGTGCATCGTTCGACTTCATTATTTTTGATCTGTCAGTAGTATTTCTACTTTCTGGACTCTTCATTATCTTTGTCCAATATGTCAACACTATAAGATATATATGCACAAGGGTGAGGAATAATGGGGAGATTATAAGTATCTATCTGTCTTACAGTTTTCATTCTCACATTGTCTCTTAGTAGACGTTTTAGTTATGATGCAGTTGCTTGGATGCCCAAAACGCAGGTAAGAAGAGGCGCAGATCGAGCAGAGATTTATAGTCTAGCTTTCTCACCTACTGAGCACTGTTTTGCGGTTTCGTAACAAGGGTATTGTTCATGTATTCAACTTAAAGATAAATCAAGACACCTCACTGGGCTCATCTTGTTGCAATCCCCCTATTACAGCAACTAGTTTACCCTTCTCTTTTATTCGTGGTACAAACTAGAAAGTTGTTATATTGTTCAAAACCACTTGTGATGTGAGTATTTCAATTGTATAATATCTTAGTTCTTTAAATCTATGGCAGAAAGTTCTTAATGTTGCGTTGTTGAGTATATAAACCATGGTTTGTTAGTCCAAATATCACGTCTCTTGACGGATATGACAACCTGCTTTTTTGTATGTCAGGGGTACTGCCTAAGTACTTCACTTCAAAATGGTCGGTACCTCCATTTCGATTTCGTGAAGCTTTGAAGCACACTGTTGCATTTGGTGACCAGAAGGACTCCCAGAGTAACACCATTGTGATCTTAGGCATGGATGGAAGGTAGGTCCAAAGGAATCTCTCTATTTATACACATTCAGTATCAAAATTATGTAAAACTTCGGTGCGACTGCAACTAGGATTTTCTATGTGAACACTACTTGTAAGAAATTGACCATAAAATCCTTTAGTATCTTCGTATCTATTTCTTTTTATACCCAGTCTAACTTGATTCATTTATAACAACCATATTGGTTTGTTGGCATCTGTGTGTGCAGTTTTTATCGGTGCCTGTTTGATCCACTGGTGGGTGGAGAGATGACTCAGCTTGAACATCACAACTTTCTGAGTTTGTAGCCAGTTTTTCAAAAGAATAAGAAAATCTATTGGTATGTTTGTTCTTCTCTTTACTTTCAGTCATTTCTTTATTCCCGGTTTTTTAATTTGCAGGGGTGTTATTAGTAAGCTGTAAATATCCATCCGTTAACGAAGTGAAAATTTAGGGTTTAGTTAGTAGTTAGAAGCTGCAAGTTGGTACTACAACTACGTAGTTCTGACTTGGTGTTGGGCACATTTGTATATAACAAATTATAATGGCACATATAACAAGTATTTATTGTGTGTGCTTGATTCTAGTTTCTTGTTTTACTAAGAGCTTGTTAATTTCTCACTTCTACAATATTGGACTTAAAGTTATCATTTTGAGATGTTATTGGAACATGTGGTTCTAGCAGTGTATTTTGAAGAAACTAACCAAGTAAATCTTCACGCAGGAAGTAGAGGATGCTCAGAGAATCCGCAGTGTGTGATTGACTGTTTTGAAAAAGCCATCCTTCCCAATATAAGTGAGGAAGAGAAGAAGAAGAACCTTCATTTTGTAGTTGTGGGAGGTGGTCCAACAGGTGTGGAGTTTGATGCAGAGCTTCATGATTTCCCAAAGTTATACATTTTGTGAAAATCACACTTCTTGAGGCAGGGGATCACATTTTGACCATGTAAGAAAGCATAGGAGATACTTGTATATCCTAAAATGCTGGATCAATGAGATTTCTATTTAGTTTAGATTATATGGTGGATAATATTTGACAGCAGATTACTTAAATTGTTTTTTTTATTTCTGCTTTGCAGGTATGATAAGAGAATCACTGCTTTTTCTGAAGAGAAGTTCAAGAGAGATGGCATTGATCGGTCAGGAGTACCTATTTTCTTCTTCACTACACACTTCCCAGGATTAGGTTGCTTGCTTAGTTACGAAATAAATGTCTATTGTTCTGCTATTTAGATTCCTGGTAATCCACCAATGTTGGTATGAGTTGCCATCGCAGTTCAAGGTAATTCATTATACTTATGGTTGTCATTTAATTTTGGATGCTTGGACTAACAGTTGCATGTTCTCAGAAGTGGGTGACTTCTTTTAGTTACTGAGTTTTGAAAGCATTTCAGAATTGTACTGGATGTAGTAATGACGCGTACTTGCAATATTGCAGGCATATATATGCTGCAACGGGCGAATATTCTTTTGTTGCTTTTGCGTCTTCGTCAGGATTGTGATCATCAAAGAATACCACTCTAATGCAGCCGGAGAAGCTTCCACTCTAATGACGCGTATTTGCAATATTGCAGGCATATATATGCTGCAGCGGGCGAGTATTCTTTTGCGTCTTCGTCAGGCTTGTGATCATCCCTTTATTGTCAAAGAATACCACTCTAATGCAGCTAGAGAAGCTTATGAATCTGCTGAATAACCTAGAAGTTGTTGTAGCCTGAAACTCCGGCCAGGTTCAGGGTGACCGGAGAGCACTATTTTTTTTTTTTAAACATAACTAAAACTATAACGGAAATAACCGAAATAATTTGTGAAACCTGTGACTAAATAAAAACACGTGTGTTTTTCCGAATTGTTGCAAAGATAGATTTAACGAATATAACTGTTACAAGAAGTGTGAAGAATTGTGACACGTGGCATCCAACTAATTGTTGCAAGAAAGAGTAACGTTTAATCGGTAAGATAAATGTGACATAAATAACACGTGTCGCAATCTCAGTATTTGTTGCAAATGAAAAGTCACAGTTTAAATGTTACAATATTCGTGGGAGAAGACTGAAACGTTTCCTCTAAAGAATCGTTAGAAAATAAGAAGTAACACTTATAATTGTCGTTGTAAGTGTTGAGGTTTGATACACGTGTCATCCATTGAATTGTTATAAATATACAGTAACAGTTATAACAGTTAGATAAATGTGACAATATGACACGTGTCGCATTCATAAAATTAGCCCAAATGTGGCTATTAATTATTGTAACGTTTTTTATATGTGACGGTATCTAGATATTGTCACAGATAAAACCGTTACAAAACGCCATCACACTTATTAATAACGACTATTTGTTACAGGCTATACCCGTTACAAATTTAATAAGTAACAGGTATAGCCTGTGACAAAATTCCTGATTTGGTGTAGTGCTACCCGGACCCGGTGGGACCCGTTGGCACCCCTATGGCTAACCCCTAATTCAATGGATTTATCCGGTTCTTTTCTTCATTTTCGTTAGAATACAATCCTGTGAAGACTATCTACACAACTTTCTCCGGTGTTAAAAGGTCTAGAACCCTAACACTATGGTTTGGAGAAGGAAGAGCAATGAATATTTAGAAGAACTCGATTAATCTAGGGTTTTTAGTGAAGATAAAGGTATTTGGGATATTAGTTAGGTCTGGGGGGATTGCAAGAAAAACAATTTGGGTTGATGTAGTAGGAAAAGAAAATTACACGTTACAACATGCAATTTTTCAGGTAGAACACTTGTAGTGCAAACAGGTGTAATATCCGGAGAGGGTGAAGTGATCGACTCTTTGTCAACAAAAGAATTTGGAGTTTTGATACCTTTTCTGATTTTTAGCCAACCACCTACACTTTAACAAAACAAACTGTGAATACTACTATCAGATTCTTGAAAAGGCTGTTTTGTATGATTTAGGGTTCTCTGGATATGACTATACCTGGGATAACCATAGAGAAGGCAGTTACAATATTCAAAATAGGCTTGATAGAGATGTCATTAATGCTGAGTGGCTCAGACCACAGTCCTATTCTGATTACCCTAGATAATTCAATTCCTAAATTAGAATGGGTGTTTAAATTCTATGACACGTGGTTAAAACAAAACTCATGTATTCAGACAATAAAAAGCACTTGGAATGCTTTAATTGGGGAAGATTCTTCTCAACGCCTTGTTCTGAACTTGAAACCTTTAGGTATCAATCTGCTAGATTGGAAAAAGAAAGTTTTTGGTCTTCCATCTAAGAAAATAAATAGGCTTCTAAAAGAAATTGAACATCTAATAGCTAGTAGACATACTAAATACCAACAAAGACGATTAAGAGAGGTGCTTCTAGAGTTGGATAGTCTCTATTTAACTCGGAAGAAATATCGAAGCAACAATCTAGAGATAACATAATAGCATTAAGGGAGAGAAACACAAAATATTTTTATACGATTACATTAAGGCTTACTCTAGTGGGGAGGTAAGATTCAACTTTCTCCCCCATAAGTGTCATTTTGCGTCGTTAATAAGTTGAATTCAGCATGCATTCTTCTGTTTCATTGAACGTGAGAAGGAATCAACACCAGGACGCCATTAGGGTTGGCGTCCCAAAATATAATTACTAGAAATAGAATGGAGATTAGCAAAATCCTAACAAACTACTTTCAAAATATTTTCACTGAAAGCTCGATTGAACAGCCTACTGATGACCCTGTTAGAATATGGGCATCCAACTCAAAACCAATTGGCAATGTGGGACTAATAATCTCAACACGCCCCCTCACATGTAGCGTCGTTGGGTATAACACGTGGACAATTAAATCGGGTGACGCGGAGTAAAGGCGCGGTCAATGACTCGTCGCAAATATCCTGCTCTGATACCATGTTAGAATATGGGCATCCAACTCAAAACCAATTGGCAATGAGTGGAGAGGCCCTAAGGGATTATAAGCCACAAAATCTTAGATTTCCCAACAATGTGGGACTAGTAATCTCAACAGACCCAATTTTCAAAAACATTCTACATGTCTTAACACATCTCCATAATTCAAACATCCTGATGACCCCATCAAAGGAAGAAATTCTTGTAGTTCTAAAAAATATAAAACCTAACAAATCTCCTGGTCCTGATGGTTTTCCAGTTAGTTTCTTTTTACACAACTGAGAAACTGTTAGACCTCAAGTTATTTCTACGGTTCATAATTTCTTCATAAACAAGAAAATTCACCCTGCAATTAATAAGACACATCTTTTCCTAATACCCAAAATAAAACAACCCAAAAACCCTCAACTCAGACTGATGTCTTTGCAACATTATTTATAAAGTCATTGCAAAATTCTATCTAATAAAATCAAACCCCTTTTCGTAAAAATAATAGCACCTTTTCAATCTGCTTTTCTATCCTCTAGACAAATTTCTGAAAACTGAGCATGCCCTCGTAATTCTTAATCAGCCTCTCACGAAATTCGCACCACTGTTATGGGATCATGCCAAGTTAGTTTTATGTGTTGATGGTGGTGATATGCCTCTGTTATTGTTGGAATTATAAGGGTAATTCCTTGATCAAATTGAATAGAAATTATGAAGGGGAACTGTGCCAAGAGTCAGGTCATTTGGCAACTGGTGGGATATTTGAATTCAAATATTAACCATAAAAATACAGTTCCTAACTACCAACAATTGTGTCTTTTCCAAATGGTTTTTTCACCCAAAAAAAAGTCCAGCTTCAACCTTTACTCCAGAAGACATAGAGGACTTAGATTTATGAAAATTTTTCCCTTGGTTAAAAACATGCATCAATAAGGGTCCCAGTCAGAAAATATCTAACGAGTCAACTAAGTTAGTGAGTCAAGTACGATTTTCGCTCTAGATCACATTTTGCTCTCCCTCTAACAAAAATCTAACATGGTATTTGTGAATCTTTTCACTTGGTGGAGATGATCTCTGGTGAGCTTCCAGTTATGACCTTGGCAATTCTAGTTTTAGGTGAAGAGTTTCAATTTCATCTTTAATGAGTTGAGATTGAGATGCTGGTAGATTTTACGATGGATCGACGGTAACTGGACTTGCTGGATGGGTTGGGCCCGCTGGCTTTGAAAGGAATTACGGGGATTGAGAAGATGGGATTGGGAGGTGGCGACTGCCTCCAAGGTGCTTAAGGTAGGGCAGGTGGCCTACATCGAGATTTTGGATTCGTGGCAAAAGAACAATTAGTGGCAGTCTTCAGCAAAATGTGGCTCTCAAGTTCTCAACTCTCTTCAGGGTTTGAACATCACTTACACTCATTCTCGAGGATTTCAACCCTCAAGTTTCCATTACAAGGTAATCTTGTCATGATTTTCTCCATCGTCACATTTCCCGTCCATAACAGGTTTTTTTTACCCCCCAAACGGTTTATCAGAACATGAGAAAGGTCTTTTTCCGCAACCACCTGGGTGTTCAATTTGTTTGCTTGTTTGCTTGCCATAATGTTTTTAAAGGTGTGCAAAATCACGACAATCAGCCACTACACCAAGCAAACAACAGTTAGGGTAGCCAAGGCAAAATCTGTACAGCGACAAGATTTCAGAAAAATACAGACCCAACAGACAACAAAACTAGAATACCACCATTGTACTGCCAGTTTATAACTTAAAAGTTTAAAGTTCATTAGCAACTGAACATAGGATGTAACAAAAGAACAGCATGCCTAGAGGACAAAATAATCTAGAGTGAGGACCCCAGACTGATAGACAAAATAATCTAGAATGAGAACCCCAGATTTGCTATTTATAACTTAAGACAAACATAGGAAGAGAACCTAATGCTGACAGACCAAGAGAAAATATTGTTGACAGAGAGAACCCCAGACTGATCCAACGATCAATCACCACCAACTTGTCCCTTTCAGGAGTCTTCAACAATCAGTTCATCAACTCCAGAACCGCATGTGTAGAGGACAAAATAATTTAGAGCATATAAAAAAGACATACCAAGAGAACCCAATGGAGACAGTGTAACAGTAAGAGCCCTGATTTTCCAACGATCAATCGCCACCAACATATCTCTTCCAGGAGTCTTCAACAATCACCTCATCAACTCCCGAACCTCTATAGCTGCTGCTCATAGATGATGACAACAATGGAGGCAGTAATATTAGTTTGAATTTACAGTGTCTAAGAAAAAACAATACTGCTACAAAGAAAAGAAAAAAATGATTCAACAAAGACAGAGATATGAATGCAAGATGTGGCTGCTGTTAGTGCAGGTACGGGGAATAACTACAGAGTTGGGATTATGATTGCTGAAATACAGAGTAAAGTTGGGAGGAAGAACAACCTCTATTTAGTGGAAGGGATACAATTGAACCATGGTTTGAATTCCCAATATTTTAGTATAAACAGCGAGAAGTGGCCATGTCTTGATCTTTCTACATTATTAGACTTTCTTTCTGTCACTTCATCTTTGCGAATGCAATTAATTTCTCTTTGCAGTTACTTCTTTCTGACAAAAATATCACAAATGCTAGGAATCTCATCTATCTTCCGGAAGAGGCTCTATTGTAGGAGGAAACCCTATGTCAATAATTGTCTGACACGCTGTATACGTGGCCTTTGCAACTCTTGTTGAAAAAAGGGTCACAGGTGCTTGAAAGATTGCTGCAGGGCCTAGATGACATTCCTATCATGACCGGAGGAATCCATGATTGCAGGGAACTCTGCTATCCTCTGATTACATGGATATCTTTAAGCTAATACATTTCTTTGGATTCTTAAGAGCATAGCTGTAATTTGTTCCGAGCAACTCTAAATAGAGGTATCCTCTGATTACATGGATATGTTTAAGCTAATACGTTTTTTTGGTTCTTAAAAGCATTCTATAATTTGTTACCAGCAACTCTAAATTGAGCAGTTGGGCCATCCCTAGACAAAACTGACAGTGAAGTTCTAGCACTTAGGAATTAGGATGCAGTTGATAAGCATGTTTCCCGGTATGACTCTAACAGTGTGCCTTTTGTTTCTAGTATTCCTTCAAACAAAAGATCAATGTCCAAACTAGACATGCAAACAAACCAACAAATTCCGTAGAACAGTAGTAATCAACAGAGATCGGACCGCAAAAATTCTGTGAAATCGCTGCAATTGCTCACAAACTACTTTGACAGGGTAAGTGGAATATACAGGCTGTTACTTGCTACCAGCTATTATATGTACTAGTTGGTTCGATAGTTCCACATTGCCTCCATAATCTGGATTCTTACTACTCGCAAAGTCGGTTATTCTTAAACTCTAGCACGTGACAGGAAAGCCATAACATCGTTCAAATTGTTACAGGACGCCTAGTGTTTAAATTTTTCTACGGGAATCAAAGACAAAATATACCAACTGTAATAGCCTAGCTTAATATATGAAACCAGAATGTGAAAATAGAAACATCTTTATCCATCACTAAAGGAGCTGTCAGTATAAAAATTGAGTGTAGACTCCTCAATCCTTATGAGGATGCATTTAAATAAGAGTTTTAATAATATTCTATTAGATAGGTACTCTCAAAACACAGAACATACTGATATAAGCCACCACCAACAGTTAGTATTGAGGATTGAGGTTTGATAAGGATTTCACCAAAAGGTCCAACATCTCCAGTTCAACCATAATTAAACATCATCTTGCAAGTAACTTAAGTCAACATAGTCATATATCTAAGAATAACTACAGTAGAAAGGTAGGCAAAGCATAAATCTAGATACTCTAGTTGAAAATAAGCTCATGGGTACTTGAAAGCTAGAGGCAATACTCATGAATTTGGAGAACACAAGAGCCAATATCAAGATGACATCGCTATTTTGACTGGATAGTATTTATGTTCATAAAGCATTCTGCTATCATGTGAACCCATGGATATGTTTAAGCTTACATGCATCTTCGGGTTCATAAGAGCATTCTGTCAATTTTTCCCGAACAACTGTAATTACGAATTATAGAAGTTGGGCTATCCCAAGATAAAGTTGACAGTGAAGTTCTAGTACTTAACACTCGTGTTTCTGACATCAGAAAACTCTTAAGTATGGAAGTTACAGTGTTTAGGTTATCGATATATCAAACAAATAAAAGAATCTTTCATCTTACCTGCGCTTTTGTACGGGAAAGAGGCTCTCAAAGAAAGATCCAACCGTTGATGCAGAGGAAAAACAAGGAGCTGAGGAGATCCCACTGAAATCAATTGCATTGAACGTCTTCTTTTTCCAATTATATGAATGGCATGTAGATTCAGATATCTTACCGCCAGATGCTTCCACATAAGAGGTTAAGATTATTTGATCTGTCCCTGGAACTGGATCTCAAGCAAATTCACATCGAGCTCCACCCAATGTGTAGGGTAGCTGAATGGAAACCTCAGTCCAACTAGTTCTTGAGTTTTTCCTGTTTCTATCTTCATTCAATACCCATAACTTAGGTGTACCACTATTTTCAAGTAAAATAAACAAACCTAAGCGTCCATCTAATTCTAACAGCATGATATTGTATCCGTATAAACGAGAATGATAACTTTCAGGTTGTTCAAAGACGTAGCTAGGGACCCTAATTGCTCTAAACTTCTCACTTCCAACATCAAATCCCACTATGAACTTTTTCTCCTTTTCACCAGCTTCAAATATTCTAAGCAACTCAGTGGTATAATATATGGAACCATTTACATAAACTGAAGATCCGTGTAATTCTAAACGATGTGGTGGTACCTCATCAATCCGTCTCCATTCATTATCTCCTACTGTCAACACCTCACAAACTACATAAGAAGGTTGCGAAGACCTCCATATACCAACCACTTTATGCTCTTTAGAGGTAGGATTGTATCCTAATGTACATGTAGCCATTGGAAATTTGTTAGACGCTTCAAGGTCTTCTCTACGCACATCTCTTAACAAGTTAGATACAATCCAAGGTGTTACTTCCCGGGTACTTAAGTTACATATGCAAACACCAGGTTCATCTCTTCGTTCACCAAAGAATACTGTCAACCCAAATACGGGCCCCAACATCAAATCGCAGCCAGCAAAATCAATATCTCTGATTGTGTGAAAATTTGCTGCTGATATTGCTCCTCTATCCCTGCCTCCAAACACTAGATTGCCGGTCATAAGTTGATATTTTGTAAAATTATCAATTATATTTGCGACGAGGAGACATAGCCGTGATTTTGATCGCTCAAGGTGTAGATTGATGAATGTGGTATCCTCTTGAATTAAAGAACACCAATATTTGCAGACAGATTTGAATCTCATGAGGGACTTTACTGGTAACCAGCTAAGAACTTCACGAGCTAGATCATCACCGAAATTGAAAACACTAGTCTTGCTACTAAAATTACCTCTACTTTTCTTCTCCTGAATCTCAACCTCCAATTCCTGCTTCCTTTTCACAACCTTGCTGCTGCGGGGACGCCTGCGACGCCAACGGCCAATTATCTGTGCTCCCTGTTACAAAGAGAGAACACAAATTAAGATCTGAAGAAGCTCCAAATGTTTTCTCAACTCAAACAAATTAATATTTAGGGGAAAACTTAATCACCAAAAAAATCTTGTCCTGATTTCAATCAAATTAAACACCCAATATTTCTCTCCCAGTAAGTAAACAATAGATGCAATGAAAGACAAAGGAAAATTAAGAACACTTACTAAACCAAGTGGAGACATGAACGCCATTGTCGTTCTTCTATCACTTGCTCCTTAAAAATAAATAAAACTGAATTGCAGAGTCTAGGTGTTACGACACCAACACCACATTAAGTCATTAAAGTGTTTCCCTATTTAGAACTACCATATTTAGCTTTTCTTAGTTTCTCAGTTTAGGTAATTATTAAACTCTAGTTATTTTCTTGTTTACCAAGGCTTTGAAACTATAAATAGCCTGGCCATAAGTTGTTTTGGGTATCAATCAATATAACAATTCTTTTTGGTTTGAATACAATCCTGTGAAGACTATCTTCACAGCTTTTTCTCCTGTGAAGACTATCCCGTGTGTTAGCTTTTTCACCCTAACACACGGATCTGAGCAGGTTAAGATTAATCTCCAAAAATCGATCAATTTTTTCTTTTTTTAGGGTTCTTTGTTTTGATCACAATGTCCTACACAGAAAACATGAAAAACGTGAAGGCAGAGAAATTGTTGTTACATCAACAAGAGCGTACTGCCCTCGTCACAGAGCTTAATACAACACTCAATAATACGATGGAAACCTCTTTACGCAACGTGGTTAGAGGGTTTTGACCTCAGATTCAACAGCATCCTGGTGCTGCACAACCTCCTCCACCACCTACACCACAACCGCTGCGACCTACCTCGATTAAGAAGATCCTGAAGGCTGGATTAGCGTTTACAATGTTTCTGATGCTCTTAAAATTATTGTAGCCTCTTCACATCTTAAAGGTGAGGGTAATCGGTGGTTTAGAGGGAGAAAAACCAAAAATGCAGTTACTACATGGGAAGAATTTTGTTCCTTAGTTCGTGCTCGTTTTGGTTCTAAGAGATTTGTTGATGCTAGGATGGCATTAAGTACCATTAGACAGAATGTTTGATTGACAACTCAAAAATCTACTTCTGAAGAGATAGATGAAAATCAGGTTACAGAAGTTTCACCAGCGAATCAAGAGGATTCGTCGTCATCTAAAGATGCTAGGGCTGATTCCTCGTCACTTTAAGAGTATTCATATTCAATTGCGACATCGATTGGTAATGAAGAGCTAACTACTTCTCAACTGAACGAAGTGAATACTGTTTCTAAGGAAGAAGTCATTCAAGTCGACCAGCATAATTCGTCAAAGCTTAATGGTGAGTTTTCAAGTCTTAAACCTAATGATTCTATAGATTCTGGTTATAATTTGATTTATTTATCTACTGCCGAGAATAGTCAATATTTTAGTCATGAGAAAGCATGTATGGTATCTTATATAAACCCTAGTAAGACCGTTGAGTTAACTTACGGAAATTCTGTTGAGTTCTACCGGACAAGAACTATAAATTATCTTCCATTGTTTAGTCAATGGATGAGGTTTTCGATCCTTTGAAGATATAACGGTGGAGAATTATTCCGGAAGAATTCGTGGTCGGATATTTTCAAAAGACCAAAGACTATCCTTGGCAAAGTTCTTAGAAATTAGTCCACTACGCACCCGTCGAATTAATCCTATGGCAGACTATGAAGTTGTGATAATTATTGTTGACAAATCAGGTGCTACAGCTCAAGATGATCTGAACTAGCTTTGTATAGAAAACCAGGTTGTTCTTAAGTTTGACAGATTGCTTTGGCTAAAGAAGTATTTTTACTCAATACTGGATGGAGGAAGCAAACATAACGGGGGCCTGACATATCTTTGGAACTCCGCTATGGGAATATAGATATATGTGAAATTTTGGAATGTTTGGACTTCCATTTATTGGTTCACATATACGTGGAGTTTATCCTTCCCCTACAGAAGTGTTTGGTGAAATTCAAAAGGTGTTCAAAGAGCTAAGATCGTTTAATGCATCTCTTAATGGTTTGACGTACCGAACTTCAATGAATGTGT